>JAIGNY010000295.1:80000-142500 GCA_020152595.1 Chiridota heheva | reverse complement strand
TCAGTGAAAGTAAATATAGGCCTTAGCTATTCAGCATTTGGAGCAAATGGTCAATGGTTGGAGAAAGTTCACGGTCAATCAGAGTTGGAAATAACAATAAAAATTCCCACGGTTCAAAATAAAGCTGTTGAAAATCTTCCCACGAAAAATCATGACAGAATAATATTAATGTAGTAAATATAACCTTTATAAGCTTCCCACTATCGCAATTTAATGAACTTTTTATTGCACAATCACATTGGGACATTTTTATACAGCACATATTTATCACATTTTCTGTTGTTTCCTTACGAAATCTTAAACAATAAAAAAAAAAAAAATTAAAGCAATTTTTCCCGTGAATTCCTGTTTTTTTTTGTGCAGATAGAGCCGAGTTAGAACCATCGGAACTGCACTCCGGGTCTGCAATCAATGTAGAGCATCAAAGATGTACGGATAGGGAGCCAGTTTGAGCTTAATTAAAAGAAACAAATGCTATAAACCACGAAACAGCAAATTGTTTTATCAAAATTGTTTAAAAATTGATCATTTTACAATATTTTTAATTTATAGGCTTATGTCATGCAAATTTTATTTAAATTTTGTGACACCACAAAGAGAATACCTATGAATTTCATTATGTTAACTTACAATTTCTCTTTCAATCATTCACCAGCGTTCTCTGAATGGGAGCTGTTGCCAAGAGGTTTGGAATTGGGAGCCGTTGCAAAGAGGTTTTGAATTAAGAGTTGTTGCCAAGAGGCTTTGAATTGGGAGTCGCTGCCAAGAGGTTTTGAATTGGGAGCCGTTGCCAAGAGGTTTTGAATTGGGAGCCGTTGCCAAGAGGATTTGAATTGGGAGCTGTTGCCAAGAGGATTTAAATTGAGAGCCATTGCCAAGAGGCTTTGAATCTTCATCATACCCTCAATCAAAATTTAGCAAGGTAAAACATGTCTGATGATTTTCCAAAAATTTCAGTAATTTTTTTTAAATAATTGCATTAAAGACTTTGAACTGTCTTCTCTTTAAGGTCTATGGTGCCGAGGTCTGTACTGCTCATTCAAACCGGGTATGACATCACAGATGGGTTTGAGAGACCCTCAGCTATGTCTCGGGTCTCTGCCCATCTGTAGACGTTTTACCCAGTTTTCAATAAGCAGTTAGAGATCGAGGTACATTTTACTTTGTTCCGATTCATAAATACATTGATTTTTCAGATTAAAACCAACATTTATTATCAAATATCAGAGATCAATTTCCAGTTCTCTAACACTTTAATCACAATACTCGCATTATCATCAAGATACTGTCTGTACAACCACTCCAGCGTCTGCTTATTTGATGTGTTTTCCTTCAGCTATACGCGCTGTATATCAACGCATATAGAAAAAAGTGTGTACATATTTATAGCATGTGTTTGCATATGTTTGCAAGGCTTATCAAAGAACATGAAAATCATGACATTCTTTAAAATTCTAAAGTAGAATGGTTTGTCTTCAACCTCACCACACAATTCTTGATGGTAAGAAAGTCATATGATAAGTTGATGACAGATTGCCGCAACGGTAAAAGTCTGCTTTCAGTGGAATAGGCACAAATGTTGATCATATCGGAAATCTCAATTACTTGTGAAAATTACGTGCAAAATTTCTTTGACCATGTCTACTAACTGTATTCGAACATGAGCATATTTTTTCAGTTGACCAATCAGAAGCAAGGATTTTCCAAAAGTATTTACGAATTCTACATCAGAACAATTACATTCATTGAAAATTCTTCAAATTTAGATTAGCCATAACCTGGGATTACCTCTGATTAGCCATAACCTGGGATTACCTTAGATTAACCATAACCTGGGATTACCTTAGATTAGCCATAACCTGGGATTACCTTTGATTAGCCATAACCTGGGATTACCTTAGATTAACCATAACCTGGGATTACCTTAGATTAGCCATAACCTGGGATTACCTTTGATTAGCCATAACCTGGGATTACTTTAGATTAGCCATAACCTGGGATTACCTTTGATTAGCCATAACCTGGGATTACCTTAGATTAGCCATAACCTAGGATTACCTTTGATTAGCCATAACCTGGAATACCTTTGATTAGCCATAACCTGGGATTACCTTAGATTAACCATAACCTGGGATTACCTTTGATTAGCCATAACCTGGATTACCTTTGATTAGCCATAACCTGGGATTACCTTTGATAAGCCATAACCTGGGATTACCTTAGATTAGCCATAACCTGGGATTACCTTAGATTAACCATAACCTGGGATTACCTTAGATTAGCCATAACCTGGGATTACCTTTGATTAGCCATAACCTGGGATTACTTTAGATTAGCCATAACCTGGGATTACCTTTGATTAGCCATAACCTGGGATTACCTTAGATTAGCCATAACCTAGGATTACCTTTGATTAGCCATAACCTGGGATTACCTTAGATTAGCCATAACCTAGGATTACCTTTGATTAGCCATAACCTGGATTACCTTTGATTAGCCATAACCTGGGATTACCTTTGATTAGCCATAACCTGGGATTACCTTTGATTAGCCATAACCTGGGACTACTTTATAGAGATTTTCATATCGGAATCGGCAATTTCTGGAAATCTAATTTAAATATTGTCACATGGTCGAAATTCACATGACTAAAACGAACCAATCAAATCCTGGAGGAATACTGAAAGTCTGCACAAATTACTAGGATATGAGGTCAAGCCCATTCAAAATGCACTTTCACACACTAATCAACAGTTTATGCATGTGGATATGGGCAATTCTCTGAACTATTCAAAGACTTGAATTGTAGTGTAATTTGGTTATGTAATTCCACATCAGACTGAAAACATCCTATAAACTGTATTCTCTAATTCACAAAAGTTTTCCCCGACATGGAGAATCAGTCATCTCTTTCACAAATAACAAGGGGTTAGCTATTGATAGCACTCGATACTGCCTTCTTATGTGCATGCTGCCGGGTCATTGGCACAATTTCAAACCATTAGGCCCTTGTCACTGACTTTCTACACCAGTCATTTGTACAGAAATGAACAAGAGCTTTAAACTTGAATATCTCTTTAACAAAATCAGGTTTTTTTTCAATGCTTTCTTCACTATTGTGTTTCTCTTCAAGTCCTCTTTCATATAATATAAACTTGCTTGACCCCTGAACTCATCCTTCAAGAGCTAATATTTTACTTACCTGATGCAGTTCCAGTGGAATGGTCCGTGGGGGGACCGGTTCCCAAGTAAATGACACCATTGCTGCCAACCGTCCAATCATAGTCATCAAATCCATCTTGCGACCAATCACAGAGACCGTTCTCAAAGGTGCATCCGCCTTATGGAACAAGAGAAGCGTAAATCAGAAGACTTACAAAATTGACATTTTTTCCCTTTTAAACTTACATCACTGTCCTGGTTCTATTCTATATGCAGAGGGACAGGCAAGGAAGCAAAAGGTACCATTTTTATGACCTGATGCAGGTATGACCTGGTGCAGGTATGACCTGGTGCAGGTATGACCTGGCGCAGGTATGACCTGGTGCAGGTATGACCTGGTGCAGGTATGACCTGGTGCAGGTATGACCTGTTGCAGGTATGACCTGGTGCAGGTATGAACTGGTGCAGGTATGAACTGGTGCAGGTATGACCTGGTGCAGGTATGACCTGGTGCAGGTATGACCTGGTGCAGGTATGACCTGGTGCAGGTATGACCTGGTGCAGGTATGACCTGATGCAGGTATGACCTGATGCAGGTATGACCTGATGCAGGTATGACCTGATGCAGGTATGACCAGATGCAGGTATGACCTGATGCAGGTATGAACTGATGCGGGTATGACCTGATGCGGGTATGACCTGATGCAGGTATGACCTGATGCAGGTATGACCTGGTGAAGGTATGACCTGGTGCAGGTATGACCTGATGCAGGTATGACCTGATGCAGGTATGACCTGATGCAGGTATGACCAGATGCAGGTATGACCTGATGCAGGTATGAACTGATGCGGGTATGACCTGATGCGGGTATGACCTGATGCATGACCTGATGCATGACCTGATGCAGGTATGACCTGATGCAGGTATGACCTGATACAGATTTGAACTTGGATCTCTGGGCTGGAAAACAGACATTCTACCCCTCAGTTTTAAATGAATATTTCCATGGTCCAAAATGTGCAAAATTGGTCAAATTGTCAGAAATGTTAGTAAAACTTGAACGGATTCTTTTGTTAAAATTTGAAAACATTATACAAGAATTGAAAGAAACTTCCCCAAATTGGAAGGAAATTTCTTAAAATGAACAAAATTTCCTGAAAATGAACAAAATTTCCCGAAAAGTTAGGAAATTTCAAAAAATTGAAGGAGAGTTCCCAATTAACAGCAAAGTTTGATGGAAACTAAATTCACCAAAGTAATTTTTTCGCTCGTCACTGGGAAATTTTGGGAGGTTTTTGCCGCTCCCGAGAGGTGACTCTTCCTATGATCTGAAGGAGGTCATACTGTACATAGCTCCTTGTACTGGAGCATCAAATAAACGTTTCACTTACCACTGTTATATGGACAAGAGCCAGGTAGAATGAGGATGTCATCGATGGCAATGTCACCCGAGAACGACTCTCCTTTGAATGCCTCAAAGATGAGCTGCAGGAAGAGAAAATTGAGCCAAGTAGAAGGGGTAAATGAGCTAAGTAGGAGGGGTAAATGAGCTGAGTAGGAGGGGTAAGGAGAAGTAAATGAGCTGAGTAGGGGGTAAATGAGCTGAGCAAAAGGGGTAAATGAGCTGAGTAAGATGTTAAATGAGCTGAGTAGGAGGGGTAAATGAGCTGAGTAAGATGTTAAATGAGCTGAGTAGGAGGGGTATATGACCTGAGTAGGAAGGTAAATGAGGTAAGTAGGAGGGTAAATGAGCTGAGTAGGAGGGGTAAATGAGCTGAGTAAGAGGGGTAAATGAGCTGAGTAAGATGGTAAATGAGCTGAGTAGGAGGGCAAATGAGCTGAGTAGGAGAGGTACACAAGGTGAGTAGGAAGGTAAACAAGCTGAGTAGGAGGGATACATGAGCTGAGTAGGAGGGGTAAATGAGCTGAGTAGGAGGGGTACATGAGCTGAGTAGGAGGGTAAATGAGGTAAGTAGGAGGGGTAAATGAGCTGAGTAGAAGGGGCAAATGGAAGTCAGATTTTGTAGTAGTAGTTGGTGTGATGAAAATTAATTTCAGTGCATGGAAGACCTCAAAGTGCTTGTTTAGCAGCTGAGCAGTGGCGTAGCTTGGAAGATGGTGGGGAGGGAAGGGGAAGAAGGGAGGGGAGGGGGGGGGGCAAGGGCAATATCCCCCAGCTGGAAATTTCCAAAACTCAGAGTAGTTGCACAATAGAATTTCATTATGTTGGATTGTTCAGGTAATCCTGATAAAAGCAATCGATCTCACAGAGTTCAGTTGTTTCCCAGCCATCTTGGTGTACAGTATATGATCACCATATTTCCAAAGTTCATTTTAGGTATAGATTTTGCAGGTTTCTGTCTTATTGTTGTCTTTATTCCTTGCTCTTTCCACCACCACATGCCAAGCACCAGGAAAAGAAGAATAAGGTAGTCTCTGGTTTGATTCAATCCAGGATTTAACCTGGGTCTCCCGGGTCATAAAAAACGATTCTCTACTATTGATTCTCTTTTACTGATTCTCTATCAACATTTTAGTTTTTCTACTTTACAGATTTTTGGAAGCACCTTGAAATCATCTGTTAGTAACCTTTCTATAAATACAATTTTCTGACCGTTAAAGCTTCATCACACAAAGTTTGTTTGTTGGTTGGTGAGGTTTAACGCCACCACTACAGCAAAGGTCAAATTGTGCCCGAGAGGTCAGCTTATTTCAGAGATAAGATCATAAGTAAGAGGAATTATCTGAGAAAAAGGTTGAGAATCAACAGACATGAAGCTAGGATCATAAGAGGAGGTGCTATGGGGTAAAACAAAATATAGAGGCATGGGGGATGGGAAAGGAAGGCTAAATATAGTTGTAGAAATCTGGGAAATGTTTTGGAAGAGCTCGGCAATGGAATTGTAAGGAGTGAAGGAAGAGGGGGAATATCTTCTGCCTGTTTTAACTTTGCTTCTGCATTCTAGGATCAACCAATCACACCTCTAGGATCAACCAATCAACACCACTTACCTGCCACACTTGTTTGCTGTAAAGGTTGACCAAACCCTTGCGCCATTGGTTACCCTGTTGCTGACTCCTAGTGAAAATAATAGTCTCCTGGGTTCCCTGAAGGAGTACAATGTTCAAATTGCTGATGGTATCCCCATACATATGATAATAGAATATGGTGCAGTAGCCATTGGGACCTGTGGGCTGCTGGGGGTGAAGTGCCAGGCGAGCATTGTATCCTATGCTACCACTTGAGGTCTCGATGTACATGTAATATCCTGTTGCAGTGAAAGGTTGGTGGAGAAAAAACAAATTGGGGATTTAGTTCATATAATGATTGACTAGGGTTTGTCTACTGAACAACAATTAGATGGTAGATTGATAGATGTGGTACTTTGGCTTGAAGTTTGGGACACACCACATTCCGGAGGCAAAATAGGAAACATCAAGTGAAGTTGTTTTGGGATTGATGCATCTTTTAGGTCAAATGCACCATTGATTTGGGTTCAGCCGGGACCAACAGCTTCATGTGGTAATAAGGATGGTGCAGCTCATGGTGTTGATGACTCGTAAAAAATAATGGTCTCCTGGGTGCCTTGAAGGATATTGAGGTTCAAATCCATGACGGTATCCCCATATATTATCTCCTGGGTGCCTTGAAGGAGAATGAGATTCAAATTCCTAAAGGTATCCCCATATATGGTCTCTTGGGTGCCTTGAAGGAGAATGATGTTCAATTCCCTGATGGTATCCCCATATATGGTCTGTTGGGTGCCTTGAAGGAGAATGAGGTTTAATTCCCTAATGGTACCCCATACATGGTCTCCTGGGTGCCTTGGAGAATGAGGTTCAAATCCCTGACGGTATCCCCAGACATGGACTCGTGGGTGCCTTGAAGGAGAATGAGGTTCAATTCCCTGACGGTACCCCATATATGGTCTCTTGGGTGCCTTGAAGGAGAATGAGGTTCAATTCTCTAATGGTACCCCATACATGGTCTCCTGGGTGCCTTGGAGAATGAGGTTTAAATCCCTGACGGTATCCCCATACATTGTCTCCTGGGTGCCTTGGAGAATGAGGTTAAAATCCCTGACGGTATCCCCAGACATGGACTCGTGGGTGCCTTGAAGGATATTGAGGTTCAATTCCCTGATGGTATCCCCATATATGGTCTCTTGGGTGCCTTGAAGGAGAATGAGGTTCAATTCCCTGATGGTATCCCCATACATGGTCTCCTGGGTGCCTTGAAGGAGAATGAGGTTCAATTCCCTGACGGTATCCCCAGACATGGACCCGTGGATGCCTTGAAGGAGAATGAGGTTCAAATCCCTGATGGTATCCCCATACATATGATAATAAAATATGGTAGTTTAGCTTGAATTTGACATTTTGGAAACCATCACATTATGGAGGCAAAATAGGACACATCAAGTGAAGTTTTCTTGGTATCAATTTGCACATGAAAACAAGAAACCAAAACGCACCATTGGCAAACCAAGTTTTCTTTACAGAATGTCTTTCTTTGGGGGAAGGAAAACAATGATTTTGATAAATACGATTAAGTGTTAATTAAGATGGTGCTTGGTGCTGCTTTACGCCAATCATCAGTTACTCTATACATAGTGACATTAGGCACTGACCAGTTCCTGTGGTGTGGTCATTTGTTGGACCTGTTGCCGATGACGACGTGCTCCCCTTGTGTCTGGTCCAATCCAAATTGTCGTCTGGGTACTCCATTTGGTAGTAGCCACATGTATCCACCTCAAAAGTGCAGTTCGCATCTGCCAGTAAAGATAAAACAAACACTCAATTCTTATTGATAAAGAGGTTGGGGTGGGTTTGGGCTTTGTGATGAGTAGAGAGGTCCAGGTGGATGGAAGGTGGCCTGAATGATTACAATTTTGGGGACTGGGGCTGAGGGAAGGTCTATGGAGGTAACAGGTAGATTACGGGGAGGGGAAAGAGAGTCGAGGGCATGGCAGAAGCATTTTGTCATGTTGGAAACAAATACCAAGGGCCGGGAGACCTGAGGCAACTAAACAAAAAGCCGCACAACTACTATAGGGGAGTCACTGTACAAGTACCGAAAATGGCGTGTGGACAGGTCACAGCGGGGGAAACAAACTAAAAAGAACAATCTTACCAAAATCAGTCACCTATCCTCAAAGAGAAAATCCCCAAAAAGAAAACAAAGATGCAAAGGTATAGGTTGAAAGTGTGTGATTTAGGAAAATCTCAAACAGAAATTTGAGAAAACAGATTCTGAAATTTACGTTGCTCTCATCACTGTACGGAGAAGTAGTATATGGAAGCAAAGCTTGAGAAAGTGACAAAGAGCGAGGAACAAAGGTAGATGCATTTCAGTCCAAGTGTTAAAGACAACTGTTAAGAATACCTTGAACAGAATTGGTGAAAAATGAGAGGATCATGGAGTTAATATGGGTGAAAAGATTTAGCGATGAATTAAGGAGACATAGATGGAATTGGATCGGGCATGTCATGAGGCAAGAGGTGACGAGTCATGCAAGAGGTGACGAGTCATGCAAGAGGTGACGAGTAATGCAAGAGGTGATGAGTCATGCAAGAGTAGCATCAGAGTGGGCACCAGAGAGAAAGAGGACAGTTGGAAAACCAAAAATAACATGGAGGACGGTGACAAAAGAGAGGGCTAAATATGGGTGGAGAAGTTCGCCAGAGGTACGGAGAGTTGCAAAAGATGGTGAAGGTTGGAGAGCGAGCGTCCTGGTCTTACATGTGTCACAGAGAGATTTAAAGGTGTGGTAAGGTTTGTGAATGTTGAAGTCCAAATGTTTGAAACAGGAAAATTTAAACAACCCTTTTTTTGTCCAGGAGACAAATTCTCAAGAGATTTTCTATATGGAAGTTTGAGGGATTAGCTGTCAACTGCGCGGGAAGAAAAATGTTTTTCTTTAGATTTCTTGAATAAACAACAGTATATGTGGCAAATATGTACTCTAAGAAAGTCCCCCCCATGTAATGGTGCAATGAAAGGTACATTAAATTGGGAAGGAGGGCAGTATATAAGATGTATTCACTACATTACTATTATTTCCATCGTGATATCTCATTGGAAGATTTTCGACACCTTTATTCAGAACCGTGGAAAATTAATTAATTCCAACTCTTGTTTGGGAGAATTCTTCCTTTGTTATCCCACTATATTGCTTCTTTAATAGTTCTCTATCATATATATGAAAATGAAAATTTCAGTGCATTATACAGTGTGATGTCAAACAAGATCCAAGACGATTATTTATGTTCCTTTATTTTATCTAGAGTATAAGGTACAACAACAGATCTGAAAAGCATGTTGTGTTAAAGTGTACATGTTACACACCATCTCAACAATTAACCCCCAATTAGGAAGAGGCAATTAATGTTCAGACATTGTCTTGGATCTACATATGATGTAATCACACTGTACACGGCGAGGATATGATGTCATAACTATTCTGATTTAAGTAATTCCTTCGCAAATGAGATCATCTTTTAAAAGTGTCTTCAACTTTGTCCTTTTATTGCAAATAAGATGAGAATGCATGATCACTAAACATATCGCCAACCCTCCCCCCCCCCTACTAAAACCTTACCCTGTGACGGAACTGTTACTGTGGGGCTGCAGGTAAGGTAACTGATGCGGTCTAGCGCCACCTGTGCATTGGAACCACTAAATCTCTGATTGATAAACTCCAGCTATGAGAAATGAAGGATAAAAAGTTCAAAGGTCATGGCAAGAATCAAGACAGAACTGTCCTATATAATTATTATTGATAGAGGGCCTTCAATTCAATTTATTTGTTTCCTTATATCATGTCCAATAAAGCAATCAATAACAAGGTATGTGTACCAAGGTATGTGTACCAAGGTATGTGTGACAAGGTATGTGTACCAAGGTATGTGTACCAAGGTATGTGTGACAAGGTATATAACAAGGTATGTGTACCAAGGTATGTGTACCAAGGTATGTGTACCAAGGTATGTGTACCAAGGTATGTGTACCAAGGTATGTGTACCAAGGTATGTGTACCAAGGTATGTGTACCAAGGTATGTGTACCAAGGTATGTGTAACAAGGTATGTGTAACAAGGTATGTGTAACAAGGTATGTGTATATGTGTAACAAGGTATGTGTAAAGGTATGTGTACAAGGTATGTGTACCAAGGTATGTGTGTACCAAGGTATGTGCCAAGTGTAACAAGGTGTACCAAGGTATGTGTACCAAGGTATGTGTACCAAGGTATGTGTACCATGTGTACCAAGGTATGTGTACAAGGTATGTGTACAAGGTATGTGTACAAGGTATGTGTACCAAGGTATGTGTACCAAGGTATGTGTACCAAGGTATGTGTACCAAGGTATGTGTACCAAGGTATGTGTACCAAGGTATGTGTACCAAGGTATGTGTAACAAGGTATGTGTAACAAGGTATGTGTAACAAGGTATGTGTAACAAGGTATGTGTACCAAGGTATGTGTACCAAGGTATGTGTACCAAGGTATGTGTACCAAGGTATGTGTAACAAGGTATGTGTACCAAGAATGTGCCAAAAAGCCAGATATGTTAGATATAATATCAATTCAAATGATGAAGTTAAATCTAAATACAAATTATAATCATAAAGTATGATTTGAAAATCCTAAGAGCTTAATTGGTAGAAATTTACTATCCTTTGAAGAAGAAAAAAATATACCGAAAATTTATCAAAGCCATTGCCACATGCTGCAATCTTGGCATTGAAATATTTACAAAAATTCAACCAGACATCCGGTTGAGGGCAATACACAGTATCTAACATGTTTATAAAATGTATCGTTCTCGAAGAGATATCGATTTACATACAAAAATACACACTGGCCTTAATTGTGAGACCCAACCTGCACTGAGTGCTGAACTGTAACTGTTACAGGAAAGTAGCTCCAGATTCAACTGCTTTGTACCTTCAGGCATGATGATGTAATAAGTCATTAAGGAGTTCAATTAACTGTGCAGTCCTGGACAGTTAATTCAGTCATTTAATCTGAACATGGAGCTATTAAAGAGCTATTAATAGCTCCATGATCTGAAGAAAAGGTCTTAGACACTTAATTCAGTCATTTGATCTGAACATGGAGCTATTAAGGAGCTATTAATAGCTCCATGATCTGAAGAAAAGGTCTTGGACAGTTAATTCAGTCATTTGATCTGAACATGGAACTATTAAAGAGCTATTAATAGCTCCATGATCTGAAGAAAGGGTATTGGACAGTTAATTCAGTCATTTGATCTGAACATGGAGCTATTAAAGAGCTATTAATAGCTCCATGATCTGAAGAAAGGGTCTTGGACAGTTAATTCAGTCATTTGATCTGAACATAGAGCTATTAAAGAGCTATTAATAGCTCCATGATCTGAAGAAAAGGTCTTGGACAGTTAATTCAGTCATTTGATCTGAACATGAAGCTATTAAAGAGCTATTAAAAGCTCCATGATCTGAAGAAAAGGTCTTGGACACTTAATTCAATCATTTGATCTGAACATGAAGCTATTAAAGAGCTATTAATAGCTCCATGATCTGAAGAAAAGGTCTTGGACAGTTAATTCAGTCATTTGATCTGAACATGGAGCTATTAAGGAGCTATTAATAGCTCCATGATCTGAAGAAAAGGTCTTGGACAGTTAATTCAGTCATTTGATCTGAACATGGAGCTATTAAGGAGCTATTAATAGTTCCATGCTCTGAAGAAAAGGTCTTAGACACTTAATTCAGTCATTTGATCTGAACATGGAGCTATTAAAGAGCTATTAACAGCTCCATGATCTGAAGAAAAGGCCTTGGACAGTTAATTCAGTCATTTGATCTGAACATGGAGCTATTAAAGAGCTATTAATAGCTCCATGATCTGAAGAAAGGGTATTGGACAGTTAATTCAGTCATTTGATCTGAACATGGAGCTATTAAAGAGCTATTAATAGCTCCATGATCTGAAGAAAGGGTCTTGGACAGTTAATTCAGTTATTTGATCTGAACATGGAGCTATTAAAGAGCTATTAATAGCTCCATGATCTGAAAAAAAGGTCTTGGACAGTTAATTCAGTCATTTGATCTAAACATGGAGCTATTAAAGAGCTATTAACAGCTCCATGATCTGAAGAAAAGGCCTTGGACAGTTAGTTCAGTCATTTTTTCTGAACATAAAGCTATTAAAAAGCTATTAATAGCTCCATGATCTGAAAAAAAGGGTATTGGACACTTAATTCAGTCATTTGATCTGAACATGGAGCTATTAAAGAGCTATTAATAGCTCCATGATCTGAAGAAAAGGCCTTGGACAGTTAATTCAGTCATTTGATCTGAACATGGAGCTATTAAGGAGCTATTAATAGCTCCATGATCTGAAGAAAAGGTCTTGGACAGTTAATTCAGTCATTTGATCTGAACATGGAGCTATTAAGGAGCTATTAATAGCTCCATGATCTGAAGAAAAGTTCTTGCAAGAGTTTTAAAACCATATTAACATGATGCAACCCGCACCACCCCACCAAGGCAGGTTTCTAACTAACAAATCAAAAGAGTAAAGTTTTAATGAAATAGGATTTGAGTTTGCATATAAACTGTTTAAGAGAAACATGACGTTGTAATGTTGGTTCATGCCAAGCTTACTTTAATGCGCTGTGACTGAGCTCCAATTCCAAATGCAAAGAGATTCCAGCCGGAGCCTTGATCACCCTGAGCTTGGAACTTCTGCTGAGTGGTCGTGGGCAATACCAAATTCACCTCGAGGGTACCGGCATCACCCTGCATGAAGTAATCAAACTCTACCATGCAGTGGCTTCCGGTGGGACCGATTTCTGGCGTTGTCATGATGCTGTACGTGTCATAGCTCGCAGCATAGTAACCTCTAACTGTTTAATTCACACAAAACATTGAAATAAATTTTAGAAAAGAGTAGGATTGTCAGCTGATAACACAATTAATTCTTAAAGGACTAAAACATCAATGATGTTGAAGCTCAACTTTATCACACAAATTTTGAAAAGAGTAGTAAGGATGATATCAAAGGAAGATGAAATGGGGAGTTGCCATTTTCAAGTCAAGTTTTGCATACAAAAATATACCATCTACCATCATTTAATAGTATTTCATAAGCAATTTATTATTTGCAATATTCCCATTGATTATACTCTTCTTCCTACAAATTATCAGGAGAAAGAAGCTTCAGTCCCCCCCCCCCATTTTTTTCAGAAGATTACAGTACTTAATACTTAATTTGAAAATTCAACTTAAAAAGCAAAAAAGTTTCATAAGTCAATATGTCCTTTGATTGAAGAAACTCCAGAGCTGCAAAAAACTTTTAGTTTGCAAATTTACTTTACATTGCAACAATGAAGACAAGTCACTCAGGCAAAGATAACGAGTGAGGGTGCAAGGTTAACAGGGATAGTATTCCATGCTGTCCACGCAACAGAGGATATTGTGCACTGTAGTGTGAACAAAGTGGTACATTTCCTGGTGTGAATTGCTGTAGGCAATTATTTACACATCAGCACTTATTTTATTTTCCAGGTTTGACTGCAGATTTTCATGAAAATAAAAATTGCTCTATTTCAGGAATGCAAAACGGTAAATAAAAACCTGAATACACCCTGTGTGGAGATTTTCATGCTCTTCAGGACTGCGGTCAAATTTCAGAAGTCTTTAATCAAAAATCTCTGACTAGGTACATTTCAAACATGGGAGACAAAAGTTAACAGAAAAGTTTCCATTTTATAACCTCAACTTCGTTGAGCTAAAAATTATACTTTTTACTCATATTTGCAAACAGGTATAACGGCAACTGATCCCTTAAAATTGACCATATATAAAGTCCAGAATGCCCATTTGAGTTAATCCCTGGTCTTCTGCTACAAGATAGCTGCATAGAAGCTCAATGGGCATCTGGCTCATACTACAAAGGTATTGTGTTCAACTCCCAATCTAGATACCACATTGTGTTCTCCAGCAACATGCTTCCTTTCCAATCATTAGAGTTGACTCCGCTGTAAAATGAGTACTCGCAGCTCGAGTTAATCGCTGATTTTCCACTAAATGGTAGCTGTATGGAAGTATGACATCTCAATGGCATCTGACTAGTGCTGTCATGATATTTCGATTATCGCGATATCTATTTTCCCACGACATGAAATATGCCTCTTAACACATATCGCAATACCAAAAACTAATACAGAACTAAAAAAATTTCACGCAACTAGGCTAGGCTAGTTCGTATGTTACGGTACTAACGTTGCGGTAGTAAATCTAAAACGTAAGTTTAGGCCATAATCGTTTCTGAATCAACTTTTAAAACGTGCAAAAATATCGTGAAACAAAAAAATGAAAATCGTGCCCCTTCACCCAACACTGGCATGCTCCTATGTAAGTTGGCAAAAAGAACAAAAAATTATCCCAGAAAATGCCTCTCACTTTGATTCAAGGTCACATTGGCGGAATTACCAAACATGTGCATGCAATGCATGACAAAATTTAGAACATAATAGTCACACGATCATGTCTTTTGCTAGATGGAAATCATTGTTTCTTGTGTTCATCATTCATATACCGTCATACATAAGTAAGTAGTGATATTAACAATTTGTGTTGTGAGCCAGTTTTCTTGAAAAATATCTTGTTATACCAATATATCGCAATATTTTTCTCCACGATGATTGATATGTAATACAGCCATATCGTGACAACACTTCATCTGACTCATATTCCAAAGGTACTGAGTTCGACTGCCATCTGGGTACTAAGCTTTGTTCTTGTTTTTTTCTTTTTAAGAAGATATTGATGTTATGTTATGCATCGTTCTTTGGAATTCTTTAATAATAAAGAAGGGTATCTTCTTAAAGGAGCTGGCAGCACAAAAGTAAGGGCGTTAATTTTTGCCAATTTATCTAGGTTTTAACCAATCAGAGTCACGTCTCACAGTCTGTTCTTTACAGAAATGTTCACCCATCACACACAAGCAACCAAATTCCAAAAAGTCAACGAGAAAACATGTATCAGTTTTGAGTACTCGGGTTGAGGTTTAGTAGCGTTTATGATATTCCGTACCGCTAAATGCAAGAAATGTTTTATATTTATCATGAGACTCAACTTACATATGCCCTAGATTTACAGCCGTCAACTTCTTTAAATTATCATGAAAGTGGGAACATGCCCTTGTGACCCCCTTGACAGTTCCCATGGGAACATGCCCTTGTGACCCCCTGACAGTTCCCATGGGAAAAATAATAATAATAAATAAGATTTATAACACGCACATATCCATCCTAATGGATGCACAAGGCGCCGTACATATAACATTAAATTTACAAATAAGTATACATGAACAATAACATAAATGAACAGTGATTTTAAAACTACATTTTTACATAGGCATCACCCATGAGATGGGTTTGAAGATTTTTTTTGAATGAGTCAACAGAACAAGACAACCTGATATGGAGTGGCAATCGATTCCAAAGAGGCGGAGCTGTAACAGGAAATGATCTGTCACCCCATGTATGGTAGGATCTTGGTTCACATAAAAGGAGATTATCAACAGAATGAGGATTACGAAGGAGATATATAATTTCAGCAAGTTAGATATATAAACTGGGGCACAACCATTCATCGATTTGTAAACAATAAGTAATATTTTGTACATGATGTGATAAGAAACTGGACGCCAGTGCAAATCTTTTAAGATGGGAGTTATATGACATGTTTTCTTTGAGAGAGTTACAATCCATGCAGCCGTGTTTTGAAGTAGTTGAAGACGATGAATCTGTTTGTGGGGCAGTCCATGCAGCACGGAATTTCCCATATCTAATCAAGATGTAACAAACAAATGTACTATCTGTTCTGTCACAGTTGAATTAAGATATTTGCGCAATTTTCCAATGCTCTTATGATTCCCCTTGACATTTCCCATGGAAACATGCCCTTATGATCTCCCTTGACAGTTCCCATGGGAACATGCCCTTATGATCCCCCTTGACAGTTCCCATGGGAACATGCCCTTATGATCACCCTTGACAGTTCCCATGGGAACATGCCCTTATGATCCCCCTTGACAGTTCCCATGGGAACATGCACTTATGATCCCCCTTGACAGTTTCCATGGGAACATTCCCTTATGATCCCCCCTCACAGTTCCCATGGGAACATGCCCGTATGATCCCCCTTGGCAGTTCCCATACCCCTGATCTGCCACACTTACTTATAGGGTCTTGGTTTGCATCTCTGAGTGGGTAATTTGGATAGAAGTCTGCTGAGACATCAATCCAGCCAATAGCACCAGTCATACCACAAAGTCCATCACCAAAGTCACAGTTACCTAAGTAATAAAGATGATTAGTAGACTTCATGTTTCAGTTCATAACATTTATTTAGCACATTATATAACCAGAACCAAAAGGTTTTGTGGTTCTGATGCTTTTTTTTTACTTTTTTTTTCTTTTCAGAAGCTGTTTGATTTGCAAAAGTTGTAGTGACTGTCATGTTATTGCATATCATCATGAAATATTTGTTCTATATTTATTCATAAGCCACACCCACCATGCAGATCAATACAAATGTTGACAACATTATCATTTGCATAACAATTAAGCAAGTATGATGCAAAAACGGTTGCTCATTTATCCTATTTCAAGATTTTGTCAGTAAGCCTCACCTACTCATTAATATTCATGACATCACTACCACAACATTATAACATATGTACAGACCATGACCCATGTGTGTACGTCATAAGGCATCAATCTGTTATACTGTTCATGAGATGCACTATGGTATTAAGCCAAGCCTACTGTGCATATCAATGACATCTGTTGATAACATAAGCATGTACACAATAACCAACACTAGCATGCCCCTGATGAAGCAAAACGGGCAAACACTTGCTCATTTATCACTGTTTCAAATGTTCACTTTAGCCCCGCCCACTTATAAATATGCATCAAATCACCAAAAACAATACGGCACATCTGCAAACCATGAGCTAGCCATGTACCATACATGATGAGAATCCAGTTCAAAATTTTTGATATATTGTGTTTACAAGCTTTTTGTTTACAAAATCATATCAAGCCCTGCCCATTATGCATATTAATGAAGTCAACTTTTTCATACAATGAACACATACACATTAGCTAACATCATTATTATAACAAATATGAAACAAAACAGACATGAAATCGTCAAAATAAGAGCATCTCAAGATTTTTATATTAAGCCCCGCCTACTCATTAATATGCACAATTTCTCCACCAAAAGCAATAGGGCACATCTACACACCGTGAGCTATCTGTGTACCACACATGATGTGAATCCAGTTTACTAGTTCTTGGGATACGGTTTTTACAAGTTCTTTTTAGCAAAATAATAATAAGCCCCGCCCACTATGCATATTGATAAAATTCAAATTGTTTACATCATGAACATATGTATAAACCAGCTAACATCATAATTATACCAAATATGAAATGAAACAAACATGTGGTTGTTAAAATATGAACATTTAAAAAAAAAAATACATTAAGCACCGCCTACTCATTAGCATGCATGACATCACCATCAAAAACAATAGGACACATCTACGGACAATGGGCTGTCCTATCTGTGTACCACATATGATATAAATCCAGTGTATCGTTCTTGAGAAATCGCATTTACGAGCTAGCCATCATACAGTACACACATACACACAAACACACGCCATCATGACTGCATAGGTTCCTGATGCTATCGCATCGGAACACACGCCATCCTGACTGCATAGGTTACTGATGCTATCGCATCGGAACACACGTCATCATGACTGCATAGATTCCTGATGCTATCGCATCGGAACACACGTCATCATGACTGCATAGATTCCTGATGCTATCGCATCGGAACACACGCCATCCTGACTGCATAGGTTCCTGATGCTATTGCATCGGAACACACGCCATCCTGACTGCATAGATTCCTGATGCTATCGCATCGGAACACACGCCATCCTGACTGCATAGCTTCCTGATGCTATTGCATCGGAACACACGCCATCCTGACTGCATAGATTCCTGATGCTATCGCATCGGAACCAAAAATAATTCAAATGGGCCTATAACAATCATGTAAATATATATGAAAATAAAAGTACATATGAATTATAGTAAATATAGAACACACAAAGCTCCAGATTAAATTACAGAAGTAAAAGCACAAACAATAAGATAAGTCTTTAAGTAAATGTTAGAATTCTTTAAGGGATCTAGCAGATTCTATTGAAAGGGGCAGAATATTTTGGGATCGATTTTATAAGAAAGTGTTTGTGGTGAGTGTTTATGAATGGCATTTGTATCAATTTATGCAAAGTGGTTTCTACCTGTCCATATACCTTTAAGATTGAGAGACTTGAGATCAACACCAGGTGACCAGGTCACCAGAATGTGTAAGTTTACGAAGTTTCAAACATATATATTTTATTTTTGTGAAAAAATGTATAAGAGGAAAGATTGAGGTAATCAGGGACAGGTTAGAGAAATGGTAGGTAGGATAGGTACTGAAGGGCATGATGGACACATGAGTGACAAGGTGGAGGTAATGAGGAGCAGTGTGGATGATATGAATGGCAGGTAGAGGAAAAGGAGGAGGGTGGAGGTAATAAGGGGTAGGGTAGATGAAAGGAGGGACAGAGTGGAAATATTGAGGACAAGGGTGGAGGTAATGAGGGAGAGGATAGGGAAATGTGGGGAGAGTAGAGGTGTGGAGGTAATGAAAAACATTGAGGGAAGGATGTACAAAGTGAGGGACAGGGTAGAGGTAATGAGAAGCAGGGTGGAAGAAATGATGAGCAGGGTGGGGGTGAGGGGAGGGTGGAAGTAAAGAGGGACAGGTTGGGTGTGATGAGAAGCTGTGTAGAGGAAAGGAGGAAGGTGGCGGTAATAAGGGGTAGGGTAGATGAAAGGAGGGACGGAGTGGAAATATTGAGGACAAGGGTGCAGGTAATGAGGGAGAGGATAGGGAAATGTGGGGAGAGTAGAGGTGTGGAAGTAATGAAAAACAAAGTGGTGGTAATAAGGAAAAAAAAATGGGTGGAACCAAACTAAGGGCATTAACTGAGCAACCAAAAATTTAAATATTTTACCCCGAGAGATAACTCACCACACAGGGATTCATCTCCCCCCGTTGGGCAGTCACTGAAGAAGTCACACATTTGTTCTGGAGTGACACAGATGTCATCACTCTTGGGGCAAATATACCAGTCCTTCTGGCAGGGGCGGGGTGTGGTGCTACCGGTAAAAGGAGGCTGGGTCGTGGGAGTGCCTGGGAGTATGAAAGTTGTGATGGTGCAATCTCCATAGATAACAAGGTCATCAATCGCTATGCTGCCCTCCTTTCCATCTCCTGACATCGCTTCAAAGACAAGCTGCAATAGATGATGAATATTGGAGGTGAGTCAATGTACAGTAACTCTTTCTTTCTTGGAAGAAGAAAAAAACATATCTACAATTTTCATTTTTTTCTACTTTGCTACACTTTTCCCATAAAAGTTTTGAATGTCCCACAGGTGAACATTTGAAAGAAACAAAATTCCAAAATCTGCTTGTTCACCATGTGTGATACAGTACCAACTCTGTATATGCATATGTGTGATACAGTAACAACTCTGTATATGCATATGTGTGATACAGTACCAAGTCTGTATATGCATATGTGTGATACAGTACCAACTCTGTATATGCATATGTGTGATACAGTACCAACTCTGTATATACATATGTGTGATACAGTACTAACTCTGTATATGCATATGTGTGATACAGTACCAACTCTGTATATGCATATGTGTGATACAGTACCAACTCTGTATATGCATATGTGTGATACAGTACCAACTCTGTATATGCATATGTGTGATACAGTACCAACTCTGTATATACATGTGTGATACAGTACTAACTCTGTATATGCATATGTGTGATACAGTACCAAGTCTGTATATGCATATGTGTGATACAACTCTGTATATGCATATGTGTGATACAGTACCAACTCTGTATATGCATATGTGTGATACAGTACCAACTCTGTATATGCATATGTGTGATACAGTACCAACTCTGTATATGCATGTGTGATACAGTAGCAACTCTGTATATGCATATGTGTGATACAGTACCAACTCTGTATATGCATATGTGTGATACAGTACCAACTCTGTATATGCATATGTCTGATACAGTACCAACTCTGTATATGCATATGTGTGATACAGTACCAACTCTGTATATGCATATGTGTGATACAGTACTAACTCTGTATATGCATATGTGTGATACAGTACCAACTCTGTATATGCATATGTGTGATACAGTACCAACTCTGTATATACATATGTGTGATACAGTACCAACTCTGTATATGCATTACAAACAGGAACAGCTCAGTACTGTAAATTAATGAAATTCAAAATTATATTTGAAGGAGCAGGCAGCCCAAAAGTGAGGGGCATAATTTATATTATTTTTAGGCCTAAATGGAAAATAATTTAAGGTCTAAAAACATATTTATTTACAATATTTTTGCTGTATCTAATTTATAATGTTTTTTAAATATTTGGTATTTATAGCACATAATGTGAAGCGCATTGGTACTTTTTTTGTGATATTGCGCTATAAGTACATTATCATTATTATTTAAATTAAACCAGAACTAAAAGGTTTCGTGGTTTCAATGCTTCTCAGTAAGCCCCGCCTACTCATTAGCATTCATGACATCACTATACACAACATTAGAACATACGTACAGACCATGACCCATCTGTGTACCACATATACACTGTAGCATAAATCTGTTATACCGTTTATGGTGTTACATCATTTAGCACTTTCACATTAAGCCACGCCCACCATGTATATTAATGACATCTGTTGATAACATTATACATGTACACAATAACCAACAAATTTACCATGCCCAATATGACGCAAAACGGACATACAGTTGCTCATTTATCACTTTTTCAAAATGTTCACTTTAAGCCCCGTCCGCCCACTTATTAAAATGCATGAATCACCACCACAAACATTAGGACATATTTGCAGACCATTAGCTACAGTATCTGTGTACCACACATAATGTGAATCCAGTTCATAGTTTTTGAGATATCGTGTTTACTTGTGCTTTTTGTTTACAAAATCACATTAAGCCCCGCCCACTATGCATATTAATGAAATTCAATGTTTTTACATCATGAACATGTACAGCTAACATCATAATTACACCAAACATGACACAAAACAAACATGTGGTTGTTAAATATTAAGCTTTAAGCTTCAAGCCCCACCAACTCATTAATATGCATGACATCATCATCAAAAACAATAGAGCACAACTACAAGCCATGGGCTATCTGTGTACCAAATATGACATGAATCCAGTGTACCGTTCTTGAGATATCATGTTTACAAGCTCTTTTCAGCAAAATCATATTAAGCCCTGCCCACAATAAATATTAATGAATTTCAACATTTCTACATCATGAACATGTACATACCAAATAATTAGACCAAATATGAAACAAAACAGAATTCAGACATATGGTTGTTAAAATATGAAAAAAGATTTTTACATTAAGGTTTTAATGCATAACATCACCATCAAAAACAATGAGTTGAAACCCATTTTGACAAGACATGAATCCAGTGTATTGTTAGAGATATCACGAAGATGGTGATCACAAACATACACACACCCACACACACCACCACACACGCACACACCCACACATACACACACACACACACACCATCATGACCGCATAGGTTCCTGATGCTATCGCATCGGAACCAATAGAAACTGGAATTTTGTCCATATACTCACCTGACCAATAGCTCCCCAATTTATTTCATTCTCGCTTAATGCATCATACTTTCTAGCTTGAAGACTTGATCCGGTACAGGGGCCAGCATAATTTGTCCTGATACAACTGAAGACTGCCTCGGGACCCAGGTAGTACCAGAATTTTACTTGATCAAGGAAAAATAGATCAGTTTAAAGGAGAAGTTGTAGTGTTATATTTAACCCATGAAACAAATGTTAGATGTCACATGTGTACATAAGCGCATACGAAACACGTGTCAATAAAATTATGATTTGGACATACAGAAATAGATCGCTATTTTTTATTTGTATGTTTGACTTTGCGATTCAACTACAAATAAAAGAGCAAAAATACATTCAAGACTGAAATGACTTAAATTATGTGTTCATTCCTTTCTTTACTGTTTTGGGTTAAACAACGATTCCTTGTTTGTTCATTTGTTGAGGGCTTATCGCACCATGACAGCGAGGGTCAAATTGTGCCTAAAAGTTTAGATCATTCCAAAGTTAGGAAGAAAAGAAAACTGGGGGAAATTGAGAGAAACACGGGAACTAAAAGCCAGAAAGCTGGGATCGAGAGAGTAAGTGCATGGTGAAAAGGGGGTGGTTGAAGAGGATTAAATATGGTTGTAGGTCTGATGAGGGAATGAACCAAGAGCTTGGCTGTTTAGTCTCTGGTTAATGATCCTTTCCATAATTTTACAAAGACAGCAGGTGAAGGTGATGGGGCAATAGCTGGAGGGGTCGGTACTGTCCTTTCCCGGTTTGGATGGTGGGGTTTGATCGGAATGGTACAATAACTGTCCCCAGATAAACAAGGGCAGCGATTTGATGTCAAAAGGGTTTTGAGAAAGGGGGTAGGGGGAGGTTGAGGGCAAGCTTAGTGGCTGCATCAATTCTGTCATTGCCAGAGATGCCAACATGGCTGGGTATCCAGAAAAAATAATACTTTTCCTGCAGGGGATGGGGGGCGAAAGGAGTTTAAGGAGGAGGTGGGATGTGGGATTATCCCATTTAAGATTGAGAAAAGAAGTAAGGACAGCCGTGGAATCGGAGAAGATGGCAAAATGGCTGAGCGGGGAGTTCAAGTTGAGGGCGAGGAGGATGTAGTATTCCCAGATCAACCATTTAAACGTTGGCTTCTTTATGAAAGATTTCTCGTGGTTTAACAGGCATTCATTAGCCATAATAAAATTTATATTATTAGAAATAATTTGCATTGTCATGAACCGTGCATTAAATTCCCATAATGCATCGCCTTCAGTATTTGGTTTAATACATTTCTACAACAGGTTTATTTCTTTTCAAAACTAAAAAATGTATGTAAACTTTTCTCGTTTTTCATTCTTTTTTGTTGTTTTTCATGCATTTTAAACAATCTAACACGGAAATTTTATAAAAAGATGAATAATTTTGACATCGTGTTTATATGCGTATTTATTGCACGGTTCAAAGGATTTTGCATTCGCAAATGACCCTCCTAAAGTCAGGTCATTCTACTCAGGCCAAAATCCTTTGACTCGTACAAGTACATTAAATACGCATATAAACATGATGCCAAAAACATTAATCTTTAATTAATGCATTTTAAAATTTTAAGACTGTTATTTTCATAAATTAAAGGCAGCTCTGTAAACCAATATGGGTTCAACCTGTTTTGTTTGGACAGGGCTCAGTGGGTCTCAGCCCCCCCCCCCCCCCTTGTTAAATTTTCTGAAATTTAGGGGTCCTACTGTTTAGTTAGAGCCCCCTTGTTACTATGTTTCAGAATACACCCTGTACCCCCAGCTTAAAGAGTAAATTGTGCAAATAACATATGTAGAGGAAAAAAGAGAAAGTTTGAGGCTACTCTGAGAGCCACATATTTTTGTATCACATCTTTGAGCCCCAAATTTCAGATTTGTTGATGATAAAATGTCAATAGTTGGATTGACCTTAATTTTGTTAGTAAACCAGAGCATCGCTGATGTAAAAGCTCAACCCTTGACATTTCGAATAGTTTTTGATGGTTCAGTGGTGGTGATTTGTTGTCCTTATAAAAGATGGAATGAAGAAGGTTATTGATGTAAAGTCCACAGTCTTTTGAAATAATGCAACATGTTTTTATTGAGAAGATACTGAGAGCTTTTGAATGCAATTCTTTAAATTTCTGTCCTAAATTTCAGTCACTAAAAATCATCAAACTGATCAGTTTCTCCTGCTACAGTATATTTCGATTGAGCTTGGATATATGATGGAGATGAAGTTCAAAACTTCTTCATCATAAATCATGAATAATCAACTGCTCCCATTCAAATAACATTGGTGGAGATTTGAAAAACAATTTAAGTTAACAACATACCATAAGGAGATTTATAGGTTTTATGGTTGTGATGTCACAAAATTTAGAAAAATTCCATTATTTATTACAAGACCTAAAAATTAAAAAATGGCGTAAATAGGTCAATTTTTCACCAAGTGTATAAATTATAACTATGAAAATATAAACCCTGCAAATGCCGTCCGGTTGTTGCTGATCCGTATAGAAGGCTGGACTAAGTAGCCAAGCCCGGTCCTTGTAAGAAATTCCTGCTTGATTTTGATCGAAGAGGAGGTAATTTCCACCAATTTCGTTTCTAGAGTGATCACGAGTGGGGGCAGTATTGTCGCTGCTACCACTGATGGCGCCAGAGGTCCTGATCCAATCAGCTTCATCATGGTAACTTTGGTCAAAACTGCATAGACTGACCTCAAAGTTACAACGTAATTCTTCATAATCCGCTGTGAGAAAAAGACAAAATAAAATGTTAAATGAAATGTTACTTAATGCACCTTAAAGAAAAAAAACAGCAGAATTTCCTAAAACCCTCCAGAAATGAAAAGAGAATTACTTTTTACATCTGACCCCATCTTCGAATTTTCAAAAAAATGATCTCAACCCCTAAAAAATGGTGCGAAACAATCAACATTGGCAATAATTTTTGCATCTATGTTCAGTAACTTGATTTTCACAAAATTTCAGTTTATTAATTAAAATCACATAATATTCCAGGTAGGATGAGTGTAGAAAATAAATTATTAATATTAAAATATATTTTTACTTTGATAATAGGTTAAACAATTTTCAAGTAATTTTTACATTTAAAATGTCAAGTTGTAAAAACCAACATGGAATGCTCTCTTCAATTCTGGGATCTCATGAAATTCTGATGACTAATTTTGCTAGAAATTGTACAAACCTGGTCTTCTCCCATATAGTCTAATGATAAGTGCCTCTGTCCTATGGGTTGAGACTGAGTTTCGGGTGACCACTTCACTCTCCTTGCTCCAGTCTATCGTGAAGTCACATATAAATACGATATAGGCCTACAGTAAGTGGCTCAAGTTGAGCAAAAATACCAGTTCCAAAGAAAACGTTCACAAAAATTATGTGTTTTTAAAAAAATTACCATACCACCGAAAATTGGTAAAATTTATTGCTTACAACCTATAACAAGCATCGATATTGTTTTCATTGAATTCTTTAAGAAATTATATTGCTATTTGTGAGGGTGATTTTTCTAGACATACTGCCATGTTTTCTGTTTACTCCTAACTATACTCAGAAACTTTAAAATTATCAAAAATGTGTTCTTTGCTAATAGTTTTTCTTTACAACAGAAAGAACTGCAAGTATGTTTTCTGTCTATCAGTGTATTTTTGATTTAATTTTGATATTGTGTCAAGATTTTATTGTAAGTTACAAAATTTTAGTCATGGGACTAATTCCACTAAACATTTTAGTTCCAAAATGTAATGTTATGTCATGTTTACAGAGAATGATGGAATTTGTTGCTACATACACCATTATTCTAGTCTTACCAAAAGACATTAAGGGCAAATTAACTTACTTGGGAAATACATGTTAAGCCCAACCTACGAAGAATACATGTACTGTACAACTTGTTAGGCCTAGGCTATGCAAAAATATTGGTGATCAAATGAATTTTTGCGCTCTTTTTGAATAAAATTGAATATACAAAATTTGTAAAGGGAAAATGTAATTGCAAATTGTTCTGCAATCCTAAAAACTAAAAATATGAGACAATTAAGGAATTGTGAAATACAAAACACAATTTTTCCTTGGAACTGGTCCACATACATGTACTGTAGCCTTTGGGCAGGTGTACCTACTGTACAGCGCAAAATTATCCAAACAATGCTTGACTTGAGAAGTTGAGTCAAGCAGTGGGGGTAAAAAACTTGTTAATGTTATTAACTTATTAAGTAACAACAAAAACCACTTACAACACTGTAATTCATCTGAAAAGTCTCCGCAATCATCGGTAAAGTCGCAGGTTACCAGGAGATCAACACAGGCTCCGTTTGAACAACGGAATTCGCCGCTTTGACATGATGGTTTCCGCTCAGGTGGCGCACAAGTATTCACAGATGATTCTGTTATTTCATCAATTGCAATGATTTCATCTTGTCCAAGTGCGGGTTCGGCTTCGAAAGTCACCTGAATTAAACATTTGTGTGCGATATTGCTATTAAAAACATACAGCAGTTTTACTTCTGTATTTTTCCGTTGGCTTAGTTTAGAGCAGGAAATTTTAATCAGGGCAGTCGATCCTTCAAGAAATAATAAAGTGCAGTTATAACAAGGCAACACCAGTTTTGACTCATATGCATGTACTTAAACCGGCCGTCATTTAGAAAAATAAGGTGTCGAAAAACACAGTCCCCCAGACCCGTAGCCAAGGGGATTCTTCCGGACAAACAAATCCCTTTTTGTTTACAAAATGCCCTTTTGAAATCTAAAAAAATAATAATCACCTGGAATTTCAAAGTTTGTTTCTCCCTTATACGAAAAACGACCAGCCCCCCAACCCCCAACCCCTCCTCCCCTTCTTCCTTTACAAATTTCTGGCTACGAGCCTGATTGTCCCACTACCGGGCCCACTACCTCCTTATTTTGTGGAAAAAGTATGACTTACCTCCCCGAAAAACACTGTCCCCATTACCTACCCCCTCCTCTCACCCCTCCCATCCTTGTAAATCTTAAAAATCAGGTGAAATTGACTCAATTTTTTAAACTGTTTGTTTGAGTTGTTTTGTCAATTTTTAATGAAAAACATTTAAGTGCAAAGCAAGGGCTAAATAAACTCCCCCCCCCCTCCCACCCTTCTGTTCCCACCCCAAGTAAAATAGTCCTTCAGCAATGGAATAAAAAATAAGGTCACTTTTATATCAAAATTGTTTGTGTTTTCAGTATCTAATCAGTAACATTCTGCCTCATGCCTATACTATCCATCAACTTTGAACATAAAATGAAGACATTTAATTAACTCACCCTAAAGTTCTTAGCAATTCTGTTGAGAAAGACGAACGCCTCTTGCCAGTACGCCCCTTGATCACCTCTGAAGCGGGTGATGATGGTCTTCTCTTCAGGGATATCAGTGGGTGCAAAACTAACTGTCAGCTTTCCAGCAGCTGCAAGAAGAAAGATTGCAATGGTTTCGGAAATAAGGGTGACGAAAATTTGTATAAACCCAGGGGCGTAGGAACTGGGAGGACAGAGGGTCAAGTCCCCCAATAATTTTATGAAGGCAATTCAGTACCACCCCCTTCTCACCCTCTCTCCTCCCTTAACTGCCCAATGGATTTTAAAGAGTCAAATTCCCTTCACATCTTTTCTTATTCCAAACAGATCATTTTCTGGAATTTTCGTAAAATCTGCTTCATTTTTCAAGAATTTTCCTTCATTTTCGGAAAATTTTCTTTAATTTCTGGAACAGTTTCTGATGTTGCCAATTTTTCCAAACTTCCAATAATTGTACGAAATTTTCTTCCTACCCCTCCCGCTTCCATATTACAAATAGTTGTTGGATGTAAGAAGCTCTCATCATAGGTTTGTTGAAACAAAAATCAAATCTGCCCCTCTCCTCATCCCCTCCCCCCCCCCCCTTCCCCCATCTTTAGTGAAATATCTTTCTACGCCGCTGCATGAATCGAAATATTTTCATTCTTTATCCGGAATCAAACATTTATGACACGCGATTAAATCATTTTATATTATTAATCATGATACCAGGGCATATAGGATTAGATTAATTAGATTAAATTACATGCAATTTGGCAAGCTCTTCCCAGTGAGCCAAAATATCCAGCTAAAAAGTTCAAACCTTTCAATTAAATATAAAAGATTAAATTTTGAGGGTCCACGACCCAAAGTGGTACCGATTCAGACTTAGTTCGTCGCAGTGACAGCGGAAGGCGATGAAAAGTTAAGACTTGCCAGTGGAATGTTAATCATTGCAAAGTGTACATGGGACGGATGAACAGTGTCCGCCCACTGGTCCAAAGGCCCATTGGTCCAAAGGTTCAATAGACCAAAATAAAGGACCACTAGTCCGAAGGTTCAATATTCCGAAAGAAAAGGCCCACTTAGTCCAAAGGCCGGATAGTCCGACGGTTCATTAGTCCGAATGTCCAATGGTCCGAAGGTTAGGGTTAAGGCTGGTTCCTTTAGACTAGTGAACCTTCAGACTATTGTTCCTTCGGAATATCGGACCTTCGGTCTAGTGGGCCATTTCTTTGAACTATATTGAACTTTAAACTATAAGGCCTTCGGACCAGTGAGCTGGCACCCGGTGGAACTTGCCTTCTCTGCGCTGCGCCCTTCATAATCTGACATGATTGAATAGAAAATGAATAAAACAAAAGTCAATGGCGTCGTCTGGGATAGATGGCGAACCCATCGAAAATTATTTACCCACAAAATTTGCCACGGTCTAGTATATGTTTTTGTATGAAATATATCTACCCTGTTCCTGCTTTCTTGGAATGAAGTAATTGCCTCTCTTGCCACCAGAAAGAATATTCTTGTGCCGCCATTTACTGAGACTAAAGAATTTGAGTCGCTACTTACTTTTTCCTGCCAGGTAGTACCAAAAGCTTATCTGGCACGTGCTTCCATAGACCTGGTGGATCTCAGGAGAAATAAGGGCAGCAATGGGGTCACCTGCTCGATTTGGGTTTAAGGTGTCTACCACCATATAAGCACCATTACTGCTTTGCTGGAAATCTAGCTTTGGTCCCAATCCATCAGTGGCGTTACTTAGTACCCATGAATATAAGTAGTAAGCTGGTGATTCGTAGCGACCCATGTCAATATCAAAGCTTGCTGGTACTGTGGGTAAAAAAATGATTTGCATTATTACAATTGGGTCTTTGTAAAGTGAAATGTTTTAAGGAGGACTTTCGTTTAGAGACAATGCACTTTTATCATGTCAATATACTTTTTCCATGTTCCGCACACACAATCCTCAGCGGCGCAAGAAAATTTTCACAAGTGTGTGTGTGTGTGGAGGAGGGGGGGGGGAGGCTGCAATACTTTCAGCTTTCGTCATCTTAATAGATTTGCTGGAAAGTAATATGGATCGACTAAAACTAGAGTTCCTGAAGAGTGAGAGGAATATGACCTCTTGGCCCGCCATCAGCGCCTGAAGCTCATGGGGAAATTTAGCGATCGGTCCCCTGACCCCTTTACAAACGTATATCGCCGAGTTTGTTCGGGGCCCCAAACATATAGTGGGGGTTACGCATCCTTCCTACCCTATACCTCAGGGGAAAATAGATCCTTCACATGTTTTATTTTACCAAGAACATATGGAAAAGAGTTGATGAAAGTACCCCTTTACAGTACAGTTTTTCCTTCAAATGATATGAAAATTGTTAATGAACCTAAATCAAGTTGGCCAGTTCAGTCCAATTAATGAAAAAGTGGTGGACCATTTTATTAAAAAGAAAAGGCCTATAGACTGAAGCAACATACGACACATTTGTTCATCGTAACCATTAGAGCAATCTTCGTTCCAGTCACACACACGGCTAAGGTAGACGGAGGTTGCTTGGGGCTTGGTTTGACAGCTGAATCCGGCAGGTATGGTTGGGTTAAAGCACTGGTATTGAAAGTAGACGTCATCAATCGCTATGTCGGAGCTGTGGCTCGAGCCTCGAATAGCTTCAAATACAAACTGCGAAAAGAAATGTGAAAATATCAAAGTTTATGAAATGACTTTGCCAATCAATCTTACCCAGTCATAGGAGGGATTAGGGATGCATTGAAAGGAGAACCTCCACCCCCTCCCTCCCCACTTCTTCCCACACACACAAACACACACACTTGTTTCTATGTTTATGTCTTTTGTATCCCTGGGCATATTCTTACCTTAAAATCATCGGGCGGCAAGTAAGGCGCTGAATAAAAGTTCCACTGGTCACCTTGGTCTCCAGTCATGCTGAAAAGTTCAAAGCTACGTGAGGTTGTCTCCCAAGTAAGCTGTGAACATAAACGTGAACAATAGAATTAAGAGGATGTAAATTCCCAACAGGCATTACGAGAGGAATTTTATGAGTTTAATTAAAGCCACTCCTGGTCCATAATAAACAATGTGCTATATGTCTCCTAGAGTCCTAAGTAAGATGAAAACATACAAGTGAGCAATATGCCCGTAATTTTCCTTCACAAAGCATGGACAACAATTTTTCGAAAAGTAATATATTTTTAAAATCACACCTGAAATCCCGCCTGTTGCTACGCTCCTACAACAGTACAAAGACCGAATATTTATACTGAGTGTGCGACGTCTGTTCCATACATGTGGTACCATACCAGAATCAGTGGCGACGCTACGGCCGAGCATGGGGAAAACCTTAGATCGCTCACCCCCCCTCCTTCCGCACCCCCTTCACCTCCCCACACACACTTATTCCCAGGAAATATACTTTCCTGTCCAATTTATAGGCTTTTCCACCATGGGACAAACTTGCTTCTCCCCTCCCCCCCCCCCCTCCCCCCCTTCCATTCCTACCAAAAACCTGGCGCCACCACTGACCAGAATTAAATGCAATACTTGAATGGCTGTTTTTAGACTAGGGTGGAGTCCAGTCAATAAAGAAAGTGGGGGCATAAGTTCCCTGGTCGGGAAATTACACCCTGCAAAGGGTGTAAAGGGTACCGAATACTGAGTGTTGGGACGTCTGTCTGTTTCATACACACAGAGCCATATTTGAATGCAATACTCGACTGGCTGGCTGTAGACTAAGGTGGACTCAATCAATGGAAAGATAGTAGTACCAAGCAGGGCCATAATTACTTGGAGCATGGAAACTTGTCCCTCCACCACGTTTAGACAGGATTTAAAAATATACATAGTTTTTAAAAACATTTCTCCTACTTTGTACAGGAACAATATTTGCCATTCCCACCCCCACCCACTCCCTCCCCACCCGAGAAAAAAAAAAAACCTCCCACTTTGTGAAAAATAACTACGGTCCGCAGTCTGTCAGTGGTAAAAAGTCTTTTGTCATCGGAAATTACGCTCCTTCAAACACTTACCCTAAGCGTTCCAACGTCTGTTCCATACATGTGGTACCAGAACACAATGCAATACTCGATTGTCCCTTTGTAGACTAACGTAGACTCCAATCGTGCCCTTTCTCCTACATTGGCATCCGACGCTTCCACGAACATGTACCAGCCGTATGGTGTATTCAAGGTGTGGTCCGCAGTGGGTCCCGTATCGAAGCTCCCGGTGGACCCACTGTGCCTCAGCCAGTCGAACTCGTCACCCTGTTCGGTGTTGCGCCAGGCACAGGTATCCACTTCAAATGTACAGTAGACTATGCAAAGGATCAAACGAAGTACGTAAGAATAAGGAAATATGCGGAACTGCAAGGAAGCACCCCCGCCCCCCCCCCCACACTATCTTTTATATTTTTTTAATATATGCATTATATACTGAGTTATAACAAGTGTTTCATTGTCGTCGACATATGTAGTTTATTTCCACTTCAAAGACACCAGAGACTTTTCACAAGTTTACGGAACCATAAACACATATTATTATATTTATATGAAATCAAATGCTCGAATGTAGATTGGGTTTTCCTGAAAAGAATTGGGATCAAAACTGGAATTTCTAAATGTGTATAAGGTAATTGCCGGTGTAACCGGAGATTTTGTCTTTCTAAGATTTTGTCTTCCCGGACGTTTTTTTCTTCCAAAAACTCCCCATGTTTTTTTGTTTTTTTAATTCTGTCCTTCTTGCTCCATCTCTGCCACCAGTTGAGTAACTAGGCTTTTCATATTTAAGGGAGAGGGTTGGGGTGGGGGAGTACTGGACGTAATTCTCAACCGACGGAATAAATTATTATTACTTCCCCCCGCCACCACCTTCCCCCTCTGCCTGTTACCATTACTATATATTATCTTGCCCTAATCCTCTCCTATACCTCTGAAACTTCTCCAACCTTATACTCCTCTGAAAAATTTTAGTTTCAAGGGCACAATTTGATCATCGCTGTATTGGTGCCTTGAACATCATCAAAGAAACAAACAAACAAACCGAAGATTTCTTCTTTTTTATGCTCCAAATGGCTTAAAATCAAGACACTAGAAGTTCAAGAATTCAATTGAGGAGAAGAACAATTGTTGGTTACCGACAGGTAGAAATGGTTATCAACAGGTAGAGAAGAAGTTTATCCTGATAAAATTAGACGGGCGAAATGAGTATACCAACAGAAACTTTGGTACGGCAATATATGAATATAAATGTGTTTTCAATAACCAAAACCTACTACTCATCTCTTTAGCCCTGACCACGGATGGTAAAAATACACTGTTGGACATATTCAGCTTCTCAACTTAACATTATAAATCTTGGGGTACAAAATCTCCTAGCGGACAGTATATCCTGTGTAAGGGTGATAAAATCACCTGGGAAGACAACACCTCCTAGGAGAAACAGTCCGGGACGAAATCTCCGGGGAGACAAAGTTTCCTGTTACACCGGCCCTAGATCATACGACCCCACTGTTTGATTAATAAAATCTTCATCATCACGTTTAACTATCCCATCGTTGCAATTAATGGGGAAAATATATAAGTTGTTATTGTGACATAAGAACCTTCACTTGTCAGCTTGTAGGTGGAATTTAATCGGGAAGGGATCCTAAAGAACCAAGAATTTTCTCCCGCAATATTGCAGATGATAATGAAGGTTTGGGTATTTTTTGCAGTATAAAAGTGAATCTGTTATCTCTTGTAATATAATATTATTATTATTATTTTATTAGAAACTTTATCCATATTTGATAAGAAAATTGTATTCATAGAAGCTTCAACTACATCTGATTCATCTTTAGATATAATCTACAGAATAGTGATCACGAAAAGAAAGAAAAAAAGATGGTTGTGTGTAATTTTGTTGAAATTACAAGTTTGTAGAATGAAATATTAGTTTGCAATTATACTTGAAATTATCACTTAGAAGATGATAATATTTGTTTGTGATGATGAATGGAAAGCTTCACATATAACTTTATGATCGGAACAGTAAATGTGAGCTCACTGTGTAATTCGGAGGCAAAAGTCTACAGGAACAATATACTGCATGGAACTTCAATCGAATGTATAAGGCAAAAACTTACATGTTTTCTGAAAGAAAAACTTATGTTTCCTGAAGCAAAACGTACAAGTTTCCTGAATCAAAACTTACATGTTTCCTGAATCAAAACTTATATGTTTCCTGGAGCAAAACTTATATGTTTCCTGAATCAAAACTTATATGTTTCCTGAAGCAAAACTTAGATGTTTCCTGAATCAAAACTTATATGTTTCCTGAAGCAAAACTTATATGTTTCCTAAAGCAAAATTTATGTTTCCTGAAGCAAAGCTCACATGGTTCCTGAAGCAAAATTTACATATATTTCCTAAAGAAAAACTTACATGTTTCCTGAATCAAAAGTTATATGTTTCCTGAAGCAAAACTTACGTTTCCTGAAGTAAAACTTATATGTTCCTGAAGGAAAACTTATATGTTTCCTGAAGCAAAACTTATGTTTCCTGAAGCAAAGCTCACGTGATTCCTGAAGCAAAATTTACATATTTCCTAAAGCAAAACTTACATGTTTTCTAAAGCAAAACTTACATGTTTCCTGAAGCAAAACTTATGTTTCCTGAAGCAAAACTTATGTTTCCTGAAGCAAAACTTATGTTTCCTAATGCAAAAACTTATGTTTTCTAAAGCAAAACTTACATGTTTCCTGAAGCAAAACTTACATGTTTCCTGAAGAAATTACCTGATTATTTGGAGTGACAAAATAAGGGTCAAATTGAAAGTGAGAAAAGGGTGATGACAAATTCTTATGAAGCCACCAAGAATAAATAGGAAAAGGAGATTGGAACAGGCAAATGAGAAAAAGAAATGTAACAGAAAAGAAGATATGAAATTTAACATCATATCCTTGTGTTCCCACATTTGTCAGTGTTTAAAGTTCTTTAGAAGCTATGATAGAAAATATTTTGTAAAAACTTACTCGCGAGAGAGAAATAAGCAATAAATTAAATATCCGGTATCTATATCTGATATATTATCATGGGTGTAGGCAGGAGGTCTGGGTTGTTCGACCCCCGCCCCTTCTCTCTTTCCCCATCCCCCAGGCCCCTCAAAAGGTAAACATTTCCATAATATTTGCTAAACGGTTTAGAAATTTTGCTAAAAGATCCAGTAAAAGGTTTAGCTGTTCAGGCAATGACCTTTTTTGGCTCTTCAGTAAAGTTTAACCTCCGAACAGTTTAGAGACTGCTATTTGGACACAGTTTTGGACCAAAAGTCACGCCATCAGCATTTTGTTTCGTTTACCACACCCACGCCCCTCCCTAATCCAAAAGGTTGCCTACTCCGGTAGTACTCCCTCTGTTAAAATATAGCTGTGCACTATATATAGCGAATGGATCGGTAATGGCGAAGCATCTGTTGTGAATTTTTGGATAAATTATATATTATGCTGGACATGATTGACCACAGAGTATATACTTACTAGTCCAGTGAATTTTTTAACATTCTATCTGGGCGACCATTTGGTGAGAAATGTTGGTCTTCCAGTGAACAAGTTTATGATGCACTGGCCGACCAGGATTTTAGCCTTTGCCTTGTCTAGCATACAAGATAACTTCCACTATTGACACGTTGTTTATCAAATGTATGTATAGACATACATGTATACAACAGTTTATGCTGTTATATATGGAAATCATATTTCTCCATTAATTTTGAAGGCGCTGAAAGCTACATGTTTTCGCGTCTCGCATCAGTTGCCCTTGGGGTGATTGTGGTCGCCCCAGGGGTGATTGTAGTCGCCCAGTGAAATTGTCCTTTCAAAATTCACTGTACTAGTCAGTGGACAGTTCAAATTGCATGCATGGTAACTTTTAGCTGATGCTGAAAACTGTGCAGCGATACTTACCCGACTGCTGTATGGTGTTATCTTGTAAAATTGTGAAGTCATCTAAGGCAACAATGCCGTCATTCCAAGGATAATATATGTAGCCATATATCATGATATAAAATGATGTAGCCCCTGTCCCTGATATACCAAATGTAATAGCTCGGAAAACCAGACATCCCTGCCATCGGTGGCTGCTTGAATTTGAGAGTCTTCACGAGAGAAGACTTTGGCCTCTTGCATGGCGGACGAGGTCGTCGTTGAGTAGTACAGCATAGGGTAGACCAAGCCGTAAGAGGGGTCTAAGGGTAACACGTAATGATTACTTAAATTGGTTGACGCGAATTGTGGATCAATATTTCCTTGCATGTTTGGACGGAATGTTTACTTTATTCTTTTCTTCTGTAAAAATCAAACCCCAAACTTCCAAAACTTGGATAACGTTTGAGGTTGGTGATGAATTATATTGAGTTGAAATCAACATCTGGAAAACGACGTGCTTGGATGCAAAAGAAGCGTCGAAACGATGGGTGGTTATGATTGTGATTGAAGTGCGTGAAAAGAATGACGGGAAGAAAGAGCAGCAATGAATTATATTTGATTGAGAAAAACTGACAAAGCTATGTGAACTTGTGAACAGAAGGAAATTTGGACAACACATACGAAGCTCATGTAACTTTTTGTAATTCTTGTAGTAAAGTATTACTTTATTTGAAATGAGCATCTGCTAAAATTTACAAAATTTTAAGTAAACGATTCACAAATGGGCAAGGAAACTTTTTATTGTAAAATGAACACAATCTTGCTGGTAGTTTTTGGAGAACATGCAAATTAATATCAGCCTAACTGTGTTCGGTATAATATTCAGTCAACAGTTCAATGTAACCATTTTCGATACCATGGATTTAGTTAAAGACAATCACCAAAACTGACTTTTTGCATCATGTATTTTTTTTAAATCAAAGGTTACGTTTTTCATTTCATTCAAATATAATCTGAATATAATCTAATTCATCCTAATAATTGTTATATTTTGTTTTTATCTATTAGGAACTATGGAATAAGAACATAAGAGCAAATTAAAACCATGAATGATACGGTAGCGAAGTAGCTTAAAGCTTGTGAGCTCAATCTAACTATTTCAGATCTGCCGTGAAGTGATATAACACACAGGTTATCTGAAGCCTGTTATCCGGTATAACAGTTAAATCATCAGTGGCTACAATCTCATCATTCCATGGATGGTAGATATACCCAAGTATCATGACGGAAATCTCTTCCACACTAGAATCTATCCCGAATGTACTGGCTCTGAAGAACCAGAATTCTTGATCCGTGGCTGTAGCCTGGCCCTTGTTGTCCTCCGTATAAAGTAGTTTGGCCTCGTGAGCATAGGATGATGCAGTGGTATAAGAGACAATGGGAATGGCTAATCCATAGCTGGGATCTGAATAGGGAATGGATTTATGGAGTTAGCCTAAATGAGTGATAAGCACATGCCGGCCCAAATGTCTATGCTAGAAACCTGCCCTTGGGAAAAATGCACCTTTCCGGTCGCGTGCATTCTTCCCAGTTGGAAAATTAGGAAATCATTATTAACACAAAATTGAAATTTGGTCAAATTGAAGGAATTAAGGGCCTATAGTAAAATTATTGGAATTTTGGGTAAAATTTGGCAACTTTCTAGACAAACTCAAGGAAATTCTCCGAAAATGTAAGAAAATGGTTAATAGATATACCCCAATATCCGCACTAGGATCTATGCCGCATGTATTGGCTGTAAAGAACCATATAATTGTTGATCCGTGGGTGTAGTCTGGCGGTTGTTGTCCTCTGTATGGAGAAGTAACACTTCATGGACATGCGATGATGCAGTTGAAGAAGTGACAATGGGATAGACTATAGCTTGGATCTAATATGGGGATGATTTGCATGAATGAGTGGGAAGCATACACCAACTTAAATGTCTATGGACGTCAAGTGCTAAGACATTTGGAGCAAAGGTGAGCTCATGGGGCAGTGGGGAGAATAAAATGAGACATTGTATACGTCATTCTGCCCCAAACGGTCGGTCAAAATGAATGAAAGCAGTTCATTTATAAAACTCTAATTAGTGAAGACGTCGAATCCCATGATACTCATATAATCATTTTTAAAACTGTGCTTTAAACACAATTTTGGTTGTTCTTTGTAGCATTGAAAACACCTCTAGCAAGAAATTATTCCATCCAAACATGCAAGTTGTCAAAATCTGGAAACAGGTCAAAAAAGACACAAATTAAAAAAAACACATATCTTTAAAGAAAGTGTATGAAATAACTTTGAAATAAGATGTATGCCTCTTAATGAAAACTATTTCCATATTTAGTTTAGGACGAAAAAAAAAATATCCAGAAAACATAATAATAACATTTTCTCAAAATCATCAACACTTTAGTAACAAAATGTAAAATGTTGATATAATATATTTTTGTATAATTATCAAAAGGTATTCAAAATATTTGTATAACATATGTTAAAAATTGATTTTTTTTATACCCAAATATCATATGCTTTGAAAAATGTTAAATTAGTGTTTAAGCATATGCAACCGTACAATTCAATATTGTAAAAACAATACAATGTTGGAAATTGTATTGTGTTTGCTATAATATAAAGTATCATAAACAAAGATTAATTGAATTATATTCTAATGATTACAAAATATCCAAATTTTCAAGATCTATGGAAAATAAGCAATTTAGTATCATTTATAAGATGTCTTATGTCTCGTTCAGTGTTAAATATTTGTTCTGCAATATAGCAAGCGCTGAATCATACCTAATCATCAGCCAAAGGCAAAATTACCACAAGGCAGGTAAGAAATCGCTAATTCATTGACTCTGGTGGCTATTATTTTTCCGTTCCAGGTATAACAAAAGCTTTAAGATGCAATGATTTGTTCTTATTCAGTGGAAGAAAAGTATGAAATCGCTTACGGACGTGTAACAAACACATTTTCAATTAAAGGATTAGTTTAGTGGTTAAGCATGTCCATCTTATATGAACAAGGACTTACAAAAAACAAATGGTGAAAAAGCATTTAAAAATCGTTATGGGGATATTTAAGTTTAAATTTTGGTAATATTTGTGTAGAAACGACTGAAATCAGACTAGAAATTGTGATGTCATAGCCACAAATTTCTCAAAGTCTTTATGCAGTCTATCATATTTTGTCCTGCAATTGTGTTGCTTAAAATTCATGGGATATGTCAAAAAAGTAGTAAAAGTGAATCTAGGAAGGGTATATATAATATACCACCTGAAGAAAGTTTAAGGAAAAACAATTTGAATAGTAAAAATTTAAATAATCTTTCTCTAAAATACATAAAGATTTTGAGGAATCTGAGGCTGTGACATCACAACTAGTCTGATTTCAGTCGTTTCTACAGAAAAGATACCAAACTTTAAACTTGAATATCTCCTTAACAGAATGAAATTTTGCAATGCTTTCTTCACCATTTTGTTTTTATTGAAGTCCTCTTTCATATAAGATGGACATGCTTGACCACTAAACCCTTTAATTGTTTTAAATGATATAGGCAACAAAACAGCAAAGGATTCCCAGCAACCCACACCCCATCTTCTTTCCATCTTTTCAATATCAGTAAACTTGAAATTGTATCTAATTAATCAATGTCTGTTCTATTAAAAAAAGGCTTGATTGGGGTAATGCGACCTACATTTCAAAATATGTTGACCATTGCATGTTCTTAAAAGAAAAAAAAAACGATAAAAAAGGATCTATAATTAAATTTCTACTCATTTTCCATAAAGTTCCAGAAACTTAGTTAGCTAAAAGTCAATTTTGATTTGATCGTAAAATATTACGATAAGATGACTACACAATTCTATCTTCTAAGCATTCCCAGGTGGATTCCTGAGTAGCACACAACGTTAACGTTGGGCAGGGGCGGCGGAGGGGGCCTGGGGGCTTCAGCCGACAATAATTTCAGGTGAACATGTGTTATCACGTTACTCGACCTAATTATCTACTCCAATATTAAGCCGCCCCTGTTTGTTCACCGCTGGCATATGTTGACGGTCAATATGTTGGCTTGCTTTTAAGGTAGTAAGAACAATAAACGTTGAACCAATGGCGCACCAACCAATGGTTGGTCTATTCTCTTGGTTGGATATACAGGAACTTCGTGACCCGAGGTCATCAGACCGCATAGTAACCGCGCGCATTGGAGTGAAAACAAAGCGATCAGCTGTGTTTATTTACGTGCCATATGTACACCCAAATTGGTCCAATGTAACTTTGCTATCAAGTTTTAATTAAAATAATATTTACTTACATGTCTCGATGACCCACATATTTATCCGTACTAAGGTAGTTCCCGGATTGACAGGATAAACAGGGCTGTACAAGATGCCGGAAGCAGTACGATTTACAACGGACTCATTGGCAACAATGTACATGTAGTGTCCAAACTCGGTACCCAGTGAATGGTCATGAACAATTCCAATCTCTGGTGAGCTCCTTGGCGTTGTCCACGCCCAGTCGTATGGGTAGGTTGGCGTCGGATTGGTGTAGAAACCACATAGACCGGCATCCTCGAAATCACAGAACGCTTCGAGAAAATGTAATAATTGATCAATATGATTATATCAAAGACGCATGTCAACGGCAGTACACATTTTTAAAAGTGTACACGAGGGAAAGGGGAAACGGTGGTGACCAGCGGCGTGACCAAGGGGTATAAGGGGTTAGTTACCCCGCCCTCAATTTTCTAAAACAAAACTGTCATTCAGATTCTTATTTTATGATTTAGTTTATATCAGAGAGAGAGAGTTGAACACACAATTACAGTGACGGGGTCGTCGCCTGCGTATTCGGTTATGATAGTACAAATGCTATCACGAAACGCTTAATACCACCCGGACGAGAACACAGGTACGACGTACGGACAGACATAACATCGACAACCAAGTCAATGTCCACGGCCTTTGATAACCAGTTGTGGTGCACTGGCGTGTCTACCCACCCCAGGATTGAACCCGGGGCCTCGTGGTCTGTAGACAGGTATGATAACCGCTACACCACATTAGGTAGATTAGTTTAGTTTATATCATGCTTAAAGTTTGCTTAAGTAATGCCATTTAAACAGTGTATGGTAATGTTAATCATTCTCTTTAAATGCATCTGCCGTGATTGTTATGGTACTAAAAGATATGCAAATTTTACCCCTTCATTTTTATCTCCCCACTTTTCTACCCCCGACTTTTCTACCCTTCCCCCACTTATGTTACTCTGGACACTCCGATAGTAAGTGCCACAATTACATACTTTCAGGGTTTTTTTCATCTTAATATCTTTGTCGTGATCTTGCCAGGGAGGTATATTTGTGTATGCAGAGGAAACAAATTCACTCTGTGTTAAATGTGATAAAAGAAAAAATGCCAGCACAATGAACTATTTTTCATGTTTCCAGGACTGTTTTCAAAGTGGGCACATGCACTTCAAGATTCAAGAGGAAGCTCCTGAATAGGTAGGTTCTTTATTTATCCTTGTTACAAATCTGTTTCCGTTTATCGTGACCCCCGGGACTGTGAGTGCGTGCCAGTGGGAAACAGAACACGTTCGTACATAAGGGGCTCAATTTGAAATAATACCCTCCTCTCTTTCAACTTCATGAAAAACTGCAATAAACAGTGGCAGATAGCCCACTAGGCTGCAGGGGCTTCAGCCTAAGGCCCAGGGTCTTGAGGGAGGGGGAGGTGGGAAAATTTGGCGTAAAAATAAAATACATGCTCTAAAAATTGTCTTTGAAAAGGAGAAGTAAAGTTAATCACGTGAGAAAAGAAATTCAATATTGCAATCATAGTAGATCGTGATTCAAAACATGCAAAAAGAGTAACTGAACTTTATAGAGATCTTGAGATAAGGGTTTTCATTAAAAGTCATAAGAAGTCATTATTTATGAAAATTTGTAAAGTATATCTACAAAATACAGACTCATCCTAGAAGCTTAATCTGCCACTAGCAATAATCTGATACAGACGATGTTACTTACGTCTTGGGGGACATGACCCATCGGTGACCCGAATGTCGTCAATAGCGATATCACCTGAGTACCCTTGTCCCGCGTACCCTTCAAACACGAGGTAATAGTCATTGGTCCTGTTGGGTACACGGATCTGATCGTATTGCCAATCGTAACCTTGGTTACCGCTCTTTGTCCACAACACTGGCTGGTTATCTGGAAAGGATTTTTTTATAAAAGAAGAACAAAATATTTACAACAATTTGTAGACAACATGCAAGATGTGTTGGACATAGGATCCCTTTCTTTTGTACAAAATAAAGGATAACAATTTTTTCCCGACATGCTAAGACTTAGCGTGCGCTTTTTGATTCAAATGTTAAAGTGCTGTGTTCCGTAGGGGTCGGGTGGGGCAGATAATTTAGGGGGAAGACTAGGAGGGAGGGGGGGAGGCAAAATTCAAGACTGCGTTCAACTTTTGCTTTGGAAAGAAGAGTAACATGAAAAGGTTTTCGGACATTTAGTGAATTCCAATATGTTTTACATGAGTTTTCCAGACAGAAACTTAAACAAAATATTATGATTTGTTTCATTGTTTATTTATTTACGTTTGAACATTTTCTGGAAAGCATTTAGCCATCCCTATATCCAACAGTGCTTAATCAGAGCCCCTCTAGTTATCAATATTTATATCAGAAAATATTTCGGGGTGGGGGTATTGTTCCATCTGGTGAAAGAGCCTTCTCACTTTTTTGGGGAAGGATTACGGTCCGATCATATATACCATAATACCACTACTTTTTAAGAGTATCAATGCATGCTTTTAAGCATTTATCATGGATTAATCTACAAAGTATTAGAAATATTTTTTTATATATAACTATTTTCTATGTATTTTGTTTATTTATTTTTTAAATTTTTAATTGAAAAAGTTCACCAACCGAATGTGACCGCGTCCTCGGTGTACACCAGGTTGACCTTGTTCACGTGACTTCCGTACATGTGGTACCAAAACTCGAGACACTTGCCTGTGTCATTCACGCCGGAGGATGTAAATACGGAGCTTATGAGGCGCGCCTTGGCATTCTCTTGCTGACCGGAAACATCAATGTGTACGAAGTAACCTGCATGGGAGAGTAGACGCCCAAATCATAATTCCTTCCCAGTAATTCGGTTTCCTGAACAAGTCTTTAAAAATTTTGTTACAAAAACAGTTGTATTGTTTATCTATTTCGTCCGTTATAGTGATTGTTTTGTTATGAAAAGTTGAATAAAAGAAAATTTGTGATCAATCTTACTGTCCAAAAATCTGGAGGTAATAATGGTCTGGAAAAATCTCAATTCCCAGTTCTGTCACATAAGATAACATTGTCTGAACACTCAGCTAATCCTCTAAAGCAACGAAATTGTAGTGGTGGTCTTAAAGAAGACATAAAGTCAAATATTCGAGCTTGATATGATAGAAAATTAAAGAAATACACAAACCAAAAACCCCATCATACAATCTTATTCCATTATCAGGTTATCCAAGTTTTCAGATGCTTTTTTTTTTTAACCACGCAATGATGACATAATTCGCCCTGTGTGCAGATGTGTTAGCACACAGAATGTATTTCTTTGGAATTCTCTTTGAAATTGTTTAAGTTTCCAAAATTCTTGAATAAGAAGTTCTAAGGGCTTGAATCCTTAATATCATATACAAATAAAAATGTATAGACCCATGTAAAATGAAAATTGTATATGTATATATATATATATAAATATATATGAATATATATATATATATATACATATATATATATATATATATAGTTATATATGTATATATATATATATATATATATATATATATATATATACGTAATTCTTGGATATTCCTTTTTTATATATATATATATTTTTTTATAGGGCTTGTGTGACAACATATTTCATAGGACTTATGAACAAAAAGCCCATCTCATGTAAGTTTATATTGACAGAATTAATGTTTTAATAAATGAGAAAATATGTGCTATTTTTTTCTGTAGGATGTGAACTTTCTTCAAGTTGAATTATAAGTATTATTCCTATCATATTACTGCTAAATGAAGAAAAAATATCTTTGTCTCTTTTAGGATGGTTTGCCTGTTGCTTATCAACCATATAATTACTTCCAATAATTTTGCTTTAAATAAAAAAAATATAAAAAACGATGTTCATTTTCCTGTACCATCTTGGTTCTGCTTCGTGTGGTCAGCTGGCGGTCCAGTCCCCGGTGTACCACTTTGACCATTAGATATGGACCAATCAAAGTCATCATATGGAAAGGGCACCTGCAACCAGGTGCAAAGGTCTGATCATCAAAGTCACAGTATTCTGACGATGGTGGTCGCGTCGGCTTGATGGTTGGTGGTCGGGTAACGGCTGCAAAAAAAAAGAAATATACCAATCATTGATTTATTCAAAATGGAGGAGGTGCGGGTGCTATGATTATAATAATCATGATAATTCGCGAGAAAATATTGAGATTGTAGAGGAGAAGACTTTAAATTTTCCCAAAAAATATTTTGAAAAAAGGATTATTACTTTTGGATTATTACTTCCTAATAAGGCAATGAGTCGCTTTACGTCACGCTATTCGAGTATTCTGGATGATGTCATACAGTTATAATAACGTGCGTAAATCTGAACAACCAGTTTGTCGGAGAAAGCAAAGCAATTTACCATTACGGCCAGTGTAAAATCGGTCACCATTAGAGGCCTAAATCTATACATTCGCTTCGGTATTTTTACAGGAAATTGTTGCAAGTGAGGAGGAAATTTTGTAGAAAAGATCATTTTGAAGTTTGAAATAAATGTATCGTGCGTGTAGGCTAAAGCGTGGTGTTCACTTGTGCACAAATCGTAGCAGGTTTTTACCAACAAAGAGTCCCGGATGTTGAAAATATTTGGACGACCGAATACTCGAATATACTGTCATGTATATGTTTAAGGCAAAATTGACGAATTAACGTAAAAACATTATATATCTATTTAACTAAATTGGCTTAAAAATGTACATAGTTTTGGATAAATTAGGTATGCCAAATATGAAATCACAATACCGACTGCAATGGGACTTTTGATATTTTCATGATGTTATATAGTTTTATGAACTATAAACTGTCGGCGTAGCTAATGCTACCTATAGATATTACATATAGATATCAGATGTCCTTGAAATAATACGTTTGCCTCTCACGTGTTTCGTCACATGGGTATGCATAGAGCTGGGTATCATCAATCGCAATGTCACTGGTAAAGCTTGTTGAGTCAATGGCTTCAATGATCAACTGGAAGTCCACGGAGCTCACCACGTCCACCCTCCCGCGCAACCAGGCGTTACCATGATCGCCCTCTTTGTGCCATAATCTGGTTTCCGTCCCAGTAATTGTTCGTTTCATATATATGTTGAGGGAACCAGTAGCTTGTGGAAATAAAAATATATAAATAAGCAATGCGTTTGGCATTCATATTCAGCTATGTCGGACCACGGGGGCAAGGGGCCTCTGTCTTACTTTCCGAAGAATTGACAAAAGTACCCCTTTTTTTAAATGAAAAGTGCCCCTCAATTACTGTCAAAGAAAGTGCCCTCACTTCATTTTCTGCCCTCCTTGCTCCGAGTTCCTTCCGACACCGCTGTTCATATTTAAAGATATATGAAATATATAGGTAATGTTAGCTTAATTGCTTTAATATCCATTGAAAACCATCATACTGTCATATTGACACAAAATTTATTGAAATTCGGCTAAACATTCACCATTTTTACAGCGTTTTTTAGTCTTGGACATCAATTTGCATATTTTATTTTGCAATTTATTTCGATTTTTTGGTATTTTGGTATTGTCTTTTGTAAATCTTTTGTTTTTTTAAATTTCTACAGTGGTGCAGCAATTCTAACAATGTCAGATTCGCGCTCTTACAAAAGCGATGTTCTGAGTTTCCACTGTTGGAAAATCGAACATCTCAAGGCCACCGAAAATTCACGCATCACTGCCCCCACACTACATACATACAATGTACAATTTTTCCTGCTTATTTCAGGAATGGTTTACGAGTGACTCACTGTATACACTATTTTAATCAATATTGAGTGAGGGCGCTGCGAGTAGCAATGTTGTAGATATCCGTGCATAATTTTGGTATGCGAAAAGTTTTTTTTACTTTTTACCATGCCCAAATACAATTCTAGCCGGAAATTATACTTTCTCACCACTTCAGTGACTACTGGATTAAGATTTTGGAAAGAATTTTAAAACATTACATAAAGATATTGAGCTTTTTGCCCAGTCATACATCAAAATTCAAAAACTGATCTGCTCAGTCTGTTACCCAATATAGAAGTAATTACAAGTACATCATCTGGTCACTTGAACAAAACACAAATAAATGATTTTTATTGATTGATTACTTAAAGAAAAAATATCGTCCCATAAATAAATGCAGAAGTAAATGCCGCCGTGGTGGTAACGTCACTTCCGGTTTTCCATTTTACTTATTGATTGCGAGAAATCTGTGATGTTATTAAAAACACACCTTAGCCCTTATGTTCAGTCCGACAGATGTGTGATCGATAACATCGCAGATTTCTCGTGAACAATAGGGGAAGTTGAAAACCGGAAATGACGTAACCAGCACGGCGGTGTTTACTCCTAAATGTATTCATTGGACGATAACTTTCCTTTAAATATATGAAGCACCCAATTATTAGCTTGGTGGACACTCTTTTTCATCTTTATGAAAGAGGATATTAAATGTTTTGGTTTGGTTTTAAAAAGTAAAAAGTGTTACTAATAATCGTCTTCCCTTAATGAGATAATGAAGTTTAAACTGAGATATATCTGACCTGTGTAGAAATGAGTGGAATCATGCAGACTAAATAGAGAAGTCTATAAGTAAATGATGCTAAGTTTTGAATCCTAAATATTCTTCAGTTTCTTACAAGCAGTAAGCGGTGAGGAAGGGTAAGGGGGTTGTTGTCTGATATCAGCTTCTAAGATTGTATTAATACATATTTAAGCTACAGTTTAATCAGTGTTATATTGCAAGCAATAACATGGGCTTCTTTGTTATTAATCTGATCGCCGACATAATTGGCATGTACATAATGCAAATTGCGCGTGTGGTTTCCGATGATACGCTCAAAGAGAATCGTTATTTTCTGGACTTATTTTTTTTTTTTTTTTTGTATATGCCTAAGCCATGGCACCTTAGCTGGGGTAATGGACTCAACAAAAATATTGAAATGGAAATATCTAACAAGGGGCCTGGGAGCCTCTAATGCCCGCAAAAATACACCTGTTTCAAATTTCTGAGATAATGGTATCTTACCTATTCCATACATGTAGTACCACCATTCAAAGCACGCGCCGGTCGTGGCCCGCACCGTAGAGCTGAGCAGTTTTGCGTTATCACCTTCATTCTCACTGCTGGTCTCAATGAACAGGAAAAAACCTACAAAGAAATAAGATGAATCAGGTTTAGGAGCGTAATCCCCGAGCAGAGACAGGGGCATGTCCACCCTCCCCACGTTTCGGCAGAATAAAAAGTAAGGTTGTGGAGCAAAATGATGTCCTATATGCCCCTCCCCCTCCCCTTCCGCGCCATACATACTTACACACACACACACACACATACACACTTTGTGTATGTAGGCTCAGGTTGAAACTGTACACAGGTGTTTCAGTTATGTCGTTCTCAAAGGGACCAGGAGAAAATTCCCCCAATCCACTAGTGTTTCCCTCAATTCCAACCTGCCAACTGTTTATCTCAAAACTGTTGGTTAATTGCAACATGGCTTCTAGCGTACTGGCAGATAAGAAGCGGATGACAAGGTGGGAAAACACAGTCTGCCCCTCTGACATGTATGAGAGGATTCCACCTTCCAGTAGATTAAATGTCAGTTGTTTTGATACGCTACACCAAATATGTGTCTGTTTCAATTGCTTTTTTATCTATGCAGACGATATGATTTTACACCTATTTCAGATAATTGATATTCACGTCACATCAAACCAAAACTAGGAGTCTGTTTAAGGGTTCACGCGGCCTTTTGAAAACAGTATGGTAGATATGCTAGAAACATTGATGCAACTTCTGCAAAATAACCTTTCGAAAACCGCTTTTCACCATGTAGATGTGCGCGAGACCCATACCAAAGTAGCATGGATGATGGATGCCATATTGACTGACCAACATTAATAAAACATAGACCCAAGACTTTCCAAATAACATTTCTTAGCGTAGGTCTTACCCACAATAGTTCCAGGGGTGTGGTCAATCGGTGGTCCGGTACCAGAGCCCGGTGTTCCCACGCTGTTCCGCGACCAATCAAAATTGTCATTCGCATCCTGACTCCACCCACAATAATCTCGATCAAAGTCGCAGAATACTGTACGAAAAAAACACATCAGAACTTTGTATAAGATTGATATAATTTGTAATATATTTTTCCCCTGTGGGGATACAACTATCCATCTCTCCAAAAGTGAAATTATCATACACTACCTGCGTGACTATCCTCCTCTATGGCTGTGAATCCTGGGTGTTGTCCCAGGACATGGAGTGCAAAATCAACGATTTTGAAACCACCTGTTTTTAGGATTATGCTAAGTATCAAGCGGAGAGATTGTGTCTCAAATGCCAGCATATATGGTATAACCAACACTGGGCCTCTTTTCCACTGTGTAAGGAATCGTCAACTGAGATTCTTGGGACACATCCTTCGTATCCCAGAGGAAGAGCCTGCTAGAAGGTATGATCTCCACATTCCAACTTATGGCAAAAGAAGACCGGAACGTCCACGCACCTCTTATGTTAACTACATTCAACGTTTGTTAGGGTGTGATGAAGACATCCAAGCAGAACAGATAGCCACACTTGCCAAATATCGCTGTGCATGGAGTAAGCTGTGGTCGCCAATACGCGCGGTTAATCTCGCAGGCACCCCTAATATGCTCAGATTATAGAAATCGAATTATGTTTTCGCGAAGCAAGAGTATGACCAGAATGCATCACACTCAGCTGCAATGGCAACACAATACAACCATTCCCCTCTGAGCGCCACATTCATACAGCTCAGTTGTATCTATGTGTGCTTTTGAAAAATACAGGAACAAAATACAAACTTCACCTGTATGGTCGTTCTGATAAAATACTCATACGATAAAATACTGTTGACGAAGAGACCTTCCTGGCAGTGCGGTAAAACTTCATCTGTCCGATCTAGCTTCCTGGATTCGATCTCCGATGAGTTTTCAACCAATGCTCTACAACTGGTTAATAAAACGACCGTCGGTGTCTAGACGTTCGTAATCCAATGTAAGTCCGTCGGGACGTTTAAATATTTTCAAACCAAATTGTTTACCTGCATCAGGACAGACTCCGGATAAAATCGCCACATCATCGATCGCAATGCGAGAATTTTTTGTGGAACCAACAACACCTCTGAATAGCACCTAAGAATATAAATTAAACCAGGGTTGATGTTGTTAATACGCTGTACAGATGCATTATGGAGGGTAGCATATTGTATGAGAGAAATGTACAGGATTAGTTCAGGGTCAAGCAACTCTTTCTTATATAAAAGAGGACTTCAAAAGACACAAATAGTGAAGAAAGCATTCAAACATCTTATTATGTTAAGTTCAAAGTTTGGTATCATTTGTGTAGAAACGACTGAAATTAGAATAGTTGTGATGCCATAGCCCCAGATTCCTCAAAGTCTTTATGTATAAAATCACATTCTGTCCTGCGATTTTGTGGCTAAAAAACCATTGGATGTCAAAACAGTAAGGTTATTTATAATATACCACCTGAAAGAAGTTAGAGGGAAAATTATTTAGATAGTGAAAAAATTACATAAACTTTCTTTAAACATACAGTAAGAATAGTTTGGAATGTGAGGATGAAGACGCCAACTTTCCATAGTAGACTTAGTACACCAGTCATTTTTACGCAGATAAGAGCTTAAACCATGAATATCTCTTTAACGGAATAACATTTTCGAACGCTCGTTTCAAAATTGTGTTTCTTTTCACCCTCTTTTAAATAGGATGGACATGCATGACACCTAAATTAATCCTTTAAAAATGAAAATCAAAAACTGAATTCAGATCTTTGCTGTCTCTGTTCAAAGTCTTTGGTAGAGAGGTTGTTCTTAATTTGTATAATTTGTCAGGCTTCTCCTTGAGTTTTTTAAACAGGTTTGGAGTCTCTTTTATGAGAAGGATAAATTCATTTAGGAGCACTGAATTAACGAGGACCACTCCTTCACAAGGTACGGGAGGGGACATCGGCCAAATTTTTCCTTAACTAAGTAGGGAGTGGTGTTTTTCAAAACTTCATGTATTTTTTGTTAAATTCAGCCAGAAAAAAAGGGGTGCAATTCATGTTGTCCCCTAAAATTATGGCCCTGTTGGGTCGTTCTGAGTGTTATATATCCTACCCAGCGACAATAAGTACCTGAGCCTTATCTGGTGGGGACGCGGTTACCCTAGCAAACTGCCAAACACTGCTCCCTGTTGAGCTTGGATCAGTCCACAATGCATGCAAGTCATCGTTACCTGGGTGGCGCCAAAGTACTTGCAGGGCACCAGTGCCAACATACATGTACCAGAAGGTTACACAGTAGTCGATACCGCCTGCTAGGTTGTAGGAGTAAAGCCAAGCGTTGTCACCATTGGACTGCGCCGAAGTGTCAATGTATACAAAATAGCCTGTAATGGAAAAGTAGGTGGAGATAGATAAAGAATACAACCAAACTTTTGTGATTGGTCAAAATTTTCATGCAAAATACTCAGTGACAATCCAATCAATAACCCCCGCGCAAGTGACGTTACTAGTATGTATCATGGCAACGTACACTCTAAAAACTCGAGTGTTGTATATAACCCTTTAAGTGTTGCATTTTAAATATTCCAAGGGCGTCAGGAGGAACAGCGCTTCAAAGTAAATTTACAGTTAGTTTAGTGTTAAAATCTAAAACCTGAAAAGGGTTATTTTTAAACACATGAAAGTGTTATATATAACTCTTGCCAAGGGTGTTGTATTTAACACGTATAAGTGTTGTACTATAAACAATATAACACAATGATATATTACAATCGTTTAACTTGTTTTGATCAAACCAAACACTATGAGTGTGCTATCAAGAATGTTTATAATAAATGCAAGTATTTCAATATGTGACATTGCAGACCCACATAATTTTTACCGGTTCTTGCATATAGTCACAATTGAATGGAACTTTATTAATATGTATTTATAAAGATGAGCTTTCTTTACTAGTTATTTTGGTTCCAATAGGAGAATATAATTTTTCCAAAAATTTGGTATAAATGTGTAAAACAAAACATTTATGTAATGAAACCACAAGAATAAGTAAATAACACCCGATTGATAAAGTGACCTTGCAAAATAAAAATGATAATAATGATAATTTTATATAGAGCTCTTTCTATACAAGTATATTCAAGAGTGCTTTACAAACATCGGAGCTTTAGAGAGCTGCCCAAACGGCGCATCTCGGTCGTGCGCTCTGCCAACTGAGCTACCTGACTCCAATTCAGTTATTAATCTCCACGTCTGCATAACTATTAATTAGTGTTGATTATTGTGGCTCCACCCATCACATAATTATTTTTTTGGTAGTTATCAAACATTTAAAATGTTACAGACAGTAACGCATAGGTAACACTTATTTAAGTCTTAATATTGTGACACTTAACAGGCGTTACACTTCAGTCACCCAACACTTAAAGAGTTACAGAAAGTAAATATGTTCTTTAACACTGACAAGGCGGAATTAACACTTTAGAGTTTTAAGCGTGTATCAGGCTTGGGATGAGGTTCATTGTTTAACGATTTTTCTTTAAATAAAATATAGACGTTTTCAAATCTGAATCGGCAATTTCCGGATAACTAATTTAGATAATGTCACCTGGCCGAGATTCACGTGTCCATAATGGACCAATTATTTACTGGAGGAATGTTATTAACCAATACTGGAGGAATCTTGACCGTCTACACAATTCACGCACGGTATGGGACCAAGCGTATGAAAAAATGTTTTCAAGCGCACGTATCATACGTGCGTTATACATAAAAGAAATACGCGCGCATATTGCTACTTACATTTTTTCCCTCAAACCTGTACCTGATTGGTTGGGAAACAAAGGAAAAGTTTCCCCAGCATTTGATTAATCGAAGTACTGAAGAAACCACGTTTGGCTAAACTCGGTTTGAAAAGGTCTATGACATTTCAGCATTTTAAATAAATTAAAAGTTTTAATGACAAATAGAGGCAACTTGTCTTCTTGAAATTGACACAATATCCCATCAAAGTTATGAAATGTGATATTACAGGGTTTTTTTTTTCAGATCCAGGTACAAGCATAAAATTATTCATTATTTAAAGTTTATCACCCTGTTTTATCTCCCAGTGACAAGATCTCAAATAACTGGTTGGGATATCAAAATATCATGGAACATTAAGCACAGAAAAAAAAAGGAAAATATAAAAACCATGTCTTGAAGAGCAAACGTTTCGGTTATTAACTCTTCTGCGAATGCCAGTTCAGCCCAGTGGGTGAACCGTGTTAACTTTATAGGCTGTCCAGCTAAATTCAACTGGATATCTAAAGTCTTGAGAAAAATCAAACCAATTTTTATTATTTCTGTTATTTCCATTACAACTGAAAAGTTTCAACTGTGTATACATTTTTCAAACGAATTAAAACAACATTTCACCTTCAGCCGTGTTTGTGGATTTATCAAATGGTGCCCCAACTGGTCCAGTTTGCGATCCTTTGCTTCGCTGCCAGTCGAAGTCATCGTACACGGCTTCCTGTTGCCAGTCGCAGAAGTCCAGCTCAAATTGACAGAAACCTGAAATATGGAATTTACAAAACGCAAGTTGTGTACAGTCAAAGCAGTGGCGACTCAGCACATGGCTGCAAAGGCTTAAGCCTAAGGCCCGGGACCCACCAAAATTAGATGTGAAAAGTAAAATGCATGCTCTGAAAATCATTTTTGACAAAGATAAGTAAAAATAATCAAGAGAGAAACGAAATTCAAAATTGTAATGATAGACCATAATTCAAAGCATGCAAAAAGAGTAAGTGAACTTTATAAGGTTATCAGATCTTGAGATAACGGTTTTCAGTAAAAGTCAAAAAAGTCATAATTCCTGAATATTTGTATGGTATCATACAGTCTCAGTCTATGGCCCATCAAGTTTAATCCGCCACTGCAGCCAAGACTATATTTTGGGGTAAGGGGCGGGGGTAAAAAACGGTCCCAAAATTAAGTTGGGGAAAATCACAGCCATAAGGGGAGAATTACGGGGTAAAAAGCGGTCATTGCTAAAATCAGTTTGGATTTTTTTATGATTCGTGGAGAAAATTGTTGCCTTTGTTCTCCCGTCCCAAAAACACATACGTCTCAGATATAAAAGTTAAATATCAAAATAAAGTTACACATAACATAATGAATAGCAAATAATTTTCACGAGAATTATTTTTAAAAATTCACGAAGATAAAGAAGATTTCCCAAAAATGAGGGAATTTTCCGAAAATGATTAAGAAAATTTCTCGCAAATGAAGCAAATTAACTGTAAAATTTAAACAAATTTTACGAAATTTGAAGCATATTTTTTGAAAATTAAAGTAAATTTCACGAAAATGAAGAACATTTCCCAAAAATCATAAAAATCTTTCGTAAATTGAAGGAATTCTTCCGAAAATGAAAAAAAATTCATCAAAATTTAAGAAAATTTCTCGAAAAAGAAACATGCCAATATTGTGCCCAACATCTACGATTGCTACACGCAACGCTCCACCAAATATTTCTTGAAAAGTGTACACGCTCTTCATGCTTAAACCAATCGCGATATAAACTCCGTACGCACGTACAATATATGTATAATTTACACTGATGTATGATATGTGAGAGCAGTGATGCGTGGATTTTTGGTGGCCTTCATAAATCCAACATGTAGAAAAACAGAACATCGCTGATGTAAGGGCGCGAATCTTTCATAAGATTTCCTAAAGAAAAGATGCCATGGAATCTGACTCTTCGAAATCAGTTCATTAGATCTTCATTATTCGGGGGCCAAATTGGTGCTTGGGCACCCAATAAAGTTATTGGGATGGGTCGGGGGAGGAAGCGCGCTTGGCCCCATGTTTCACCGGTTCCTACGCAACTGCTTGGTTTCTATACCCCCATTTATCGAAATTGAAGTAATGGGCTTATCTTGATCATTTGAACTAAGGGAAGTTTAAGAAAGAAAAGAATTAAATAAATGATTTTGATGAAAATTGTGTGAAATAAAGAAATAAATACCTTGATCGGGACATTCGCCCTCTGCCCACGCTACGTCATCCAAAGCCATATCACTGTAGGAAGATGATCCTATTTCACCTTCAAAGGTGACCTGAGGCAAAAAGGTCAAAGGTCTCAATGTTAATGTTCCTCTTAAAGGCCAGTTATCGTGCATTACGGACGGTAAAATAGATATTTATTCGTGTGTTTTGATTGGTCAAATAACAAATAGATCAGGTTTCATCTACACATATGAGCATATCAGTGATTGTCTTGGATCAAATCACTGTGTGCTGGAATAAAATGTACGCCACCACAATAAAATTACGACAAATGGCCTTTAATTGAATTGTTTGTCGGCCAGTCCTACAGTAAACGCACCTGATTGGATTAAACACTTAAATGTCATTTGGATAAGTTTGGAAAATGTATTATCTTGAAGCAATACTGGTGATGCCTAATTTGCTTTCTTCAACTACCTTTTTTCCTAAATGCTTTTCCCCATGATTCGTAAAAATGTTTATGAGATATACAAATGATAATATAATATAATATATAAATACTGTTTATGAGATATACAAACGATAATATAATATAATATATAAATAATGTTTATGAGATATACAAACGATAATATAATATAATACATCAATAATGTTAGACAATAAATAGTATCTGATTGGTCGAAATGTTTACACAAACACTTACAAGCCAATCAATAATACCCGACAAAGTGACGTCACTGGTACATAACAAATTCACTAACACTAATGACGTGTCAAATAATTTTCTTGGCACGATGTTACTGCTTAGTTTACTAAACCTTACTTTGAAATCAAGTGCACCCTGAACCTGCAAGAATCCCTCAATCCACTCATTTCCCCTGTCTGATCTCATCATCCACACCAAGTTCTGCCGGAGCGGTTGGCTGTCGTTGTACTGGGTCAAGTAACCGCGAAGGGACCCCATTGTGCTCCCAAACATATGATACCAAAAGTACACGCAGGTCAGGCCGTTCTTGTCCGTGGGAGTCACCATGGGTGAGATCAGTCTGGCTTTGTATCCTTGTGACTGCGGTGGAGTTTGACTCTGTGAATATGTAGTGTCCTGTTTAAAGGGAGAAAAGTAGTATAGTATTAGTAGTATTTTTTGTATTAGTAGTATTTTTAGTATTAGTAGTATTTTTAGTATAAGTAGTATTTTTAGTATTAGTAGTATTTTTGGTATTAGTAGTATTTTTAGTATTAGTAGTATTTTTAGTATTGGTAGTATTTTTAGTATTAGTAATATTTGAAGTATTAGAAGTATCTTTATAGTACTAGTAGTACATACTATTATACCATTAGTATAGTATTTTTTAGTTGTATTTATTATTTTTACAAAAAAAGACAGCTGTACTGGTAGATTTAAGAAGAAACTATGAACACGAATATTCTTTAAAGGGTGGAATGTGTCATCCACACCACACCCGGTCAATTAGGGGTACAAACGTCCCGACATGCCTCTAAAAAATTTGAGATTGAACCTGATATAGGTTTTTATATCCCTAAATTCAATAATACGTAAAGAAATCCTGGTTCTAATCCCACTTTCATGATGAAAAAGGACTTAGAAATTAATAATTCATTGCTTGCTCCGAAAAAAATTAAAAGGGATTTGTGACGTCATAAAAATTTGCTACGTCATTTCAGAGACTGCTGATCGTAAACAATGCATCACACACATACTAACTCGTACAAATAGCGTCTGATTACGAAAGTTTTTCGGGCTGTTCATATCTTAATTTATCATTTTTAAGTTCAAGCTATGATAAAAATGATTTTGAAATAAATGAAAAACATTCTCATAATGAAGGGATATGTCGTTCACTTTTGAATTTGAACCGCTTGCAGACAAAAAGAAGGATCAGGCTTACAACCCTTACACGGTCCCACAGTACAAAAACCTGCGTATAGTAGGCATGAAATTCTTGTTGCTGTTTCGCAAGTAATATTTTGTTAAATATAATCAAATTGAAGTATTTGCAACAACAGCTACCTCTTTTTTTACGCCTAACGGGTATATGCAGTTTTATTTATCAATGTTGAAGTCTTTGTCACTTGACGCTTTATAACAGGCCTACGTGAACTGAATAGTTCATTCGCGCAGTTCCATTTGCGTTTTTGCACTTGAATTGAAAGTTTGTAAAGAAATTGTGAAAATGTTGTTAGTTTATTTTGAAGTATATATTTGATATGCTAAAAGGAACGGCTAGGCATATGGACACAATGATTATAATTCAGTTCTAATGTTTCGATTTTTTTTCGTCTTTTATGCACGAGGTTATGAGTTTGAATCTTACCGAGTCTATTTTTTTTCTTCCTCTGTTTCTCTCATTTGAATTTTTATTAATCGCGAAACAGTAAAATTTTCATGTCAGAGACAATGAGGTCAAGCTACTGTTTAAATCGAACAGAACAGGGGTACAATATGGCGTGAACTGAATATGACACTGTACCCGGTAAGCCCAGAAAACTCAGTTCATGTCAAGTGCACAAAACACGTTCAGAATCGTCTCGTTTTGTTACCCTTTGCCATTGATAAACAACTTTTAGTTTGAAATTTATATTACTGCATCCTCCAACAACACAACGCTGCGGCATTTTGTTTAATATTTGCTTGGAAAATGTAATACTTTAGAAGAAAAAACAGAGATGCTATCGATACTAGTTGTGAAATTTCAATGGTGGCCACACGTTATACGTGTCATCGATGCATTGTTTACATACAGTCGTTCCCAAAATGACGCCATTGCGTTATTCTGGGTTTTTGCGTCAAGGGGACAAAAAATGCATTTTGCTTTTGCGATTTTCTCGCAACTGATAAGGGTTTTGTGCAGAAAAAAATATGTTTTTGCAAATCAAATAATCCAAATAACATATTTAACGTAAGATCCGACCCCCATGGCAGGACCACTTTAACGTCCAAAAAATGATGGGTGTCTAATTTTTTTGATAACGTTGGATCTGTATCACATTTGATCCCCGTGGTTACCTAATGGCCCCAATAACCTCATTGAAAGCATGCGTTGTGCATATATCTCTTTGGACTCATAAAGCCGTGGGATGCGGGTATTAATGACTGAATGTTAAAACATAAAAATTTACCTTGCAAATGACGAAAATGAATTTGATCGCTTCTCAGTTTCACAGATAGGATATTGGGGCAAGCACTGAATTTGACACGTTATCTTACGGGAAACCGCTATAGAAATACCACAGGGCGGAGGGGGCATGAAAATATAGATTATCGTTGGGGTTTACCATTCTTCCCACCCTCTTGTTGGCCCCTGCACCTCCACCCCCCCTCCTTCTCTCCTAATAAGCACAGGGTGGAGAGGGCACAAAAATATAGATTATCGTCAGGGTTTCCCATTCTTCCCACCCTCTTGTTGGCCCCTGCACTCCCCCCCCCCGTCCCCTAATAAGCACAGGGTGGATAGGGCACGAAAATAAAGATTATCGTCTGGGTTTCCCATTCTTCCCACCCACTTGTTGGGCCCATGCACCTCCCCTTCCCCTTCTCCGTTTCCCCAATCTGACAATATCTCCGCCGAAAAGTTTTAATGATTTAATGTACTACACCCATCTCATTTAACAAGACATGTGATACATTTAGTTACCGTTTCCCGTCAAGGTGTGATCATCGGACGGCCCGGTTGTTGTAGTGGGTGTTCCTTGTCTGTCGAGGAGCCAATCGAAATTGTCTGTTTTGTCTTGGGTCCACCCACAAATGCTGGCCTCAAAATCACATTCAAATGTTTGAAATGCAGCTGGTTCGGCATTCGGTGGTGAAACTGATAAGAAAGGAACAATATGACGAAAATTGACAATGACCGTCATGTGACTTTAAATCATACCACCAAAACAATTCCGGTGATGCAGAGCTGAAGAGGCCGGTCCTGTGACAATTGGGGTCAAGCGTATGAAAAAATGCTGTCACACGCTAATCATAGGTGTGTTTCACATCAAGCGTATTCAATTTTTCTCCAGCAAGTTGCTGATTTGTTGGATAACAAAGGGAAATTTTCCCCAATTGATAGTTGATTGATCGAAGTTACCTGCGGCAGTGGCGTAGGAACCGGGGTGCAGGGGGTCAAAGCCCCCAATAATTTTGTTGTGGACCAAATACTCCTCCAATAATGAAGGTCTAATGAATTAATTTTAAAGATTCCATTACGGCATTTTTTTCTTTCGAAAATCTTTAATTTTCCAAAATCTCCTTCAATTTTCGTAAAATTTGCATCAATTTTCGTGAAATGAAACAATTTTTTTGAGTTTTGTTACTGGGTTTGCACAGTAGCCAAAGGCAATATTGCGCAACTTCATTCTCAGGAATTTCCATCAATTTTCGGGAAATTTCCTTCATTTTCGGGAATTTCCTTCATTTCCGACCAATTTTCTTTAATTTTTGGGAAATTTTCTTCATTTTTGTTCATTTTGTTTTATTTTCTGGAAATTTTGCTCATTTTTGCGAATTTCTTGTTTAATTTTTAGGACATTTTCTTCGACTTTGGGAACCGGTTTCCCGGCAGTTTTTCGATTTTCGGAAAATTTTATTTCAATTATCAGAAAATCTAACCGAGTCGGGCATAATTCTCGTAAATCACTGGTTTAAACAGCACATCTGACATTTTACATCTCTGCCTGACATAAGATTGTCATCATCCTGCCGAGTCAAGAGGGCATGACCCTGATACATAGCCGAGTCGGGCATGATTCTCTGCCCGATTTAGATGGGTATCCGGCCGACAGGGGCGACCGCCCCACCACCTCCGCCTCGTATCGTCATGTCAGATGTGTGGAAGTGCAGACGGATTAAATTTTCTTTAAATTCTGTACACTTTCATGCAAATTATCGCATTAAAAGCGGATGTAAATATACAATATAGTTCAACGTTTCTGATTGGTCAAGATATTTACACAAATCCTGACAAGCCAATCAATAACCGCCGCAGTAGTGAGCAATTTGTTTGTGACGAGATTAAAAGAGCACTAGACCAAAAGTGAGGCCGCTCTTTTTGCGAATTTCACAAATATATTATCCACAACATACCGTTAAATTCCATGCCTCCATAGCCACAGCCGACGAGAGGCAAAGGTCACTTGAATATTTACGATAACCAGAAAATTGTTATACCGTTGCGTGCTAGATATGCATTTTATTTTTTAGGAAACCCCTAAAAATACACCCTCACTTTCGGTCTAGTGCTCCTTTAAGTGCATATACAGCTTTATACTCACATGAGCATGGTCCTTGGAAGACCTCGATGTCATCCAAAGCGATGTCGCCGAGTGCACCCACACCTCTGGTACCAATTATCTCCACCTAATAAAGAGAATAGAGGTTGGTCAACTGAGTGTATTTTCTGCGATATCGCTTAAATCAACAGCCATCAGCCTGAAGCGGATGATGGGGATAGGGGCTAACCTTGCCCCATTGAGTGGATTTCACCTTCCGTTTGCATGCTGACTTTCCGGTATGGGAGGTAAAATTGAAAAATTTTAACATAAAATGACACAAGGAAAGAAAAATAGGATAAGATTATTTTACATTTTTATGATATTTGTCATCGTTTTCAGAAAAGTTTCCCTAAATATGAAAAAGTTCCCGAAAATTGAAGAATTTTTCTTTTAATTAAAGGAATTTTCCCCAAAATGAAGGAATTCCCTAAAAATGAAATTAATTTCTTGATGAGCAGTAACGTTTGAAAGACGTTTTAACTAACTAATGCAATTTTCTCGCTTTTAACCGTGAAACTTCCTTACGCCCCTGCCCACATGTACACCATAGGGGAATCATTTATTAATTGACTTGGATTTATTTTACGAAGAACTAAAGATTGATTTGATTGCTGAATTACTGATTTTGTAATATCCCTATCGACTATGCATCTCATCTCTCTAGAGAACCCTAGAGCACCCACACACGCTTGAGTTTGGTCAATTGACGTCACACACGTTTAAGGGTGTTTAATATAACGTCACACGTGTTTAACTGACGTCACACGCGTTTAAGGTACGTGAATAACGTCACATGCGCTTGAGTTGTAGGAACTGACGTCACACGCGCTTCAGTTGAGTGAATTGATGTCATACATGCTTCAGCTGGGTAAATCTATGTCACACATGCTTAAGCTGGATTACTTGACGTAACACACGCTTGAACTGGGTGAATTGATGTCAAACACGCTTGAAATGGTTGAATTGATGCCACACGCGCTTGAGCTGAGTTATTTGTCGTCACACACGATTGGTAGAGTGAATTGAGGTCACACACGTTTGAGCTGAGTGATATGTCGTCACACACGCTCGAGCTAAGTGAATTGACGTCATACACGTTCGAGCAAGATGAATTGACGTCACACACACTTGGACTGAGTGAATTGACATCACATCTCACAAGCTTGGCTGGGTGAATTTACGTCACATAACATAACAAGATTACGGGCTAAGAAGTCACCTCATAAAAAGCTCTAGCTTACGGAATTGATATCACACGCGGTTGATCTAAGTAAAATGACGTCACGCACGCTTGAGCTGAGTTATTTGCCGTCACACACGCTTGGCTGAGTGAATGGACGCCACACACGCTTGGCTGACTGAATTGACGCCACACACTCTTGTACTGGGTAAATTTATGTAACACACGCTCGAGCTGGGTGAATTGACGTCACACAGGTTCGAGTAGGGTGAATTGACGTCACACAGCAATGAGGCTCAGTGGTATAATACGCGACTTCCCAACCATGAGATCGTTGGTTCGAGTCGAGTCCAGCTGCGACATGAGCTCTAGTTTGGTGGGTTTTGGGTTTTTCATCTCAATCCCAAATCATAGACTAAAAGCGCTGTGCGTTGCACAAGAGACTGGCTGTGCGTTGCACAAGAGACTGGCAGTTACTGTAGCCAGCGTCTGCTATAACATGGCGTCTATGCTACGTAAATGAGTCCTGCCGAGTTCCCATCAGGCAGGACTATGTAAAAAAACATACAAACAAAAAACACGCCATAGCTGAGAGAATTGACGTCAACACGCTTTAGGTGGGTGAATGGACGTCACACGCGCTTGTGCTTGGTGAATTGACGTAACATACACTTGAGTTGGGGGAAGGTCGATCCAGAAGTAAGTATTTACTTAATATCCCAAAGACCCTTAATTGGCAGTGTGGGGGGTGGGGGACGCAGCCAGAAACTTTTAATTATCAAGTACAAAAGACTAAATGCAAATAAAACTTTTTAAACATATTTTGATACGACGGAAATAATGTTTTTCATTTATTATGGAAGAGGCTATTTCGTGGGAAAGGGCCGAGAGCGTGTTTTGCTGTGCACCTGGGCTGTTTGTTTAATCTTCCCCTAACCGGTATCATGCACAGTGCGTAGATGACGTAAATGCACAATAGTGTTTTTATTTATTTCAGGACGTTGAAATGGAATTATTCTTCATCAGCTTTGATCAGTGGCGGCGCCAAGAAAGTTGACTGGGCGACAAGAGAAAATGACAGGAATAGATGGCTGATTACGCGTAACCGACTCCGTCGGAACGATCGAATTTTAAACAAGCCAATGCCAAGTATGGGAGGAAAGTCGGAATAAAAAAAAAATGAAGAACACGAACATATTAAGACATAGTGTATACACCAGAGCTTAAATAACTCAACTTCATGACGCCCCGGTAACAAAAGAGCAGCAGCTCTGCCATTTATGGGGAAGTGGTGGAGGTTAAAGCTAGAAAATAATTATTCAGATCCTGCAGTAAATTGTGTCTATGCAAATGTTTTCAGTTAGAAAATTGGGGCAGCAGAGAAAAAGTAGTCTCGTAAGATAATTGACCCTTAACATCGAATTAATTCATTTCCCAACAATGGGAAATGAATCAGTTGATTATGTAATAACAAAAGTGATGATTATCCCGTAGGATCTATGTGTGCATGTTCTAGTAAATGTCGATTTAGATTTAGGAACTACAATCAGAAGCGGCGCCGGCATTTTGATTCCAGGAGGAAAAAAGTTGCAGCTTTGTCTCGAGTTCTAAATGTCGATTTTGATTTAGGAACCCCACCCCAATCAAAACCCCACCCCACCCCACCCCACCCCACCCCACCCCACCCCACCCCCACCCCACCCCACCCCCACCCCACCCCACCCCATCCCACCCACCCCCACCCCACTCCCACCCCACCCCCACCCCACCCCCACCCCCACCCCACCCCATCCCACCCACCCCACCCCACTTCCCGTAAATTTGGGCCACCTGGTCCTTAAAAATATCTAGTGAATTTGGTCCCTTCCGACTAATTTTACTAAGTGTCTGTACGGTTCATTCAATTAATTTTGTCTCGAGGTGAGTTCTATATTGATAAAAAGTGATAAAATAAAAAAAAAGAAAGGCGTGCTTTATGTAAAGCGGCAGTGAGATTTAGTGTGAAGTGAGAAGGCTTTTTTTTTGCAAAAGGTGGACAACAAATTTTAGTGGATTGTTTTTACTAGAGGGGGAAAATGATCTCGTTGTCTGGAGAAATCCCTAGGAAATAAGGGCCCCCAAAATTTACTGGGGGAGGGAGGGGGTGGATTTGCTTTTACACCGGCCGTACAACGTTTTCAGCGGAAAGTGGGGGAATGATCTCGTTGGGAGAAATCCCATGCCCCCTCGTAACGCCTCCATTGACTACAATCATACATACCATTAATAGATCTGATGAGTTGAGTTGCATGACGCCCTGCTCCCATCGGTTCTGTGTTATGCTGCTCTCGCCGAACAACCCCCACACAATCTGCCGGTTA
>JAIGNY010000295.1:62500-67500 GCA_020152595.1 Chiridota heheva | reverse complement strand
TCATCAAAAGTCAAAATTTACTGTAAAAATAAAGCAATGTGAATTGTGATGTAATAACTGGAAAAGGGGGCGGGGTGGAACAAGTAGGAAAGATTATGATGACCGTTTTTGTTCATAAGAGATTAAATTATCGTTAAATTTGGAGCAAAATTATAGTTTAAGACCATCATCAAATTTTTAGCAAGATTCAGTGTGACTCACTTATAACTTACAATAGAAGTAAATTTTCTTGCTATTTACACTAATCAGAAACAACGTTTTAGCAACTGGAGCCGACTTTATAATCAATGAACTATTTCAGGAATAATGCGCATTTCCTAAGCCATAAACGACACTTTTAAAAACTTCATGTTTGTCCTCAGAAAATGAAGGGCAAGTTGCCACGACATATAGGTAAGGATGGCAATTTCCCCCAAAGATTGGTTAACCATTGTTTGTTCTGTTATAAAGAATAGAAAAATACATTAATTGATTACTATGTATAATGAAACAGAAGGTTCCCTCTTTGTTCCCCTCCCCCCTCCCATCCTCCCGACATCATGTTTTGTCCTTCCAATATCTTACCGCCGCATATGGCTGTGACTTTGAAATAAATCTAGCGGCATAAGATTTAAGAAGATGACAAATTTACCTTCGACGGGAGAACACTGTCCAGGATTGAATTTAACTTCGTCAATGGAAATGTCGGAGTATTCGCCTGGTCCTACCGCGGCCTCGATAACCAGTTGGTAATCATCGGTTGTATTCGTTGAAAATTGACCAATGTACCAATGGTTACCACGGTTACCGGTCCTCGTCCAAAGTGGGGGACCAGTGTCACCATCGACCTGGAAAAAGGCAGATTATACATTGGGATGAATTCAATATGTCCAGAGTTCCCATTGGAACAAATAATGCGTTAAGAATGAACTGATTGTTATGTAATAGATTTTCTGTGTATTTTTTTTGTAGTTGTTATTCTACCAGGGAGTTGTCTATTCTACCAGCTGACCAGGGAGTTGTCTATTCTACCAGGGAGTTGTCTATTCTACCAGGGAGTTGTCTGTTCTACCAGGGAGTTGTCTGTTCTACCAGGGAGTTATCTATTCTACCAGGGAGTTGTCTGTTCTACCATGGAGTTTTCTATTCTACCAGGGAGTTGTCTGTTCTACTTGGGAGTTGTGTGTTCTACTTGGGAGTTGTCTATTCTACCAGAGAGTTGCCTTTTCTACCAGGGAGTTGTGTGTTCTACTTGGGAGTTGTCTATTCTACCAAAGAGTTGTTTATTCTACAGGGAGTTGTCTATTCTACCAAGGAGTTGTCTATTCTATCAGGGAGTTGTCTATTCTACCAGGGAGTTGTCTGTTTTACCAGGGAGTTGTCTGTTCTACCAGGGAGTTGTCTATTCTACCAGGGAGTTGTCTGTTTTACCATGGAGTTATCTATTCCACCAGGGAGTTGTCTATTCTACCAGGGAGTTGTCTATTCTACCAGGGAGTTGTCTGTTTTACCAGGGAGTTGTCTATTCTACCAGGGAGTTGTCAATTCTACCAGGGAGTTGTCAATTCTACCAGGGAGTTGTCTGTTCTACCAGAGAGTTGTATTCTACCAGGGAGTTATCTATTCTACCTGGGAGTTGTCTATTTTACCAGAGAGTTGTCGATTCTACCAGGGAGTTATCTATTCTACCAGGGAGTTGTCAATTCTACCAGGGAGTTGTCTATCCTACCAGGAAGTTGTCTATTTTACCAGGGAGTTGTCAATTTTACCAGGTAGTTGTCTATTCACCAGACAGTTGTCTATTCTACCAGGGTGTTGTCTATTCTACCAGGGAGTTGTCTATTCTACCGGGGAGTTGTCTATTCTACCAGGGAGTTGTCTATTTTACCAGAGTTGTCTATTCTACCAGGGAGTTGTCTATTCTACCAGGGAGTTGTCTATTCTACTAGGGAGTTGTTTATTCCACTAGGGAGTTGTCTATTCTATCAATTGAAAGTATTCGATTTTTATAGATTTAGATACATACTAGCAAATCTTGAAAAATATCATACGTCTTAGAAAATATAGTTTTAGATAAGTTAGACCTACTTAAAGCTTCATTTTAATGCTTTAACGAAATCGCTGATGAAGTTGCGGTTGTGCTTCGAAAATTAATCCGAAATGGAACGAGGATATTGTAATAATTTTGTGTATTGCTTTTACCAAATTATGCGCTCTCCTCACCATTTGATTGTTTTAATGTGTGATAAAGTATGTGTGGGTTTAGGTAATTCTTGATTATTTTTAGAATAGACACTTGTATCAGTTGCAAAGAGGCAAACATGCGTGAACGAAAAACTTAAAATAGGTGAAAATACCCAGAGTTGTTCCATTTTTGGCTAGGAATACAAAAATAACGTAACTGTTTTCCAATGTAAATTTCAAAAGTGATGGAGAAAATAGAAGGGTCCCATTTTAGTAATCATTTTTCTTTCACAATCGTCCAGTAGCACCATCCATTTTTAAAATGGCACTTTAACCACACTTCAAAGGGCATGATATAACTCTAGGAACATGATTTCTCCTGTAGCTTCTGTGACTGCATTACAAAGTTTAGTTCAGTAGTCTCATATAAAGGAGAACTTCAAAAAAAGCAATATGGTAAATAAATCATTCAAAATCTCATTCTGTTAAGGTGATATTCAAGTTTAAAGCTTTGTCTTATCTGTGTAGAAATGACTGGTACAGTTAGTATTCTATGGAAGGCTGGCGACCCCATTCTCACATTTTTAGCAATTGCTACTTTATTTAAAGAAAATTCATTTAAATTTCTTACTTTTTAAAAATTTTTCCACGAACTTTCTTCAGGTGGTAAATTATAACTACCTCAACTAGATATGTTCTGCTACTTTCCTGACAATGGTTTTAATCCACAAAACCCCATGACAAAATATGATAAAATACTTAAATTTTGATAGGCCCCTAATCTGAGGATGTGACGTCATAACTAGTCTTATTCATTCAATTCTATGCAAATGGTACCAAACTTTAAACTTATTTTCCTTATCAGAATACGATTTGTGAATAATTTCTTCACCATTTTGTTTCTTTTGAAATCCTCTTTAAAGTTCAAATAAGATGGACTTGCTTAACCCCTGAACTAATCCTTTAAACCAAAATATCGCAGTAACTCACGTATATTATGATGAGTTCTGATAAGACCATTACTTACATATAAGCTCAATCGTCCGGTTGTACTCCCATACATGTGATAATAGAACGTCCAACAATTTAGTTGACCATACGTTGTATAATTCAACTGTTGCGATGTCAAGCGGGCAATGTCCCCCGGACTTCGCTTGGTAGCTTCAATATGAATGTATTTGCCTAAACAAAAACGAAATAGCAAAGGATGTAAATGAAATCAGAGCGGATCCAGGGGGTGCGGTTTAGACCACATATACTCTCACACTTAGTCTCTTTTTGCTTAAAGTTCCCATTCTAATTATGTTCTTGGGAAACAGTGTAACTGTTTTCCAGAAAATAATGTGATCTTACCAAAGATCGAGTCACGTGACTGATTCCTTTGGCCAAGCATAATTCGAGTTAGACTTACCGATTATGGTTCAATTTGATATATGATAATACCACTAATTGTAGGATCTGCAGGTGAAATCTTTTGGAATTATTCGAAGGTTTCTTTACGAAAATTTAATTTGCAATCAAATCAAGCGACTTGGTAAGTACAACTAACAGACTAATGGTGTCAGTTGATAATTGATTCCCAGGTCAGGAGAGATTTTACTAGTTGGATAGGATAGTTAGGCCGTAATTCACTTTTAGTTCATTTACAAAATTCCCAACTGCGCATATCATCCTGCAGGCCTGAATATCAGAGTATCCCACCGAACACATTAATGATTTTCCGTGATTTTATACCCCGATCACGTGACCACTAAGTAACAGCATAATTGTTCCAAATATGAAACAAAAAGGACAAACGGTTGTTGAAATACAAGCATTTAATGATTTCTATATTAGACCCCGCCCACTCATTAATATGCATTAGATCGTCATCAAAATCAAGAGTACATATCTTAAGGCCCATTGCTTATCACTGTGTTGTATATGAGTAATCCTGCTTTGTCATTCTGGAGATTTTGTGCTTAAAAGCTTTGTTTTTGCAAAACAACATTAAGCCCCGCCTACCGAGCATATCAATGATTTTCTGTTTTTATACCCCAAGTATATAGGCACCAGCTAACAACACTTATTAATATGCATGATATCGCCTTTTTCTTCCACTTCACCAGGCACAAGTGATATCACCCTTCAGCTTTCCCCATCTAGCTCTTTTTACATCTTCCCTTGTTTATTTCAGGAGATTATTCTTTCCAAGTGCATTCCACGTACGAATCTAAAATTTCCAAGATAAGAAGTAGGGCGAATACGCAAGAATATTTGGACCATTTTTTGGGAGGTTCTAAAAGGAGCTACTCATCCGAATTCATTTTGAATAAAGAATCTATGCAAGACAAAATAATATGTAGGCCTATAGCAAATTATATGAAAATTGCACCATTACTTGTATGGAAACACACTATTAGAAAGACTATATGGTCTGAAATGGGCATACACGCCCCAGCACACCACCTGCTTCGCGCCTGGCATGAACTCACTGGGCAGATTCTCTTTCACGAGTAGCTCCATTGATACACGGATACATTTGAGGGAAAATCCAGGCTTAAGTCTCTGCCACATAGTCAAACCCTGGCTTTTATTAAACAATCCAAAGAACACAGTGGTTACGATTTTCGTAACCACATTTTCTACTTGAAATTATGGTTGATATCTACATGAGTTTAGAGTTAGAGTATGAGAAGAATAACGTCTTTGAATTATGCATCAAACTTCATGCATAACAGAACAAAAGTTATTCAGAACTTATATGCCCCCTCTTACCCCCCCCACCACCCCACTTTCCTTCCCCCCCCCTAACCCTATTTTTTCATAAATTTCTGATCCGCGCCTGGAAATGATGA
>JAIGNY010000295.1:40000-60000 GCA_020152595.1 Chiridota heheva | reverse complement strand
TTCTTCTTTTACGAAACGGTCTGTGCAAATATAGGCTCGCGAAGATAGAAATGTATAATTTCAAGGTAGATTATACCATTAAACAGATAACAGTTAGGTAGATAATACCGTTGGGTAAATTACCGTTAGGTAGATTATACCGTTAGTTAGATTACCGTTAGGTAGATTACACCGGTAGGTAGATTATACCGTTAGGTAGACTACCATAAGGTAGATTACCGTTAGGTAGATTACCGTTAGGTAGATTACCGTTAAGTAGATTACCGTTAGGTATACTACCGTTAGGTAGATTACCGTTAGGTAGATTATACCGTTAGGTAGATTACCGTTAGGTGAATTATACCGTTAGGTAGATTATACCGTTAGGTAGATTAAACCGTTAGGTAGATTACCGTTAGGTAGATTACCGTTAGGTAGATTACCGTTAGGTAGATTACCGTTAGGTAGATTACCGTTAGGTAGATTACCGTTAGGTAGATTACCGTTAGGTAGATTACCGTTAGGTAGATTACCGTTAGGTAGATTACCGGTATATAGATTACCATTAGGTAGATTATACCGTTAGGTAGACTACCGTTAGGTAGATTATACCGTTAGGTAGATTATACCGTTAGGTAGATTATACCGTTAGGTAGATTATACCGCTAGGTAGATTACCCTTAGGTAGATTACCGTTATGTAGATTACCATTAGGTAGATTATACCGTTAGGTAGATAACCGGTAATGTACTTAAAGATATATGCACAGGTAAATCATGTACAGAATGAAATAGTTGACAAAGATGTAGCTTCATCTTTTTGTTATTCTTGATATGTAACTTTTCTTCCAAATTCTTCCCGTAAGCACAATGAGTTTTAATTAGGTAATTAATTAATCCTCTAATAAAACTCATTTGACAAAGAAACTCTTTGGACAATATCTGCAATCGGCAGATATTGGCAGAATTTCTTATCATATAAATGATATAAATGACAGAATAAGTGTTAGGTTTTCTCCCTTTTATGAATCACATTTTATAGGTAATAACATAATAAGAAAATAATCATATTCTAAGCTTTCTGTATATATTACATGTCATAATAAAATTTAATTTAATACTGCTTTTTTAAAGAAATATGTTTTAGTTGTGCATAAACGTGACACAATGTTTCTAATAGAAAGTGATGTATTTCCCAAAATAGAGGAGGGAAGTTTTGACAGTTTTGAAGTAGAACCGGGGTTAGGCTCAGGATTAGGGACCGGGAAAGAGGGTGACTTTTTCCCCGTCTCGAAAACCTATTACGAAGGAAAAATTGCAGTGAATCTCTGGATAAACAATTAATTTTATGTAATTATTTCACCACAATTTTTGGCTGAGGGGGGAGAAGGGGGAAATTTCTTTCATATCTATCGGAAAATAGCCTTCATTCTGCAAAATTTATTTCATTTTTGGGCAGGTTCTTTTATTTTCGGAAAATTTTAGCGAATTGTTTGGCCAACTTTCGGGAAATTATCTTTAATATTTGGGTGCTTTCCTTCATTTTTGTGCAATTTACTTCAATTTTTGTAAAATCATCTTAATTTCTGGACAATTTTTGGGAAATTTCTGTCATTTTTGGGCAGATTGTCAATTTTGACAAATTAAGGGTATTTATTTAAAAAATTTTGATTAATTTTGGAAAAGTTTTAGCTATATTTTGCCATTTTTTTAGATATTATTTTAATCATTTGGGGGCTTTCCTTAAATTCCCGGCAATTTCTTCGATTTTCGAAAATTTCATTCTAATTTGGGGAAATTTAGCGTAGCTTTGGCCAATTTTCTTCAATTTTCGGGAACCTAAATTATTTTCCAGGCAATTTTCTTCCATTTAGGAACATTTTCTTCCATTTCCGGGCAGTTTTTCGTTTTTGGCGAAATCTTTTAATCATCGGGATATCTAGCTGAGTCGGGCATGATTCCTACAAACCACTTATTCAAAAAGTAAATTTTACGTCTCTGCCTGACTATATAAGATCAGTGCCAAGTATCATATTGTCAACATCATGCCGAGTCGGGAGGGCATGACCCAGATATCTAGCTGAGTCGGGCATGATTCATACAAATCACTTATCTAAAAAGTACATTTTACGTTTCTGCCTGACAATATAAGATCGGTGCCCAAGCATCATATTGTCAACATCATGCCGAGTCGGGAGGGCATGGCCCAGATATCTATCTGAGTCAGGCATGATTCCGACAAATAACCGATTTAAAAAGTACATTTTACGTCTCTGCCGGACTATATAAGATCTGTGCCTAAGTATCATATTGTCAACATCATGTCGAGTCGGGAGGGCATGACCTACAGTAGATATCTAACCAAGTCGAGCATGATTCTGCCCGACTAAGATGGGTATCTGACCGAGAGAGAGAATAAGAAGGGGAAGGGGGAGGGGGGGGGGCGCCCTCCAGCCCCAGCTTTGTATGGCCATTAGGCCATGGGTTAAATTGAAGAACACTAAAGAGTTAAATAAAGGTAGGCTAAGTTGAAGTACGTTAAATTAAAGCGGACTGAATTGAAGTACCTTAAATAAAAGTACGGTAAATAGATGTACGTTAAATTGATGTAGGTTAAATTGAAGTACGTTTAAATCAAGTACGTCAAATTAAAACAGGCTAAATTGAAGTCCCTTGCATAATAGTACGGTACATAGCAGTACATTAAAGGAGCACTAGACCGAAAAGTGAGGGCGCACGTTTTTGCGGATTTCACATATATATTATCCACAACAAATTGATAAAGTTCATGCCTCCATAGCCCACAGACGACGTGAGGGTAAAGGTCACTTGAATATTCATATTAACAAAACTGCTATACCGTTGCGCGCTAGATAAACCTTTTATATGTTGAGGGACCCTCTAAAAATACGCCCTCACTTATCAGTCTAGTGCTCCGTTAAATTGATATACGTTAAGTTGATATAGACCTAGGTTAAATTGAAATACGATAAACTCAATTACATAAAATTGAAATGGATTAATTTTAAGTGAGCTGAATTGAAGTAAGTGAAATTGAACTTCGTACCTGGAATGATTTGGACTGTTTGACCTCAAGATCTGCGAAAAGCCAAATATCTCCTTTGTCCCCTGATTTGGTCCACACGGGGGAACCAAGAGACGCACCCAACACCTGGGTGTAGACATTGAGTGTATTGATATCCGCTCCGTACATATGGTACCAGAAGGCAACGCATGACATTCCCCCGAATGTGACACCAGTGGGCTTATTAACCGTGCCTTGTCTCCATCCACAACAGGCGATGACGTTTCAATGTATAGATAGTACCCGGATGCTAATGAAAATAGAATAAAGAACATAACAGTATATCAAAACACAGGCGCACCCGACAGTTGCGCAGCTTTTGGGGGCAGGGGTGTCATTTCCCCATCATTGTCCCTTTGCTACCCCCTATTTGTGCCAGAAAAGTTTGTGCGGACCACATATTTTGTCCGATCTTTAGGCCTCATGATACATGGCTTCCCCTTTTTTCCCGCACCAACATCCTGGCGCCGTATTAGTACCTAAAGAGGGTCGACGGGGCTGTACGTCCATCTCCTTAAGTATTAAAAATATGCCAACAGAGAACATCAAGGCATGTATTTTCTCTGACTGCCTCAATATGCGCAATTCATACACATCAAACTTTGTTTTCTGCCATGCGATTGGACGAGAGGGGACACCTCGTAATTTGCATTATACATTTAATTTTCCATTTTTAATTTTTCCAACTGGACTTTGTGAACGCTAAAGGAAAGGTATTGTCCCATAAATACATTTCGAACTGACCGCCACCGGGATGGTAACGTCACTTTCGGTTTTCAATTTTTAACTATTAATCGCGGAAATATGCGATATTATCGATCACACATCCGCCGGTTTACAACAACCTTCCCTGGCGTTTTTTTTGAAGGGGATAATGCAGTTCTTGATTGCAGTGCCTTTTTGAAGAAAATCTTATAGTAGGGATGGGGAGGGGGGGGGGAAATACAAAAGGGACCTTTCCGATAAACTTGTGACTCGTTCCCCCCCCCCCTTCTTCCCCGGTAAATTTTGCTTCCTTTTCAGCATTTTTTCATGACATTTATTTTTCATTTTCAGGTAGTTTTTTTTTCTTCTTTAATTTCGAAGAAAAGTTTCTTTAATTATCTAAAAATTTAAATCATTTTTGGGAAAATTTTGTTCATTTTCGGAAAATTTTGCTCATTTCAGTGATTTTTTGGCCAAATTTTTAAATAATTTTCTTCGTTTCTGGAGAAATTTCTTTTTCCATTTTCAAAACATTGTTCTTTCGTTTTCGAATACTTTTTTTTCAAATTCCAGAATAATTTTCTTTAATTATCGGAAAATTTTATTCAATTTTGGGAAACTTTTGGAACATTTTGCTCATTTTTGGAATATTTTGATCACTTTCGGGAATTTTTTTGCCCTATTTTGGGGTAATTTCTTTTTTCCGGACAATTTTCTTCGATTATAGGAACATTATCTTTCATTATTGAGAAATTTTAAGAGAAAATTGTGCAGTTAAATTGTTGGTTTTATATATATATATATATATATATATATATATATATATATATATATATATATATATATATATATATATATATATATATATATATATATATATATATATATATATATATATATATATATATATATATATATATATATATATATATATATATATATATATATATATATATATATATATATATATATATATATATATATATATATATATATATATATATATATATATATATATATATATATATATATATATATATATATATATATATATATATATATATATATATATATATATATATATATATATATATATATATATATATATATATATATATATATATATATATATAAATATATATATATATATATATATATATATATATATATATATATATATATATATATATAAATATACTATCTATATATATATATATATATATATATATATATATATATATATATATATATATATATATATATATATATATATAGATATATATATATATATATATATAAATATATATATACATATATATATATATATATATATATATATATATATATATATATATATATATATATATATATATATATATATATATATATAAATATATATATATATATATATATATATATATATATATATATATATATATATATATATATATATATATATATATATATATATATATATATATATATATATATATATATATATATATATATATATATATATATATATATATATATATATATATATATATATATATATATATATATATATATATATATATATATATATATATATATATATATATATATATATATATATATATATATATATATATATATATATATATATATATATATATATATATATATATATATATATATATATATATATATATATATATATATATATATATATATATATATATATATATATATATATATATATATATATATATATATATATATATATATATATATATATATATATATATATATATATATATATATATATATATATATATATATATATATATATATATATATATATATATATATATATATATATATATATATATATATATATATATATATATATATATATATATATATATATATATATATATATATATATATAGGGACCATATTGGACCAAACTTGGACCAAGCTGGCCCCCAGTTAGTTAGTGTGTAAAAAAGGCCCTGCTCCACTGACTCGGCCTCATGCTCTAAGAGGGTCAAACTGTCCATTATCCACGAAGGTAGGTTAAACCCTGTAGCTTCCTCCATGAAATCTTGATTTGTGCACAGTGGGTTTTAGATCAAAACTTCCGTGCTGCCCTTCCACACAGTTCAAGCGCTTGTGACATCACTTACAATATGAGTACTCTGTAACATTTCTACTGTTCAGCTAAGCTAAATCCATCCGAGCCATCAGCTGATTAACTCATGGAACCGGTGCTTATCCGCGATTTAATAGCGCAAGCGAATGAAAGTATATCACTCCCACTAAACTGGACACCAGTCCATCGCAGATGAAGGGCACAATTCAGCGCTCATGACTGGGATCTACCGTTCAGGTGCGTGATAAATTCTGGTTCTGGATGAAGTTTGAGGAAAACATCCACAAACCTTTTTCAATTTCTATTTGTATGTCCGTAAATTTGGGAAAGCAAAGAGAATGGATAGCGTTGTGGAGTATCATCTATACAACAAACTGCTACTGTTTATATCAGGCCAAATTTTGTTCTTCAAAATGGGCTCTTGATTAGGAGATCTCCCCGTCGGGAGTGTGGACCGGACTGTTCAACTTTGGACCGACTTTTGATCGATAATTTAAAGGTTGTATGTTTGATTACATCCCTTAGTTTGGGCTCCATTCATGCAAAGATTAATATAATACAATTCTTTTGGAAAGTGAAGAAAGAAAAAAAAGAATATAATATTTATTGCAAAGTAGACTTACTTGTTCCGAGAGAGTGGTCATTGGTTGGCCCCGTGTTGGACGAGGATGTTCCAGCGAGGTCTCTGGTCCAGTCAAATTGGTCATTTGAAGCTTGTGTATAAGAACATGTGTCTACCTCAAAGTCACAATCAATCAATCCAGTAGCTGAAAATTAAATATTAGAAAGTTGAATTTGACCCTCTTGCAACTTCATTGGGACAGTAGGCCTATCACCCTTAGCTTCATTTTGACGACGTTAGTATGAATATGCTCAATGGCAGCAATGGCGGCTCATTTTCATCCCCTGGGTATTGTGAGATGTAGGCTCGTGTTCCCGGCGGAATTTTGTAGACTAGAATATGGCGCAAAGGGCTGAAAGTCTTACTCAATACTAATTAATTAGCCCTTCATAACCGGGTGATGATCTGCCAGTGTGGAAGTTTTTTTTCGGATATTCAAGAAACATTATTTTCACTCATAACTAAGATTGATAATTCAGAAAACATATCGTTTTGTAGCATCAGTTGTGATCATTAGAAACGTATTGTACTTCACAACTTGAGACTCCCGTTCTCGCATACACTGTAAGACATATATGAGTAAGCCCCTACTAGACTAGACACTTATCCAAACAATACATTGAAGGATGAATTTACCTATACCTCAACTAGAACAATACATTTTTATGTTTTTAAAGTTATTTCTGACAGATTAAGCAGTTTTATAGGGACCATGGATTTCCTTTTACGTTAACGTTATCTTTAATGATAAAGCTTTCTTCCATGGAGGCTGATGATCTCTTGATTAAGAATGAATACAAATATGCCAGATTAATCAATTAAGCCTATTATTGATTAATGCGAATAACATGATCTTTTTTGTACATTTTGATACCAATGTGACAAGTTTGAAATGACAATAAGGACGGCTAATGATGTCATGGTTTAAGAGTCAATTTAAATGAGCCGCTGAGAGGCAAAGTGGGCCTTCGCACAAAATCATAATTTTGAGAAAATGATGTTTAAAATTGAAACATTTTTTTCTTCTTCAAATCTGCATAGTTGCTACAGAAGAAGGATACTTGTCTAATTAACTGTCTGTACATGATTTTAGAAAACTCTCACATGAAATATTTCAACCAAAATCACGAAATGGCGCTAAAATGTGGAGATAATTAAAAACTTTTCCTCTCAAAGTATATTCTGAAGATGTGCAATTATCAAAACTGTCAATAGAGGACAGTATATTATATTTTTGATAATGCCAGTAGAATCAGGACATGCAATGACTCTGAAGCTATAATGTAGTTTATTTATTTCATCTTTTACCTGCATGTGGGATAGCCCATTGCCTCTCAGCGGATCAAATTGACCTACATGTGGGAGAGCCCACTTTGCCTCCCAACGGCTCAAATTAACATACATGTGGGATAACCAACTTTGCCTCTCAGCCGCTCAAATTGACCTACATGTGGGATAGCCCACTTTGCCTCTCAGCGGCTCAAATTGACCTACATGTGGGATAGCCCACTTTGCTAATCAGCGGTCAAATTGACCTACATGTGGGATAGCCCACTTTGCCAATCAGCGGCTCAAATTGACCTACATGATCCCACCTAAATTGACCTACAGATAGCCCACTTTGCCTCTCAGCCGCTCAAATTGACCTACATGTGGGATAGCCCACTTTGCCAATCAGCCAATCAAAATAGCCCACTTTTCCTCTCAGCGGCTCAAATTGACCTACATGTGGGATAGCCCACTTTGCTAATCAGCGGCTCAAATTGACCTACATGTGAGATAGCCCACTTTGCCTCTCAGCGGCTCAAATTGACCAGATTCAACAGCTGTGGGTCTTGCCTCCATCAGAAAAGTGGAGAAACTATAATCAAACGTTAGGTGACTAACACTTGTCTTATAAGTCCAACCAAAATGGACGGAATGATCTTGGAATAGATGCAAAAGAAAATAATTTTATAGCGTACATTTCTATCTATTCAATAATGTCCAGTATTGTTGCTGTTACATATTTACATGCAGTGTACACTAAAAATCTTGAATGGTAATTGTTATCGTGAATACATCAGAGAAACCAATGCAGAAGGCTTATCAAGTATACGGGAAATTATCATTTTAATATTTCATTTCACAAACCAATTATTATTTATATTTCTCATACCTTACATTATCCGCATGCGCATAATAAATCCAAAAGAGAGCGTTTTTAAAGACATTTCAAGAGCCTTTTAAACAGTCCGATAGCATGCCTATTAATGGGAACATAAATGTTCCTATTAATGGGAATATTTTGCTACATGGAAGCCGCCATTTTGTGATATTTTCCATTATCCTTTGCTATCCTAACGTTAAAGCCTTATGCAATGTTACATTTTTCAAATTTGAAATAGGCCTGGAAAAAATATCTTTGGTAGGAGAAACTTAAAACTTATGAAAATACCTTAATTACTGTCATGGCTACAACTTTCCTACTCCCATTTGATATGTTCACCACACCGTTTTCGAAATATTAGATAAAATGGACAATAGAGCTAGGCTTTTAGGCGTAAAACGGCTATTTTGAAAATTCAAATGTTTTTCAACACAATAAAAAAAAACATTTCACGTATATTAATTCGAAACTATGACATTTTATTGCAACATCTAAACAATATGGTTGCATGACTTTAATATTCTCGTGTGTTATAAATGTTCATTAATAGGCATGCTTCCGGACTGTTAAAAATGATTTTCAATGTAACGGAAACCGCTATTAAATAACAATGCCCACAATGCATCATAGATTCTATTTAGCTCTTTTTATCGACGTTCTTAAGAATGCACATTTTAAACGGTGAAAGTAAAAAAAGGTCATTTATTTAGATATCATACTACGTGTACATAACTGATGAAACAAGTGGTGGTTGAAAAAGAGTTTTTCATCTCGATTTCAGAAAATTGCAACAGAATTGCAATAGGAAATCGAACTCTCTCTTTGGTTCATGGGATTTATGCTCTGAAACATTAATCAATTCAATAATTTCTAAATGATTTCTAACAATTTTGTATAAACTAGAATAATTCAATTATCATGAATGAGGAAATGAGGACAAGCTCTGGGTTAGCTCCAAGATATTCCTATGTTCTAGAACTATTAAATTAACAAATACTTTGTGATACTTAAAAATGAACTTTTATCCCAGACTGATAGTCCCTAATGCATCTTATTACAAATATTTGTTTACTTAGTTTTGGCTGCCATTTGTATTGTATGTACTAAATGTAATATGTAATATGAAATGTATGTAATACCACACCTTGAGAAATAAGATCAGATCAGTACCGCAACAAGCAGCTTTTAGGTTAACAGACACAAAGCTGCCGAAGAGAAGCTTAAGAGAAGCAAGGAGCCCTTTGAAATGCTCCCACAGACCAAACATACTTATGCCCGAACTGTTCCAGGTCCTGCAGATCGAGAATTGAGCTCCATAGCCATCAAAGGGCATGTCGTCAGGTCACCGTGCACTGTGGCTCCAAAGCCACCAGAGGGCATATCGTCAGGTTGCCGTCCACTGGATGGACAAAGGTCTTCCCCGTGATTTTCACAAGGCAGAAAACAACCACCAACAATACAACACCTACACAATCAGTTTGATCTTCTACCGCAATTTAAAGGAGCTGATCATCACACGTTGAATGTGACGTAATTAAAAACTACTCTTACATCAATATGACTGCTGTGGCGTAACTCTGACGCCCACACTATTTAAACAAGCATAAAGAGGGCAACACACTAAAAGTAAGGGCGCATTTTTCTATATAATCTACAATATTCAGCAAAGCTTTTTGGTCCACACAAGGAGCTACAAAACTTCAATGTCACATATCTAAGATTCATAAGCAATACAATTTTAACACTCAAGGAGGCAAAACAGGTCAAACAAATGTGAATTTTAATTGAAAAATTCACCAAAAATTTGCCCTCACTTATGTGTGTAGTTCTCTTTTAAACACAACAGTTATTAAAGACAAAAAAAATAAAAAATTGTGCCGTTTAATTCCATTGGCATTCATTCACTGTGTGTAAATTGAAATCGTTGCTTAACACATTCTAGTTTAATTCTACCAATAACAAATTGTGAATGAAAATAAGAAAATTAGACATTTGTTGTATAATCCTACATATTAGCGTTAAGGTAGGCAAATAAATGCATTACTAAGCAATATTTTTTGGTATATCGACTGATGGTGATATCGCTAGAAGCATTTGACCCCGATAACTATACCTTATTTTGATGATTATTGCAACAAGGATATAGTAACTGCGTAGTACGTTGCTGTATTTAAATATCATTCTTGAGGCGGAGTGTTTATATGCGTATCTAATGCACAGGTCGCAGGATTTTGACACGAATACAATGGCCCCACTTAAGGAGGACCATTCACGAGTGTAAATTCATATAAACCGTGCATTAAATACGCAAATAAACACAATGGCAAAACATTCTTTCTATAAAATGTTCGTGTTAGATTGTTTAAAATGCATAAAAACAACAAAATAGAGTGAAACGCTATACAAGTTTACATACATTTTTTTCTCTCGCTTTCTTAAGAAATGTATCCCTTGTAAGAATGGAATAAGCCACATACTGAAGGTTTTCCATTACGGGATTTAATGCACGGGTTTTGACAATAAAAATAATCCATAGAAATTGTTCATACAGTTTAATCTTAGTGTATAAACTCTTACCAAGTTTGCTAAGCAAAATGATTGACAGCCACAAGATCATTGTTTTTGTTGTTTTCTCCATCTTTGAATGCTCTTTCCATTCACCGTATAAGTTATATATCAGCCTCCTCAACACACAGTAATATATGAATTTACATATTTCCACATAAGCTGCCAATATTTAACAACTTATCTGGGTTCTTTCCTCTTTACAGAAATAAATAAATTCCAAATCCAAGTTGAAAAACAGTTAATTCGTACTAAAAGTTGGTGTTTTTAACTATGTATCCTCAAAACATGAAAAAGTGGACATTCTGTAATTGACTTAACAGAGGCCTACATAGAAACAGAATTGTAGAAACTTGGGTCTTTTCTACTTGATGCAAATCCTAAATGTGGTTGACACCAGAAAATGATCTGAACCAATTAAATATGATGTAGATATGAAGCGACCTTTAATACCTTCATCATTACAACCACTCAATGCGTGGCACTGATGGGGTTTCAAAAATATACTATTAGTGATTTAATCTCTGTACCTTTTAATCTTTGTGATGTTTATTAAAGGTATAATTATCGTATTGTTTAGTCTCTAAAATTAATTAAGCAAATAAATGTGCAAACACCTTGTTGTGTTTACTCGGCATTGGTCGCATTACAGCAGTGATTTGATACGATGACACCTAAAACCTCATTAAACAGTCCATTTTGCTTTTTAAGAACCCTGAACTATTATCATAAGCGCTGCGAAACTCTTGTTTGACCATGAAGCTGACATTAGAGACGGACCCGTTTTTCTGGTCTTCCACTTGGCCTTAACACAAAAAACATTCAAATTAGACATGCAATATTTAATTGAAAACCACTTGAAAAATATAATTACAATCATTTTTACGCGGTAAAGGAACATGAATTTAAAGATTAAGCCTTTATTTACGTCTTCAATTAAGCATTTTATTCAAACTATAATAACTGAAGAAAAAAATAAAAGTAATTGTTTAAGAGTGGTAGTGTAGAAATATCTTCTTTTTTTCTCCAACATGTAGTACTTGCACTTTGTAAAATAGAGTATATATACTTAAGCTCAAATAATAATGCAAACACTCCGATAAGTTTGCTCGACACTGCTCGCATTAAAGCAGCGATCTGATAAGATTCAACCTTGAAGTTCAACCTAAACAAACCATCAGGGCGTTGCATTTTAAGAGCGCCAGATTATAAGCGTCTCTTATTTTCAATTGAGTGCCCTGTGTAACTGTGACAGTCGTTCAATGGGCTATAAAATACAAAAAAAAGTAAAATTCAACTACAAAATATTATTTATCTAAAACGAATGAAGAATATTACCTAAAATATTACATATCATGATAAGTCATGAAAAGCTTAGATAAATGTTTAAGCGATAAAGAAACATAAGTTTTAGCCTTCGTTTAAAGCTTTAATTAACCCTTTATTCAAAAGAAATGAATGATGAGAAAAAAAATCAGATTTGGAGTGTAGAAACTTCTGTTTTCCTCTCAAATATGTTGATTACCCTTTGCAGAGTACAGTATATACAATGTAGATTCAAACTCACCGGAGTTTATTCACCAGATTATGAACAATTATCAGTCCGGTTCGTACCCCCAATCGGGATAACAGTTTTGTTCTCCCAATAGGGACCCTTTACAGAAGTATCCCACAATGCATCTATCCAAATTCAATGTTTGTATAGGAATAACAGAAGAATCAGACACATTTCGAGCGCCGGGAATTCAACGACTGTGAAAGGTTCAAATTTTTCTTCCCGATTTGAAATAAATGGCATATGAGTTATCTTTTCACCGTGCGCTTTTAAAATTCACCGTGGGCTTTTAAAATTCAGCTTGCTGTTTTTCGAGAAATTTGAAAGAATAGTGATGAATTCTTATTACGTGATACCGTTAGGCAGTCGCGCTTTAACAAGGTTTTCTGAAATTATAAAAATTAACTTTGGGATTTGTGAAAATTATTTTGCAATAACTGCGTGATAGTAACGAAGTTGTTTTACTTTCGCGAAATTGAACATGAACAAAACAAGCTTTGTTACAAACCTTCAACGAAACAACTGATAAGCGTCTACGACTGAAACTGCACAATAAAAATGGCGGCTTCCATATACCACTGTAAGCTCAGTGCGCATGCTTGAGTCTCCCGATCGTGAGAAGGGGAAGAGGGGGGGAGGGGGGGGGGAAGGGGGGAGGGGAAGGGGACTTTTTGAGTCCCTCGATCGGCGGTACGAACCATACTGATTATACCTGTTTACTGAATTCAGAGATATTCTTTTACTGGAACCTCGGAATTGGAAATATAATCCAAAACAATTTTAATTAATTTCTACCACACGATGAGAAAGTGATTAAATTCGTTAAGCGGTGGTTTATGTAAGTACACGAATGTGATTGATGTAAAAGCGATAATTTTAATATTGCCTCTTTTTGTCTCCTCTTGAGCGGGTTGGTGTTTTGCCTTTTGTGTTGAATAACTTCTTTTAAATCTACTTCTTTCCTATATTTTCCTGTAATATATGATGTTTAGGCCTACGTATTTATATCACTTTTCTAATGTTGATGTACTTATATACTAATTACGTTATTCGATCAACAACTCTACGCTACAGACATTATGTTCATTAAAGCTTACATTAAGTTTTCTTGACTTTATCAAACTAAATCCCTTACCTCCGTATGTTTCAAAACTACAAATGAATGATATGTAACATCATAAATTAGATATTTAAAGAAAACTATTTAATGAAATATTCAGTCCCACAATAGCCAGTGTCGTTTTTACGACGACATGTAATTCCAACCTTCGCATTACTCAGTTAATCACTTGCTTAAATAATTAACATTTAACAAATCTATCAATAATATTTTTAATTCCACTGTTCTTTGTCTTAATCAGTTATTAATTTACTTAAATAATTAAGATTTAGGTTGGTGATATATCTACCTTCCCATTTCGATGAAAAATAAATACTTGAAGAGATAATATCACCACGGACCCTTGTTTTTTCCCTCTCCTTAAGTAAACCCATTAGTTTAGAAAAAGATAATGATAATTGCCAGACTTTGTAATGTAAGCAAACATATCCTTAAATTTGTGCAGTACTTGGATCTTTTGCATGGTTGCGAAGGCGCTTTGTGTTGCTAGATGGTGTCTCAGCTAAACTCAAAGGCGTCAATAGATTGCAAAAAATATAAATTTATTCAATTATATGACCTCTGGCAAATTTGGGTAGAATAGATAGGATCAGATTCAAAGTGACATTGTATAAAGAACTTCCAAATCGATCATAGCCGAACGTATTTCTTCAGTACTTCGAACAATCAACTGTTGAATGATTCTTTTTCTCTTTGTTACCCAACCAATCAGCTGCTGAATGATTCTTTTCCTTTTCTTACCCAACCAAACAGCTGCTGAATGATTCTCTTCTCTTTGTTACCCAACCAATCAGCTGCTGAATGATTCTTTTCTCTTTGTTACCCAAACAATCAGCTGCTGAATTATTCTTTTCCCTTTGTTACCCAACCAATCAGCTACTGAATTATCATTTTCTCTTTGTTACCAACCCATCAGCTGCTGAATGATTCTTTTCTTTTTGTTACCCAAGCAATCAACTGCTAAATGATTCTTTTTTTTGCTACCCAACCAATCAACTGCTGAATGATTCTTTTCTCTTTGTTTACAAACCAATCAGCTGCTGAATGATTCTTTTCCCTTTGTTACCCAACCAATCAGCTGCTGAATGATTTCTTTCTTTTTGTTAGCCAACCAACCAGCTGCTGAATGATTATTTTCTCTTTGTTACCCAACCAATCGTCTGCTAAATATTCTTTTCTCTTATTACCCATCCACTCAAGTGCTGAAAGATTCTTTTCTCTTTGTTACCCAGCCAATCAGCTGCTGAATGATTCTTTTCCCTTTGTTACCCAAACAATCAGCTGCTGAATTATTCTTTTCCCTTTGTTACCCAACCAATCAGCTACTGAATTATCATTTTCTCTTTGTTACCAACCCATCAGCTGCTGAATGATTCTTTTCTTTTTGTTACCCAAGCAATCAACTGCTAAATGATTCTTTTTTTTGCTACCCAACCAATCAACTGCTGAATGATTCTTTTCTCTTTGTTTACAAACCAATCAGCTGCTGAATGATTCTTTTCCCTTTGTTACCCAACCAATCAGCTGCTGAATGATTTCTTTCTTTTTGTTAGCCAACCAACCAGCTGCTGAATGATTATTTTCTCTTTGTTACCCAACCAATCGTCTGCTAAATATTCTTTTCTCTTATTACCCATCCAATCAAGTGCTGAAAGATTCTTTTCTCTTTGTTACCCAGCCAATCAGCTGCTGAATGATTCTTTTCCCTTTGTTACCCAAACATTCAGCTGCTGAATGATTCTTTTCTCTTTGTTACCCAACCAATCAACTGCTGAATGATAATTTTCTCTTTGTTACCCATCCAATCAACTGCTGAATGATTCTCTTCTCTTCGTTACCCAACCAATCAGCTGCTGAATGATTCTTTTCCCTTTGTTTCCCAGACATTCAGTTGCTGAATAATTCTTTTCTTTTTGTTACCCAACCAATCAGCTGCTGAATGATTCTTTTCTCTTTTTTACCCAACCAATCAGCTGCTGAATGATTCTTTTTTCTTTGTTACCCAAGCAATCAGCTGCTGAATGATTCTTTTCTCTTTGTTACGCAACCAATCAGCGGCTGAATAATTTTTTTCTCTTTGTTACCCAACTAAATCAGCTGCTGAATAATTCTTTTCTCTTTGTTACCAACCGAATGATTCTTTTCTTTTTGTTACCCAACCAATCAGCTGCTGTTGTTGGAAGATTGCGTATTGCCTTCATGAATAACGCACGTATGATGAACGTAAATTGCGTATTACCTTCATGAATAACGCACGTATGATGAACGTTTGAAAGCATTTTTGATACTCTTGGTTCCACACCTTGCGTGGATTGTACAGCCAGGCAAGAATTCCTAAGTGTTTGATTGATCAAAAAGATTCCCCAGTATACCATTGGTTCATTGTGGAAACGTGAATGTTAGCCATGTGACATTATTTTAATTGGTCGCTGGAATTTGCAGATTCAGATTTAAAACTTTGATGGTTTGATTCCGCTCAATATTCTTGAAAATTATTCAAAAAGAGACTAATAAGAAGCAGGGATCTAGTATCTAAAAAGATTTGAAAACATTTGATTAGAGAAAGAAATTTGGTTTATTATATTTGAATAAGATTAAATAGACACTCAAAGAAAATTGAATGTGAGACCGTAAACTTTGGAAGCGCGAAAATATTAGCCATTCGTAAGTACTCATACTTAACCAGTACTCATAGTTAACCAGTACTCATAGTTAACCAGTACTCATACTTAAGCAATACTCATACTTAACCAGTACTCATACTTAACCAGTACTCATACTTAACCAGTACGCATACTTAACCAGTACTCATACTTTACCAGCACTCATACTTAACCAGTACTCATACTTAACCAGTACTCATACTTAACCAGTGCTCATACTTAACCAGTGCTCATACTTGACCAGTACTCATACTTGACCAATACTCATACTTGACCAGTACTCATACTTGACCAGTACTCATACTTAACCAAAATGACATTACCACAATAAAACAAAGTGTGTTACACTACTGAGGAACATTACATCTCATGATATCTTTAGAAACTCAGAATCTTTTGACCGTTACAGTCATCGACATAATGTTATTACAATTCCGTTTATCATCATTAAAATATATCTTGAAGTTGGGATTAGATACCCGTTCTTTGGTTCAAACATAACTTGAGAACGACCTTTTGAGAGAACAATATTGAAAATATTATTTGACGTTAAAAATTGTTCTGCGGTAGAAAACCTTGTTGGGCAGCTATCCCCCTAATCAATTCCTAGATCCACTCTAAACAGCTTCTATTTTCAAAATGGATTTCTATTGGCAAAATGGACTGGAATCAAGCCTTCACATTACCATTATACTCATTTTTTGGTACTTAATAAACTTTGTACCAGAATAGCAAACAAAATTATATAAGCTATTCTGGTACAGAGTTTATTTAGGTACCAAAAAAGGAGTATAATGGTAATATGAAGGCTTTATTCTAGTCCATTTTGACAATAGAAATCCATTTTGAAAATGGAAGCTGTTAATATATCTTTCCTTATGTGTCTTACACTGAGGTTATTCTTTAAGAGTTTAATTACTAAATATTTCTCATCATTTTCATAGAGAATATCGTATGGTCATTTGAACGTCGTTTACAACCATTGGTTCGTGCGAGATGGCTTCTGATTTGTTGACTTGTATCCCTGGTAATTAAAGAGCAGGTACCAGGTACTCCTCTTACGAGTGCAAACACTGAGTGTAGAAATAGATATGGCGAACGCTTCAAATTTCACCTAAAATATTGTTTGTTGTTAAGTTCACAACACCTTAACATAGTATATACCAATGTAACAAACTTCAGTTCATGCTTTGTGAAATATAAAGAGGCAAACACAGATACACAACGGTCAATACAAGCTTCAAACTGATTTATCTAGCAGAAAAAGAAACAGCAACCAAGCACCTTCATTTGCAAATTTACTAGTTTACTTATAATTTTTTATTTAATTGTCAATTTTGTTTATGTGTTTGTTGTATCTTATTATTTTGTATGTAATTTGTATACTTTCTGCTATCATTCATTGTTTTTTATTTTTCATTAGTTGTTCTGCTCCTTAAATTTTCAAACAGTCACACCCGACCTGATAAATAAGCAGATCGGGTCATACTTTTCCTCTTTATTTTCTTCATTTTCAAAACCACAAGTAATTAGGATCAAATTTCCCTTATCAATGGCTCCATTGTATTTGTTCTCCTGTTGTCCTGAGTTGTTGCGAAATTTGGTGTTGAGTATCATATTCTGTCCTATTGTGGTTGAGCAGTTATTTTGATTAAGATAAGTGGTCTCATTATTTGCTACAGTAAGTTTGTGGTTATGATTTGCTGGAACAAATGTTTAGGAGGAGGACAAGTCATGTAAAAATTAATCTTTATAATTTTCGCTTTGAATTGTTCTCGATCTTATGTGAACTGAAAATGAATAAATAAAAACGGCGAAGATAGTATTCTCAAGACTTTATCCTTTGCATGGTATCTATATTACATTTTCCATCACATCTCAAAGGCGCCAATTTGCAAGGCATTAATTTGTTGCCACATTTCTATATTGTGTAGGCTCATAATCCCCTTTTAATGTGAGCGAGAATATGCGTAAAATTGTAAGATTTAGATTTTTCTCGGTCAATTTGACCATTTTATTTTGGTTGGTACATGGGCAGTTCAGTAGAGGTTCTGTAGAAACTAATAAATACAAATAAAGTAAATGCGAAACTATTCCTTCCCAGAACTCCAAAAAACTTTGATAATCAGCAGATTTGACCATCCCAACCTGCCAACGATTAATAATTCGATTTGCCAAACAATACCTGTAATGTTCCATCTTCAGACTGCAAGTCCCCTCACCCCCACCCCCGGTAGTCATCTCATTCCCCATTTGGAGATTATAAGAGCATTGCATTTTTGCATGTCTGTACCTGTTTGGTCGAACTTATTTAGCTTGCAAAAAAGTGTATTCTTGGAACAGAACATAAACAATAGTTTCTCATTCGGTTTGAACTTCATACCATTTACATCTTTATTGTTCGTTCATTTCCAAGGGATCCGGTAACGCTCTCTTATATCTCAAATTTATATTTACGTCCCTGTATCTTGATGTAAAGATATCCGACTAATACCTCCGAAAAATACTCTTATGGGGTTAGAATAAACAGAACCAAGACACGTAAGGTTCCCAGATTAATATAAACATATACAATATGAATTTGAGTAACAATATGAATTTGAGTAATTTAGTAAGATAAAAAGCGGTGTACACGCTTGGACTTCAACGTGAAGTGATATAGGTAGGTTCAAAGTCTGTGTGCTACAAGTGCATGCCTACTGTACCACAGTCTCTGTGTGTTAACAAAACATGCCTATCAGATTCAGTAGCATGGTCTAAATAATGTACATGTTTTTATTTTTCATTTCAAGTACTTTAATCAAGCCAAACAATTACAAAGCATAAACATATACATCGAGTGAAATAAAGGTACATTTTGAAAATTAGACATTGATTCATTAAAATGAGATTGCAGGATTGAGTTACATAGTTAAAAATATAAATACAGTGGCTGCGGAGCGCTTGCAGAAAAATACCTAAAGCTTGTGGGTGCAAAACCCCCTTATAGTACAGTAACGGAAAAATAGACAATACATAAATAATTCAGTATACCTACAAAGTAGGAATTGATTACACCGATGAACAAGCCGTCCATATACACACACACCTGACTAGACTCCACCCCAGCCTAAACTCCACCCTGCCTAAACTCCACCCCTGCCTAAACTCCACCCCTGCCTCCACCCCTGCCTAACTCCACCCCTGCCTTAAACTCCACCCCTGTCTAAAATCCACCCCTGCCTAAACTCCACCCTGCCTAAATTCCACCCCTGCCTAAACTCCACCCCTGACAAAACTCCACCACTGACTAAACCCCACCCTCCACCTAACAAATCCAATCCACTTCAACCCACCCTCACCACCTCCCAAACTGTTAAATCCAACCCTTAGCCCAAATTCCACCCTATAAAATTTCACCCCTAAACTCCACCCCTGACAAAAT
>JAIGNY010000295.1:0-35000 GCA_020152595.1 Chiridota heheva | reverse complement strand
GAAGAATGAGGAAGTTTTATACATTCCGGCAGCATGCCTTCTAATGGGAACATAAATGTTCCTAAAAATGGGAACATTTTGCTACATGGAAGCCGCCATTTTGTGATATTTCCCATGATGTTGGCTAACCTAACGTTAATGCCTTATGCAATGTTACATATTTTAAATTTGAAATACCTCTGGGATATATATCTTTGCTAGGAGAAACTTAAAACTTATAAAATGCCTTCATTACTGTCGTGGCTAAAACGTTTCCCCTCCCATTTAATATGTTTACAACGCCGTTTTCGAAATATTAGAAATAATAGACAATATAGAGCTAGGCTTTTAGGCGGGAAATGGCCATTTCGAAAATTCAAATATTTTTCAACAATGATTTTTGATATTTCAAGTACATAAATTAGAAACTATGACATTGTATCGCAAGGTCTGAACAATATAATACAGGACTTCAATATTTTCGTGTGTTATAAATGTTTCTATTAATAGGTATGCTTCCGGACTGTAAGTTGGATACGCATGTCCCCCAAACAATGTCACAGTATTTGAAGTAAGAAAACTTAAAAATTGTATAGACTTAGTAGGATGCGGCTATGGTAGGAAGTTTACAGATTACATCGACCCCTTTAGAAAATTTGCTGTTAAAAGTAGCAACATTGGGCACTCAGGACAAATTATTGTCTATGATTACACCAAGAAATTAACCCTTGTTAATAACGTTTATCTTATTATGATGGAGTTAAAAGAGCATATACGGGCTTTTTAGCGTTAAGATGAAGCTTATTACATTTGAATTAATTAAGAATCTTAGGCATTTCAGAATTGATATTATCAATCAGGAAATCCAGGTTGCAGTTGCTATGGGGAATATTTGTGTCGTCTGCATACAGGGTAAAATAAAGTTTATCACGAACTGTAAGGAAGATCATTTATATTCAAAAATAATTTATATACAAAAGTTCACGTATATACATTTCTTTGATAGGTTACAGAAAAATATTGCAATACTTAGTTTATATACTGATTAGAAGTAGCTAAACAAAGAATGGTTTCTCTGGTTGATTAAACATTATAAACGGCATTTTAGTCGCAATTTTCTCGCACCTGGTTAAGTATAAGACGTCCGTATCGATATAAATGTCACCATCTGAGGAAAGAAAATACAATTCTTGGCCATTCCAGAGAAAAGCAAAAAATCATCTTGGCCATTATCATGATACCATGGGACAAGCTGATGAGAAAAATATAGCTCTTCCTGGACACAGGATGGGAAGCCAATCCATCACAGCTTGACGTCCCATCATTACTGGTACTTATTTTACAGCTAAGCGGACTGAAGTAAGAAAAGTGGTGTCTTGCTCAAGGACACAATAGGAGCTTAGATTTTACGACGAGGAGTAGTGTGACGGGAAGTTAACCGACAATGTATGTCGTCGTACTGACTTCCCCGTCCTGCTGGTTTTGCGCTTTAGATTTTTACGACGGGAAAAATGACAGTCATGTGATCAGTCATGTGATTACACTCGGTAACATATCTAAGTAGCGATGTTTGATCGTAGCAGACGACGCTTCAATTATAAGTACTTTTGGAAGGAATGGCGAACCTTCATTGAATTCGTAAAGTAAAAGGAAGTCACGCACTTCGATTGGACAACTTCTTCGCAAGTAGTCCGGATTCATACACTATATGATAAACATATGTAAAAATTCCCGGATGTACCAGTAGAACGTAAAATATAATTCATAATTCTTTACTTTTAAACTTTAATTTCCAAAATAAAAAAATAAAAATTTGAGTCACATTTTTATTTGATGAGCAAAAAAAAATGTAGCAATTGCTCAATTATGTTAAAAATGCAGATTGGTATGATAACATATAACGTCACACGTTATCCCAGTTGCCGTTTTCAGCACAACGTAAAAACACCCTGACACCTGGTGTAGAATTTTAGGGATAACGAGAAGGTAAAGTATTTGTATGCGCAAAACGTCGAACGTGACGTCATTTCGTTGTAGCGAAGTGCGCGTCGTGAAATCTAAAGCTCGCTAATGCAACGTTTGCGACAAGTCGAACCAAGTACCTTTCGCATACGAGCATGACTCTTTAACCACTGAACCATTGCACTGTTTGTTATACTTTAGAGAAAGGGAACGGAGAAAAGTCATTTTTTTGCAGAATAGAAAAAGGTTTTCATAGCTTTTGTACAATCTTATTTGTTATTGTATTGCTTATTGGTATATTTGATCTAAAACCATGAAACCAATATTTGTATAAATGTTTTATAACCGAGCACTTGTAGGCGTGCAGATTATTATAGAAGAAATTAATCCGTTGTAGAGTAAAAGATTTTAGCAAAAAAAATCTTGACGAGGGCTCCTGGATGTTTTGTGATAATAAATAAAAAATCATGGCGAGATATGGCGCTGTTTTAAAACCAATTAAGTTGTGAAGTCTTTAGGACTTAGTTTTAGGACTTACTTCATTAAACAGAATGAATTGGCGCTGTGGCTTTATTAGCAATGGATGTTTTTAAGTAATATATCTTGGAAGGTTTTCACAGCTGGCGCATGTTTTGATGATAAATTAATCCATTTATATTCATGAATAATATATAATGATTTATTCTCCCTGCTTAAAGGTATATTCAATCAGGGAATCCAAGGTTTGAGCTATGTTTATGATTCATGGTTGAAGGAAAGAAAAACGTTCTGAGGGTTTGGTAATCGATGTTATAGGTAGCTTGAGCAGATGTCATGTTTCACAATGCAATACACGGCTTAAACTGCCAACATGATGTACAAATCGGAAAGTCACTCAAAGATCAACGACTATTATGTGCTGATGACATAATTGAGTCGCCAGAATACTTGTCATTAAAACATTCAACCATGTTTTGAACCAATGAACAACAATTTATATGCTATACAGCACTGCAACATTGAAATCCTTATCACAACCAAAACGGCTCTCTGCCTGACTTCTCAAACCTATTCCATGTGTGATAATGTCTGCTGTACACAACAATTTCTCCAGAAACCACAAAAACAAAGTTACAATTTCCTCTCCAAAATCTATTTCAAGTTATCTCACAACACTTATGCCGCTCTCTTACAAGCTTCTCTATCAAGTTCCTTCTTACTGACTGCCCGAGTTTTGTTAATCTCCACAACCTCCTACCATCTAATCAACAACACTTAATAAAACTCCTTTATCAAATCCTGCTTTCAGTTAAGGCAGGATGGCCACCTAGTATAAAAGGGGAAAGGGGGGGGGAGTAAAATTCCTACTATGGAATTCTATTTTGACCCCCTGCTTTCACTGTAAGGGAATTGTATAAGTAGATCTCAATGGTAAGCATACTCATCACAGTACAGAAATGCTATTATCCAGCTCCAACAAGTCGACGACCTGAGGGGGAGCTTTACAACATGACCCTCCCCAGATAAGACTGTGTCAGTCTTTAAGTTATATGTTTAAATTTATGTCCAATATGCCCATATACGACCCATAATGTTTACCACTGACTTTGATACAAACAGTTATCACTTTTACTTAGGTATATCTTGACCCCGTGCAGAATCTTATATAAAGAACATTTTATACTTCAGGTGATGTTTGTGTAATCAGTGCAATATTTGAAACCTCAATTTATAGTCACATAATTGAGTGATACATCAAAACCAAAAGCGCCTGCAAAGTCATTCAATTCAGCTCATTGCTAGAATCTCTAAGGATGTATGATGGGGCTAGCACTATGTATGATGGGGCTAGCACTATGTATGATGGAGCTAGCACTAAATATGATGGGGCTAACACTATGTATGATGGGCTAGCACTATGTATGATAGGGATAGCACTATGTATGATGGAACTGAGCTAGAACTATGTATGATGGGGCTAGCACTTATGTATGATGGGGGCTAGTACTATGTACGATGGGGATAACACTATGTATGCTGGGGCTAGCACTATGTATGATAGGACTAACACTATGTATGATGGGGCTAGCACTATGCATGATGTGGCTAGCACTATGTATGATGGGGCTAGTATTATGTATGATGGGGCTAGTACTATGTATGATGGGGCTAGCACTATGTATGATGGGGCTAGCACTATGTATGATGGGGCTAGCACTATGTATGATGGGGCTAGTACTATGTACGATGGGGCTAACACTATGTATGCTGGGGCTAGCACTATGTATGATAGGACTAACACTATGTATGATGGGGCTAGCACTATGCATGATGTGGCTAGCACTATGTATGATGGGGCTAGTATTATGTATGATGGGGCTAGCACTATGTATGATGGGGCTAGTACTATGTATGATGGGGCTAGCACTATGTATGATGGGGCTAGCACTATGTATGATGGGGCTAGCACTATGTATGATGGGGCTAGTACTAAGTATGATGGAGCTAGCACTATGTATGATGGAACTAGCACTATGTATAATGGAGCTAGCACTATGAATGATGGGGCTAGCACTACGTATGATGGGGCTAGAACTATGTATGTTGGGTCTAGCACTATGTATGATGGGGCTAGCACTGTGTATGATGGGGCTAGCACTGTGTATGATGGGGCTAGCACTATGTATGATGGGGCTAGCACTATGTATGATGGGGCTAGATGGGACACTATGATGGAGCTAGCACTATGTATGATGGAACTAGCACTATGTATAATGGAGCTAGCACTATGAATGATGGGGCTAGCACTACGTATGATGGGGCTAGAACTATGTATGTTGGGTCTAGCACTATGTATGATGGGGCTAGTACTATGTATGATGGGGCTAGCACTATGTATGATGGGGCTAGCACTATGTATGATGGGGCTATCACTATGTATGATGGGGCTAGCACTGTATATGATGAGTCTAGCACTATTTCACTTCTAACAGTAATACATAGCATAAACCTTTCCTGTCACCATCTATAAATCCAATGTTTTTTACTTACTTCTTTCTTATCATGTTTCCTGTCCATACATTTGAACAACTTATCCCGATCTACTTAGCCCATTGCCATTCCATTTAAGCTAACTTTCTGGTATTCTATATCAAAATTGAAGTGTTGTAGAGCTAGTGGCCATCTTAGTAGCCTATCATTTGCTTCCAACCACTGACTGTGGTCAGCCAGATTTGTGAATTTCTTGCCACAAATATAATACTTCAGCTTGTTTATTTCCCAAATGATTGCTAACGCTTCTATCTCTGGAACGCTAAATCTTTGTTCCCCATCTAACAATTTCTTGCTTAGATAGACAATGGGGTGCTCTTTACCGCCTTCAATGCCCTCATACTAAATTGGGAGGCATCAGTTTGAACAAGGAATTCCTTTTCGAAGTCTGGGGCACAGAGTATTGGGTGTCTTGTAAGACAATCTTTGAGAGTTTAAAATGCACTCTGGCATGTGGAATCCTACTTAACAGTGTGGGGAAGTCTTTTTTGTTAAGTCAGTCAGGAGATTTGCTATTTCGGCATAATTTGCCACAAACTCTCTGTAATATCCCTTTAGCCCTAGGAATGCACGGACCTCTTTTTGTGAGGGGTTTTGGAAACTTCTGAACTGCTTCGAGTTTGTTGCTTGTGGGTGAGATTGTACCATTCCCAATCGTATGGCCAAGATATTCAACCTGTCGCATTGCAACTTTGCATTTTTTTGGTTTCAATGACAGACCTGCTTCAGTCAGTTACTAAAGGACAACCTGTAGGTGCTCAGTATGCTCACATCAACTCTTACTAAATTTACAAATGCCATCTATGTAAGCCCAGGGAGTTGTGTAAGCCTTAGCAAACTCTTTACACCCTTTAAATACCTCATCCACCAGTTTCTGGAAGGTGCTACTGTTATTCTGTAAGCAGAACGGCAACACTGTGTAATGATGCTGCCCAAAGGGCGTAGCAATTGATGTGTTGTCTTTTAAATCACTATCTAACTGTCTAAAGGGATCTGGTAAAAAAAAAATGAAATTTAGTGTGGTGATAAATTTTGCACTTGAAACCTCGTCTATACGTAGCATTTTATGAGGGTAAAATTCACATACCTTGCTAAGCTATTTAAAATCTGTACACAGTTGTAGACTGCCATCACATTAAGACACCACTACAATTAACATAACATAACAAGATGATGGGTTAAGAAGGGCTAGTCACTCCATAAATAAACCCAAACTAAGACCACCACCACCACAACAAAAAATCAAAGACGCCCAGATTTAGTAAAGAAGTTATCAATGTTGACTTTAAAATTGTGAACAGAATTGGAACTAAGTACTCACTCAGGCAAACCATTCCACTCATTTACAACTCTTTTTGAAAAACTAAAACGCTGAATATCTATCCGTGAGAATTATTTTGTCAACTTCAAACTGTTACCATGTGTCACATGAGTATTTGCTGAAACATGCAAGAAATAACAGGAATTAAAAGCATCATTACCAGATGGAAATTTAAACTGTTAAAAACCTGAATCAAATTGCCACGTACTCTTCTCAACTCAAGCGTGGTCAAACCAAGAATTTGCAACCGAGATTCATAACAGAGATTTGTTACTTCGGGAATAAGTCTAGTGGCTCTTCGCTGAACCTGCTCCAAAATGAACTTATCCTTCTCATAAAAGGGACTCCAAGCCTGAATAGCATACTCAAGGTGAGGCCAGACTAACTGCTTATACAAATTAAGAACAACCTATCTACCAAGAAAAACAAATCTCATCAAACCAAGCATCCTAAGCTCGCAGCTGCTAAAACAGCTGCAAGGGCATAACATAACCTAAAATAACAAGATGACGGTTTAAGAAGGGTAAATTAGCCCATAGAAAAAAGCCCAAACTAACACCACCACAAAAACAAACAAAACATCAAAGACGCCCAGGGTTAGTAAAGAATTGTGAACAGAATTGGAGCTAACTACGCACTCAGGCAAACCATTCCACTTCTTAAAAACTCTTTGCGAAAAGCTAAAACGCCAAATATCTATCCGTGAGAACTCTTTGGTCAACTTCAAACTATTACCACGTTTCACATAGGGATTAGCTGAAACAAAAAATTACAGGAAGTCAAAGCATCATTACCAGATAGGAATATAAAAACCTGAATCATATCGCCTCGTACTCTTCTCAACTCAAGCATGGTCAAAGCAAGAATTCGCAGCCTAGATTCATAGGAGAGATTCATTACTTCGGAAATAAGTCTAGTGGCTCTCCGCTGAACCTGCTCCCAAATGAACTTATCCTTCTCATAAAAAGGACTCCAAGCCTAAATACTGTAGCATACTCAAGGTGAAGCCCGACTAACTGCTTATACAAATTAAGGACAACCTCTCTATCAAGAAAACACAAATTTCTTCTAATCAAACCAAGCATCCTATTTGCCATTGCAGCTGCTGAAGCATACTGTTTAGAAGGCTGCAGATTGCTAGAAATAACACCACCTACAATTCTTGACAAAATTTATGAAACGAAATAGCTAAATCTGCAACCAGTTGAAATTTTGAGATAAATTCGACAATTTGACGTGATGGTTTTGACTTGACTGACTTTCGACACTAAGTCTTTCAATCTGTTGTATGTCTCTACCTTAATTTACTGCATATACGCTTGGCCCACACCCGTTTGAAAATGCCAGACATTCTTCTAACATATCCGACAGAGCCTTAGACTAACTTCGTACATATTGTGCGACGCCCTCCATAGTTCGAGGGTTGAAATTGGATTATGTTTATTAATTTACAACATACCACCTATCATTTACCAAATAAAGCTATTTTCAGCGCCTATAACTGAAACAACTGCATGTGTAGTTCCCTCCATTTACTTATCTTATAGCCCGGTGACTATAGCCAGCACCCTCCTTTTAATTATCTCCTCAGCTGTACACAAAAATCGAGACCCCGTTAATAGAAGCGTAACATTGCTCCCATTTCGCAAAAACACTCATTTCGGCCACAAATCCCCTACCCGCCCCACTTCTTGAAAATAAAATCGCCCAAAGGCCATTTTAAGGCCTAAAATTTTCACTCGAAATTTGATTTTCATATACTTGCCTTTCTTTGTGTCTATCTTGTACCCATCTTGTACAGGCTATCATAGAAAGTATATTAGAGGAAAGGATAACAATAGGTTTTCGCCCCACCTACCTCCCTCCAATTTTTTTTTTTTTTTTTATAAGAGGGGCTGGCAAAAGACAACAAGGCGGGCAAGGTTAGAAGTGGGGCTAATACCAATCCCATCTAAAGGACAATAAAAGGAAAATCGCTTTATTTAAAGGAAATAGTAAAAAGGAATTTGGGCGGTGCGACATTTCGACTTTAAAGCAATGCGCATCAAAAAGCTCAATAAAAGGGATTAACGGATTGTTGTGGTGGAGGGGAGGGGGGAGTGGGGGGAGGGAATAGAATATATCTTTCATTGTAAGGAAGGTTAAGTTGAGTTCTTCAGTTAAAAAATATTTGATATACTACAGAGCTCTTGAGTGTTTTTGAAGTTCATCTAAAATGGTGCAGCGGACCCGAATTTCGGCAGGGGGTACTTTGATCTATAAGCCAGGAAAAAGAAAGGAAAAACAGGTATATTGAGTAGGAGTAATTTGAGAAAGCGCCTCCAATTGCCCGGAAAATAAAGCAGGAACAACATAAGCAATTTTGGAAGACCAACAACATGTTTTATTTTGATGGAGCGCCTATAAAACCCCAACCAATGGATCAAGCACTGTGTGCACTGTGAGTTCTTTCCTATATATGTCTCCTAGTCTCCTGCAGTTGCCCAACCCGAGCCCAATCAGCATCAAGCCAAGTTGAGTGGAGATGATTCTAATATCTAGACGATTCAGGCATGAATAAGATGTATCTCTAATTCGAGACATCCATTATTTTAAATCTCTGCCAGACTAAGTGCCCAAGTATAATGTTATCAGCATTATTCTGAGTCAGCAGGTCAGAAGGACATGATTCTGATATAAGGATTCGAGCATGATTGGATGTATTTCCGATTTAAATAGTACATCTGACATTTCACATCTCTGCTCGACTTAGTGACCAAGTATGATGTTGTCAGCATCATTTGCCCAGTCGGCGGTCGAGAGGATATGATTCGGATTGTATATGCCTAGCCCATCTCTATCGTCTTGTATATATTGTCTTGCTAATTGATATCATCTGTGTTCTTTCATATAATTCATCATTGCTGATCTCTATTGGCCATCTTATTTTTATGTTTTTTCTTAGGAAGTTCTTTTGAAATATGTCGAATATATTTTTGTCTGATTTGTTGAACTTCCAGGTTTCAGAGCCATAAAGTAGCACTGAAATAACATTTGTGTCGTTTTCTCTTGTAAATCTTTGAATTCCACATTTTATTAAGTTGTTTAAATGTGTGTTAAGGAGATTTTCCTTCTTATGTCATCTTCGGTACCTCCATCTTTAGATATACTTAGATACCAGAAAAACAAGTGCACCCATCATTCTACATGTATACCCGATTTAGATCGGTATCCAGCCACGGAAGATGGGGGAGGGAGGGGAGGGGAAGGGGGGGGGGGCTTAAAGGAGCACAAAACTATGATTTTATTCAAAACATTTTCAAAAGTATTTTGTATTTTTTGAAGAAATAAAAACCTACAGGTATAACCATATTAATTTTCCTACAATTTTGTTTCAATACTAGACCACTTTTTTTCCCGACGAAAATTGGAATTGCCAGACAATATTTGTTCTACGGGGTGTCTTCTGCATATGATGTCTTCTGCATCATTTTCAGTCAGATTCTTCGGTGCTGGAAGTGTCTGTTAGGGAAATTTAGCTCTTTTCGGCTTGAATGTTTTCGGAAAGTTACGATAGATCCGATTGTTTATTGTGCAGTATAAATAGGCAGTAGAGCACTTCATAGCCTTATTCGACCCACGTCATCAAATATCACCTACGTCACAGTTCTTACGAAAATCAATCATAGGGCGAAAAAAATATCATCGATTTTCACGGTTTTCAAATGATTTTTTTTAGGGTGTGGAAAGTTGTGTGTTTTTGTAATCGGTATATAATATTTATTTCATATATGGAGACTTCTTGCTGGATATACTCCTTTAACAATTGTTCATGTATTTAAAGAAAGTTTATTTACATTATTTATTATTTGAATTATTTTTCCTCAAACTTTCTTCAGGTGGTATATCATGATTAACCTTACAAGATTGAGTTTTACTACTGTTCTGTCATATCCCATGGTTTTTAAACCACAAAATCGCAGGACAAAATATGATAGATTACACGAAAACCTTGAGGAATCTGAGGCTATGACATCACAACTAGTCTGTTTAGTCGTTTCTACAAAAATGATACAAAGGTTTAAACTTAGATATCTTCTTAACGGAACAAGATTTTTGAATGCCTTTTTCACTATTTTGTTTCTTTTGAAGTTCTCTTTCATAAGACTCCTGAACTAATCCTTTAACGCCGGGTGCTTGAGGATAACAAATTCAGCTCTTCTGCCAATCTGCTATTGGACATTGCGGAACGTGGTTGATAATGCAGGAGGCAGGAAAGAAGGGGAATGTTAAAATATGGCTTTAGGAGACTTCGGGGCTGTACCCAAACCCTTCACTTTTTGCCCTTCTCCGGATTCTCTTTCTTTGTCCAACAGCCCTGGCCCTTTGAGGAGGGGAACAAAAAAGTGTTCAATTCACTTTTTAAACTGAGAAAGTTTACTAAATTAATAATTATCAAATAAATTGAACTAAATAAAACAGCAAAATTCCTTGAAGTTCTTCAAAAATAACTTTTCAGATGTTTTTTGATATCGTTGGCATGATTGTTCAGAACTTTCCCTACTTCCCTACTCCACTAAAAGACATATTCGAATCCCCACACCCACCTACACCCATACAATGAAAGAAGAACAGTCTCTACGCCCCTTTCCCAGTTGACGTTAAACCTTGAGTAGGAAAAAAATGAAACGGACATGATGATAATTGCTTGTCTCTCGTCAGCTCGTGTATTTCACGTATAAAGTCAATCAATTCTGTAAGCATATAATTTTGTATAAGAAATTAATTTATTGATTTTTTTGTATTTCAAACAGCGCCGGGAGTGGAGTAAACATGTGTAACAATTTGGTAAGAAATTTTTGCTTTTGCCTGTTTAATCGAAGGATCAAATTAATGCGTGTCATGATTTCTCGTAAAATCAATGACCAAAGTTATGTAATGATTAAGTCAGTACAATAACGGATGTTTTCAAGCAAATTTTGCAATCAATGTTGTTATTGATTTGTCAAACATAAAAATAGTTTGCCTGTTTATTCGAAGGAATCAGTTTAATGCGTGTCATGATTTTTTGTAAAATCAGTGACCAAAGTTATGTAATGATTAAATCAGTACAATAACGGATGTTTTCAGGTAAATGTTGCAATCAATGTTATTATTGATTTGTCAAATTAAAAAATAGTTTGCAAAAACTGTGTTTAGACTCAACATCCCATGACATGCTTCTGTGGCCATCGCAGATCAGTGATTTTCACATTTTAAAGGCGTTAAACGCACAAATAGAAAGCGAATGTGATCGGTGCTCTTGTTCAAATTGAAGACTTGCAAAAATGTACGTGATTTTTAGAACATCTTTAGAAAGAATATTCTTGATATATCTATCAATGAAAAAGCAAGGATGTGAACTTCAACATGTTTCTTGACCCAGGTATAGGTAGAAAGAAGTAATAACAGTTTACCTGGTTTGATTGTTACTTAGCAAATCATTTGCGCTCATCATGTACAAACAACATCTATGAAAGTATGCATAGATTAAGAGGCAGCTATGGTCCAAGAACTGAAATCAAGAATATGATCAGACTTTGGTGCTGAACATTCCATGCAAGTTGTAGATATGGGAAATGATCAGCACTGATCATCAATTTTCACGATCAGCATTCTCTGTCTAATCCTGCATGAAGTTTTGACGAGATTTTAGCATAAAGAGGTCAAGTGAAAACGATGTAATACCACCTATCACTACGTACGTCTTTAAAAAAAATTACCGACCCCGCCCTCTCATTCCCCTCACCCCCTCCCTCACACCTCTTTATTTCCAACGATTCCTTTCTCGCTGATTTCATATCTTCTATTTCCCCTTTGTCTGATTTCCTTATAAGTCTGGTCCTCTCCATCCATTGTGCTCACATATTCTCCACTTGCCCATTATATATGGCCGCGTGTGTGTTTGTTTAGACACATACAATTTATGCAGCTAATTTCAAGTACTCTCCACAACAGTGCGACTTGTCAAAGCGTTCATGTTGTTAAAATGCGTTTTAACGCTCCAAACATTTCGCTCTCTTCCTTACTTTTGATGATGGAAACTGCGTTAATTCATTCATGCATACATACATTCATACTTTCATCTCGGCCGTAGGGGACCTCGAATTACTGTAGGGACCATGGAATAGCCTTTGCTTCATATGTCATTGCTTGACGTACTGTATACATAAGAACTTGCTACACCACTTTGCAAATTGTGGTGGAGGTCAGGTCCCTTCTGTCCCACAGGCTCCTACGACCCTGAATTTCGATGAAATTTTTTCCAAAGTGATCCCTCCCTTCCCTTGAAAATTGTATTTTTATTTACAGATTCATCTCATTTTTCTTTCATTATATGTCTTCAAGTCAACAATTACCCCCTCCGAGTAAGATGTTCCCGTACGGCCATGGTCTGGTATAAGAAAGCCAAGTCTCTCCATTCGGGTTTACTACTGTTGCTGCAGTGTTAATTGCCTAGTCTCGTGACATTGTGGGGGCAAAGGAGCGGGACATGCCATGTTTTTATCCAAACTAGATTAAGATGCGTAAAACGACTCGGTTGAAATACTTGGTAGCCTTATACTTTTGTAGCACTTCAGGGCATTACAAGAAGTATGGAATTCAAAAAGCAAGCATGCTAAAAAATTCCATAACAGTATTTTCCAACATCTACCCTCCTGAATACAATAATAGCCCAACTCCACTCCTAACACTGTTAGTATAACGCTTTCAAATTTGATCTGATTTCAAGACTAGCCCAACTCCTGGATTTGGGCTATTAATAAAATCAGAAAATGGGGGCGTTTTTTTATTTATCTGCTACGTTAAAAAGAATCCCAAAATGGATTCAGCTGCATCGATTAGTGGGGATGATGATTCACAAGAAAAAGGTTGATGCCTTTTATAAGCAAATGCGGCAATGCACGGAAGAGGCAACTTCATTTGAAACACACGAAACTCTGTGTTTTGATTTTGAACGAAACATCCCCTTCCCCCATTTGGTTGTTGGTGAGGTGTACTATAAAAGGCAACTGTGGCTACATAACTTTTGCATACATTCTTGCAAGACAGGTAAACCTGTTATGTACACATGGCCTGAGACAGTTGCCAAAAAGGGTGCAAATGAAGTTATATCTTGCGTACATCATTACATTAAGCACTATTTGCCAAAAGAGGTAACACATTTACATGTTTTCAGTGATGGGTGTAGGGGTCAGAACCACAACAATGCAATGATTAGGTTCATGTTTTCATTAGTATTTCTGAACAAAATTCAAAGCATTGATTGTCATTTACCCATTCAAGGTCATTCATTTTTGCCATGTGATCGCCATTTTGGGGTCATCGAAAATATGAAAAGAAAGAAAGAGAAAGTTGAAGAGTACCAAGAGTGGCAAGACATGATTGCCAGTAAATACGAAACTGTGAGGGTAACATGATTTTTGATTACAAAGGTGACTTTGAAAACCAATTCCAGAAAATTATCACTAAACATGGTGACAAATTTCAGGTCACCAAATACAAACGGTTTTACTTTTTTTCAGCATACAAGTTTGAACTCAAGGTATCTACCACAATGGCAGGTACTGTGCAATTGTCGTACAAACTATTGAAGGAAAATGTCCTTCCTAGATTTCCAACTCAGATTTTGTATTCTTCAATTTTGCCAGTAAAAAAGGCAAAACTTGATGATGTAAAGTCGCTCTGTAAATACCTGAGACCGGTTGCTATTGCCTTTATCAATAGCATTCCAGAAATACAAGATGATGATGAAAGCGATAATGAACATGAGTAGCCATTGAGATTTAAGTGAAAAATCCTAAATGGACATGTTTGTCACTCCCTTGAAGAAAATGACCAATTTCTCAAATCTGGCCGAAATTATGTTGTAGCTTAAAAGGACAACACCACCTGTTTTGCAATCCTCTTGAGTACTGGGTTAATTTTCCTGACATCACAGTAGGCCTACATACCAATATCACAGCTAAATAAAAGCTATACCATCAATAAATGACACAGATAATCATTAATACAAATAAGATTAACTTGGGTCATCAAATCCGCCAATTAAGTAATTGAGTATACAATGTAAACGCAATAGGCACAGTAAATAACATACTTTCACGTGGAGTATATTCAAGTTGGAAACTGTAGACCTACTTAATCTTGGGGAGGGGGACTAGGAGGAAAGGTAGAAATGGGGAAACATAACTATAATATGCAAGAGGTTGTGTATCCTTTTCTTTTAACATGTTTTATCTTATTTGGGGGGATTGGAGGGGGGTGGTGTAAATCTCTCTCATCCCCCCTCCATAGCACCGCCACTGTATGTAACTACCACTGTATTCTATAAGCACCTATTAGCTACCAATGTAAAATATGATGGATTCCGTATATCTTCCCAACAATAATTTGTATGTTGGGGAGGAGGGGGTGAAAAGACTAACCACCCCAATTACCGACACTTGACTACTCTACTGATTAATTATATTATGTTATAATTATTTTACATTTTTCACTTAAATATTACACTTAGCTGGATTTAGAATGTTATATTTGAAGTTATGCATAGTATAAATGCATATTTGTTAGTTTGACTTCAATAACATCCCAACTCCACTCTTAATTAAGAAGTACAACTCATTAATTATTATTCATTATGTATAATTTGTTGTGTACATGTGTGTATATTCAGGCCTTCTTTATAATTAAAAAAGAAAAAGTATTGACTTAATTGTAACTGTCAATTTAAAATGTTTTTACTTCATATCTCAAAACGATGCTCTCGAAAAAAAAGACAATATCTCTAGCCAACAAAATGTTGTATAAACCAAATATTTCGAAAACTCCTGTTTCCTTCTTCAGTGGTATGAAGTCAAATGACGCTAGAAGATAACAGCGATAATAGCTTGCACGTTCAACATTTCACAGAGCGCCAAAAAACGTACGCGTAAAATAGTAGGTGCAAAAGGGTAAAAGCGCCCAGAGTAAAAAATTGGCGCCAAAATGCGTTACGTCACGAAACCAACAGAAGGACTAATGAGACGAAGTGGAAGTGGAAACATTTCCCCTAAAAACAGAAAAAGGAGAAAGATAAGACAGGTCTCTATTAAATCCATGGATGTGGCTCTTAGTTTTAATCATGAATTGCAATTTAAACAACTTTCTATCTTCCGTGCCTCTAAAGTTCCTCCTGATGAGAACCACCTTCAAATGTTCCAACTTATGTCTAGGCAAGTTGAAATGCCCTGCCACGGGATAACCCTCACTGTCACCGTCAAAATCGCGAATAGACTGCTTGTGATTATTGAACCTCAATTGGAAAGAGGTTCCAGTCTCACCAATATAAGAAATTTCCAGACATCTTGAACACATCACGCAGTAAACCACATTTGAAGAATCACAGGAAAAAGTTCCCGGTTTGATCACGTGATCCTCTGGAGAGATACCGTCTCATCCGTGACTATGTGCCTGCAGATTTGACAACGTGGCTTCCTGCAGGGTTTATTACCTCGCCCAGGCATCCTGCGCGATATGTTGGAACGTACCAACAGATTCTAAGACTCGGCGGCTGCTTTAGTGCCATAACCGGTGGTGCAGAGAAAAATCCTCCAATCTCTGGGGCCTGTTTCAATATCCCCCATGACGATTTAATACACTTCAAAGAGGCTGTATTTGTGTACTGTGCGAAACTACGAGGGGAATGCGTGCGGTCTTAGTCTTAATCCGATACTCTAAAAGCTCACTGCGATTGACAGGAATAAGCTTGTCCATTAATTTTCTTAACAGTTTCAAGGGATAGCCCCTTTTAAGAAAGTACCCCGACATAACGTTAAGTTGGATCTTGAGATCATGAGGGTCGGAACAAATTCTCTTAGGATGAAGAAACTGGCTATAAATGATAGATTCCTTAGTGTGTTGGGGATGATTGCTATCATAAACTAAGTATGCATGACTATCAGTGGGCTTAGTGTATAAGGAGGTAACCAATGAGCCCTCACGGATTTTGACCAGAACATCAAAGAAAGGTAATTCATCCCGGGAAAAATCATAAGTAAATTTAATGGATGGGTGATACGTATTTGCAAAACCAATAAATTCCGGCATCAAAACCTCGCCATGCTGCGAAATCATGAAGATATCGTCGATATAACGGACATAAAAGGAAGGAGAGAGTGTGGACTCTTGTAATATCCTGCTCTCAAGATCGGCCATAAAAACATTCGCACAACAAGGAGCCATCTTAGTACCCATAGCGTTCCCTTGATCTGGTGATCAAAATTATCATTAAATTCGAGGCAGTTATGAGTAAGAATAAATTGAATGAATCTACCGATATCACGAACGACATTATCATCGAACGAACCAGATATTCTGAGAGACTTAATACATGCCTCCACCCCATCAGCATGAGAGATATTAGTATAGAGTGAAGACACGTCCATCGTTACCAAAATAGCCGTATGGTCTATCCTATCTACCTCGCTCGATAACCTGTTAAGGAAGTGAGTTGTATCCTGGACTCCTGGACATAGTTAGGGATAGCACGAAGGAGTGGTTGTAACTGAGTGTCTACATAAGCGGACAAAAACTATATATTATATATATACATATATATATATATATATATATATAAAATATATATATATATATATATATATATATATATATATATATATATATATATATATATATATATATATATATATATATATATATATATATATATATATATATATATATATATATATATATATATATAATATATATATATATATATATATATATATATATATATATATATATATATATATATATATATATATATATATATATATATATATATATATATATATATATATATATATATATATATATATATATATATATATATATATATATATATATATATATATATATATATATATATATATATATATATATATATATATATATATATATATATATATATATATATATATATATATATATATATATATATATATATATATATATATATATATATATATATATATATATATATATATATATATATATATATATATATATATATATATATATATATATTCCTATATATATATATATATATTTATAATTATGAATTCCTTACTTGAGAGAAGTTTATAACGAGAAGTCATCTGACACATAATGGTGGAAATTTCGTCTGTATAAGGGTTGCTATGTTATTGGATCTTTCGGAAAATCGTGAATAAAATTGTTAAACCAGTAACAATTTTACATAAGTAATGTCAATTTAAGTCATGTATGAAAAAAACCATCTCTCTCACCAATTCTCTCACCATCTCATAATCATTGGTCAAATGTTCTAGTGGAGAACTGCATTCCATACTTTTCACACCATCTCTATTTAATTACGTAGCTGCACAGAGAGAATTTGATGACTTAGAAAACAGTTCGAGGGGGTAATACCACTTGCTATGAGCTCAGTGGTAGAGCAATTGAACGGTAGTCGGGGGATCTTGGGTTCGAATTCCGATGAAGGTATATGATTTTTCTCTCACCATCTAACATTCATTGTTCGAACGTTCCAGTGGAGAACTGCATTTCACACATCTCTCTCTCTCTATTTTTTTCTTCTATGGGTCGACTAATTAAGTTTTCTAATCGTTGTGTACAGTGCAAAGAATACTAATTCTAATGCGATATTCTTCCATTTCTACCTCGCCACTTTTAAAACTGCGCCATTATACTGGGATTAAGAATACTTTAAAATGCTTAATGTCCAATTTGCAGAATGCGATTAGATAATTAAAATACACAAAGCTGAAGTGTTGATTGGTTTATTTAGCATGACAAGTGCCAATTAAGTTCGAATTAAGCTGAATAATAACTCATTATTGTTTAATTTAATTTGGTCATATTTCAAATAGATTTTAAGGAACTATACACACATACAAAACATATCTGATCACCACTTGATTACTTGAACATCCGGAAATTTCATCAAATTGGTAGGTAGGTTTCGGGAAAACTTGGCGTGTATGTTGTGCCGATCAGAAAATTTGTGTAAAACGGTTTTTTCGCCCTAACAATAAAATAATTTTGCAGATAATAATCTAATTTAATTAATATTTTCTGTGGAAAAATGGTGTTACATAATTTCCATAATATTAACTTGAATTGTATATATTCGTTTATTTGTTTAAGTTCTTTATAAAGGATTAAATCATTTTTAATCAGTGTAAAAAACAATTTTGTTGAATAATATGAAATATTTGTTTGCCTTTTAACGTTTACATCAAAATGTTTGTTTCTCTATTAAATAAACATTAAATATATGTTAATCCAAGAATAGTACCTTTCTTTTACCAATTGTATCTGTTCTCTATTGTATGGGCTTTTGTAAACAGGTTAGGCCTAAATGTGTTTAAACTTTAAATGGTTGGAGGCGTAGTAAAGTATGGGTGTTGACAGGTGGTCATAATGGTCGTTCAAACACCCCCCCCCCCCCCCTCTCATTCACCCACCCACACCAAAGGCTCTCTCAATGGTGCACACTTAAGTAAAAGAATGAAAGTCACTCTATTAAAGTAAAGCGTGCCCGCGTTATCCCTCTATTCAGGGTAAACTTCATTCGTATTAAGATCATTCTTCAATAGTGAAATGCAATCAGATGCACATGAATCGTAAATGTCAATTCTAATTGATGCTTGGTTGGGAAGTAAAGACTGTAACCAAATAGTTATAAAGATTTATAATTGTAATCTAAAAATCGTAAGTAATTGAAGTGTTCAAGTAATGAGGTTTCCAAAACTAACATTACGCCCAATCCTCGCTACAAATTTTCAGTCTTTTCACCCGCAAGAACCTCCATTTCGGCGGGTATAACTTTTAGACTCTGCTTAGAAGCATTTAACAAACCCACCACAGAGACTTCAGTGATTTTACGCATCAGTAATTACACTCCTGATCATCTATATACACACAAAGAAACTTATTGTGAAGAGCCAGGTATTGTGATTTTGGCTACTGCAGGGCCATATCAGGCGTGTAATGTGGGGCTGAGTATTCGTTTTAACTTTTAAAAGGATGTTTTCATCAGTGAGTTATAAACACTCTGGTGAGTTTGGATGCATTGGACTGAAAATTGATAGCCAAAGTTATTCATCATGGTTTCTTACTAACTAGCTAACATTATATAATATTCTGTCTGTTGGCCTAATACTCGTGAAGCCGTGGCGCTATACCAAAATAACAACCATCAGAGAACGTCATCAAACAGGAAAATATTAAACATTGCTGGCCAATTAAATTTACTATTTAACCTAGGATACAAAAGTACGAATACTGGAATAGGCTTAACTGCCTAAGATCTACATTAAATTTAATTGGCCAACAATGTTTCACATTTTCCTGTTTGATGACGTTCTCTGATGGTTGTTATTTTGGTATAGCGCCACGGCCTCATGCGTATTAAGCCAGCAGACATGTATTTTATTTGTAATTACACAACTTAAAAATAAAGTTCTGATTGTTTTGAGGACGAATAACTTTTCCATTTATGTACACATTGTGTATCCTTTTGTCACTACCATCACTACTACAACCATTTTTGAGAGCGAAGAGTATGTTTTCAAAATCTTACATACAATGTTTTTTGCCTAATTGGTCGTCGCTTAAGTATACTATATTACTTAGGCAATGAAAATCACTCCAACTGTCAGGGGCTTGTTTACAATTTTAAATTAAGATCATAATCTCTGTTCAAATGTTTTCAGTGTAAGCATTGCACAATAGGTCAATCATGTGTACTTTCTAAGATAATGGGTGATAAGAATGTAGAAGTCGTCGGCGTACAAATATGTTTAAAGGAGACATAAAGTTTGCTCTTTCTTCATTTAATATGATAGGACTAATATTAATAAGTGATATGAAGAAATTTCACATCGTACAAAACAATCTAGCATATATTTTATAATCTATTTAAACATTGAATCTGCCAATATAAACTTATACGGGAGCGGCATTTTGTTCAAACTCCCTCTAAAAATGATGTCATACACCCAGTAAAGATTAAACTACTAATGTATTTCTTCATGAATTTCAAATTTTCTAAAATCTAATTATTTTTTTCTTTGCATGCATGGTGTATGAAATTGTATATGTATATGATATTAATTATTCAAACCCTTAGAACTTCGGGTCAAAGTATTTTGGACAACAAATGTCAAAAAGAATGATCAAATGTACATTGTGTGGGCTGGGGCAAATTGTGTTATAATTGGTATAATTTCAACACAAAAATGAGAAAAAATGTCATGGGGGCAGCGTCCATGTTACAACTTCCTACTTGGATGACTTGAAAATGGAATAAGAATATGATGGGATTTGTGGTAGTTGTTTTATTTTCTAATTCTCTATCATATATCAAGCTATAATATTTGAATTTAGGCCTGTTTCATTTTAAGCTCATAAGTTGATTTAGAAAAGCTCTTCACCCACGAAACTTGAAAGCTGGGTAAGGGAACAGCTACCTTTCAGGTGCATGACTGCGGTTTTTGATTTTAATTTTGGATGCTAATGTGCATGATAATTAAATCATTTGTTTCTTGATATCCATCAATGTAACGAGAATATGGTCATATGACTCATGGAAAGAGTCATGCACATCATATACAGAATCATGTACATCATAGAAAGAATAATGTACATCATAGAAAGAATCATGTACATTATAGAAAGAACCATGTACATCATAGAAAGAATTATGTTCATCATAGAAAGAATCATGCACATCATAGAAATAATCAAGTACATCATAGAAAGAATCAAGTACATCATAAAAGAATCAAGTACATCATAGAAAGAATCAAGTACATCATAGAAAGAATCAAGTACACCATAGAAAGAATGACGTACATCATAGAAAGAATCAAGTACATCATTTAAATAATCAAGTACATCATAGAAAGAATCATGTACATCATAGAAAGAATTATATACATCATAGAAAGAATCCTGTACATCATAGAAAGAATCCTGTACATCATAGAAATAATCATGTACACAATAGAAAGAATCATGTACATCATAGAAAGAATTATATACATCATAGAAAGAATCCTGTACATCATAGAAAGAATCCTGTACATCATAGAAAGAATCATGTACATCATAGAAACAAGCATGTACATCGTACAAAGATTCAAGTACATCATAGAAAGAATCATGTACATCATAGAAAGAATCATGTACATCATAGAAAGAATCAAGTACATCATACAAAGATTCAAGTACATCATAGAAAGAATCATGTACATCATAGAAAGAATCATGTACATCATAGAAAGAATCATGTACATCATAGAAAGATTCATGTACATCATAGAAAAAATAAAGTACATCATAGAAATAATCAAGTACATCATAGAAAGAATCAGGTACATCATATAAAGAATCAAGTATATCATTTAAATAATCAAGTACATCATAGAAAGAATTATGTACATCATAGAAAGAATCATATACATCATAGAAAGAATCATGTACATCATAGAAAGAATCATGTACACACTAGAAAGAATTATATACATCATAGAAAGAATCCCGTACATCATAGAAAGAATCATGTACATGAAAATCTTTGATGACATCAAAACCAAGGTATGTGATAGTCACAATATGTGATATTCACAAGGCTATTGACATGAAAATATATTTTCGGACAAAATGTTTAACCCGAGCTCGAGTTAAGAATGTCGTATAAAGGTGTTTCAGCTGACGTCACGAAGTCAAGTGACTATTGAAGTACTATTCTTGGATCAACATATATTTAATGTATATTTAATAGAGAAACAAACATTTTGATGAAAACGTTAAAAGGCAAACAAATATTTCATTTTATCGGAAGAAATTGTTTTTTACACTGATTAAAAATGATTTAATCCTTTATTAAGAACTTGAACCAATGAACGAATATATACAATTTAAGTTAATATCATGGAAATTATGTAACACCATTTTTTCCACAGAAAGTATTAATTAAATTAAATTATTATCTGCAAAATTATTTTATTATTAGGGCAAAAAACCGTTTCACACAAATTTTCTGATCGGCGCAACATACACCAAGTATTCCCGAAACTTACCTACCAATTTGATGAATTTTCCGGATGTTCAACTAATCAAGTGGTGATCAGATATGTTTTGTAGGTGTGTATAGTTCTTAAAATCAAACCTGAAATATGGCCGAATTAAATTAAACATTAAAGAGTTATTATTCAGCTTAATTCAAATTTAATTGGCACTTGTCATGCTAAATAAACTAATCAACAGTTCAGCTTTGTGTATTCTAATTATCTAATCGCATTTTGTAAATTGGAAAGTAAGCATTTTAAAGTATTCTTAATCCCAGTATAATGGCGCAGTTTTGGGTGTGGCGAGGTAGAAATGAAAGAATATCGCATTAGAATTAGTGTTCTTTGCACTGTACACAACGATTAGAAAACTTAAATAGTCGACCCATAAACAAATATAAAAAACGGCAATATATATATATATATATATATATATATATATATATATATATATATATATATATATATATATATATATATATATATATATATATATATATATATAAGAGAGAGAAAGAGAGAGAGAGAGAGAGAGAGAGAGAGAGAGAGGAGAGGAATGTGTGGAATGCAGTTCTCCACTGGAACGTTTAAACAATGAATGTGAGATGGTGAGAGAAAAATCATATGCCCTCATCGGAATTAGAACCCAAGATCCCCCGACTACCGTTCAGTTGCTCTACCACTGAACTCATAGCAAGTGGTATTACCCCCTCAAACTGTTTTCTAAGGCATCAAATTCTCTCTGTGCAGCTACGTAATTAAATAGAGATGGTGTGAAATGTGTGGAATGCAGTTCTCCACTTGAACATTTGACCAATGATTATGAGATAGTGAGAGAATTGGTGAGAGAGATGTTATTTTTTTTTCATACATAACTTAAATTGACATTACTTATGTAAAATTGTTATAGGTTTAACAATTTTATTCACGATTTTCCGAAAGATCCAATAACATTAGCAACCCGTATACAGACGAAATTTCCACCATTATGTGTCAGATGACTTCTCGTTATAAACTCCTCTCAAGTGAGGAATTCATAATTCACAATTCGTATATATATATATATATATATATATATATATATATATATATATATATATATATATATATATATATATATATATATATATATATATATAAATATATATATATATATATATATATATATATATATATATATATATATATATATATATATATATATATATATATATATATATATATATATATATATTATATATATATATATATATATATATATATATATATATATATTTATATATATATATGTATATATATATATATGTGTATATATGTATATGTACATAAATATATATATATATATATATATATATATATATATATATATATATATATATATATATATATATATATATATATTCACATGCTTGCTTTGTGAATTCCATACTTCTGTTGATGCCCTGAAGTGCTACAAAAGTATAAGGCTGCCAAGCATTTCAACCGAGTCGTTTGACACATCTTAATCTCGTTTTGATAAACACGTGGCAAGTCCCGCTCCTTTGCCCCTACAATGTCACGAGCCTAGACAAGTAATACAGCAGCAACAGTAGTAAACCCGAATGGAGAGACTTGGCTTCTTTATACCCGACCATGGCCGTGCGGGAACATCTTACTTGGAGGGGGGAGGGGGTGATTTTTGTCTTGAAGACATATTACGAAGGAAAAATGAGATGAATCTGTGAATTAAAAATATTTTTCAAGTTTTGGGTTTGGAAAGGAAAGGGGGCGGAGGGGAGGGGAGGGGGGGGGGCTTAGCCCCCAAAAAACACATTCATTTCCCTGGAAATTTCCTTCATTTTTCGGGCAGATTTTTTAATTTTGGGGAAAATTAGCGTAATTGGCCAAATTCGGGAAATTTGTAACAATTTTCTGGAACTTAAATTAGTCTGCAGGCAACAATTTTACTTTTTGCGGGCAATTTTCTTCGATTTTTGAAAGATTTTCTTCCATTTTTGGGTATTTTTGTTTATTTGGGGAAATTTTTTTTTTTAATTATTGGGAAATCTAGCCGAGTTAGGCATGATTTCGATATATTACTGATTTGAAAAGTACTCTGTCTGACTATACATGATCGATACCAAGGTATCATATTGTCAACATCATGCCAATTCAACATCAGGTGGAGGGCATGACCCAGATATCGGACATGATTGTGCCCAACTAAGATGGGTATCCGGCCGACGGGGAAAGGGGGGGGGGGCTGCCGCCACCAGCCCCCTACATCTGATCTTTTGTCCGGACTATGCTCTCAAAACTTGATCAAGCAGATTACTTTTGACTTAGTTTACAAAGAGATAATACAAGATGAATCAATTAAAAGAATGAAGTAAATATGAATAAAATTAATGGGAAGCAAACAGGGCGTACATTTTTCAACAAATTACGAACACAAACATTACCGTAGCTACGAATCTGATCAAACAACTACTTGATTGCTATGAGCAAACTCTAAAGAATTTTGAAAGTATATATATAAAAACTTTTTTTTTTTTATTTCACAATAAAGTGCTTCAAACAGCAAGTGTGTATATTGGACCGCGCTTCATCATTAATGTTCGTTATGACAATTGAATACTTCTACCTATTTTGTATTTTTCTGAATTTGACTCTCGTTTCTTGGAATTACAATCTTCGTTATGTTTCTCCGTTGTGACGTATGATTCAAATTTAAGGTGAGTCAGACACCTAAGTGCACCACGAATAATATGCCATTTTATTCAATACCGTATTCGTCGTGTTAATGATGTTCACGATGTTTTTTTAAGGTTATTATGGGGCTAGTATATAACCAGATGATATAATGCAGTTCGAATATCACACTGTAACCGTCCCCGAAGCGTGGGCGCTTATTATATATAGAAAGCCAACGGGCTTAAAAAGTACTGCCAATCTATTTTCGTAAGCGCCTCGGGCTCTTATTACGTCATAAACGGTATTTCAAATCAGAGATCTACGTGTCCAGGTAGTGAAAGAGGGGGGTACGGAATTTTAATTTGTTCAAATTGAAAGCTCGTAATGCATGTACATACCTATGGGGGCTCGTCAAAAACCTGACAGTAAATTTGCGTTTAATAAAAAGATATATAAAAACCCCAGTAATCTCCATTTCAAGCGGCCTTCCATAGAGAGGTGAGATTTAGGATTTGAATAAAGACAGCCCCTCAAAAAATTAAATGAAAATCTGCATCGTTTTTTGCATTAAACTTGGTAAATACTATACAAATTGTACCCTGTCAGTCCATGACAAGTTGTCCCAAATTCAAAGGTTTTTTTTTTTTTTTTTTTCCTATCCCCAAATGAAAAGTGTCCCATTATTGGAAATCATTGTCCTTTTCGAAAGTGTGTATACAAATTATAAAGTAGAAAACAGGGTATAGGAAGTGGAAAATGTCCCAAATGGGACCCTGATGTTGTTTTTGTCGAAAACTATAGTACATGAAGGGGGAAAATTATTTAATATGCTTCAGGGTCATTTTTAGCACTTCTAAAGGGCTCTTTTGAAATGTATACAAAAACAAAAGTGGTGGGGAAGTCCCCTGCGCCCATTTGTTCTGCCTTCTCCGTCATTATAAATCAAAGTAAGAGTGAGCCTATTCATTATGCATATTCTTTCACTGATCGTCAAAGATTGAACATTTGATGCTATTTGCGGAGACCATCAGCTACAGTGTATCTCTTGTAAATTTTATTTATGGTCTACATTTCAAGATGATGTCTGAAAACAATAATTGTGTTTAAATGTTGATCCCATTTCCTGAACTCATCAATGCATCTACGAAACATGGTTAACGTCTGCCAACACGTTTACCGGCCAAAATTCATTAAAAATTGGCCAAATTGGCCACAAAACGGCCAAATCAGTTTCCAAAGGACGGAATCATTGAAAGAAGGACAAAACAATGTAAAATAAGTTAAACAAAAGATGAAGATATATTTTTGTTTTCGCTTCTTCGCACAAAAGTTTTCACCAATTCTAAACAATTTGATGTATATTCAGTTAAAAAGTGAAATTAAGGAATAGTCCAGTCAATCAATGATCTGACCTAGAAAAAATTGCAAAAGTTTTGATTTGCATATCGGATCGTAGAGTTTTGTTTACTTTTCAACATATTAAAATTCTAAAAAAATCTAAAGCTGGCAATCATCTCTTTTTTAGCTCTAAAACTTGGATTTTATCATTTATTTTAAAAGTTTTATTAAGGTTTCCGTAAAATTTGGAGCACTGTTGCTACGGCGTTGCTATGAGATACGTCAGCAAAATTGTTATCTGCTAGAGTTTGTTAGCTCCGTCTGTCCGTTCCTTGCTAGGAAGATGTTAATTTCAATGTCGAACTTCGTCCTGATCAACTTGTCACAAAGCCATGACTTCATACAAGGAAACCATGCATGATTAATTGTACTGAAAAAACTTTGTACTGAAAAAACATTTCCTTATTTGTTTTCCTTTAACATCGTCAGATCGTTGTAAAACGAAAAAAACAAAAAACCTAAGTGGATAGTAAATCGTGGGAAAATGGTCTAACGTTAGAATGATAGGCCTAGCCTACTATAAAAATATTTGCTAAACGCTCTTCAAATGTTACGCTTATATTATAATTCATATATTCTGGTTTAAAATAATCTCGTATTTCTCTTAACAGGTCTTCTGTTTCACCGTCCCCAAAAATTGTGTCTTATTCCGTTTAACACAATAATACTTCAAAAAATTAAAATGTAACGTTGGCGCTAATTATGAACTAAAAAAGGAAGAAGAAGATCCTTAACGTTGCGCTTAACTTACTTAGCCTACCCTAAGAAAGTGTGAATTAGGTTCGAAAACAATACAAGTAGCCCTAGGCCTATTTACTATTAGTGGAGTTTTGGAAGATAAATAGAAAAAGTAACCGCTTTTCTAATATAGATATTTTTCTAAAAACGCGAGTGCAAGCCTCAGTTTAGTTTCAAAACATTATTCAACAACGTTAGACCTAAAAAGCCTAGCCTACGTTAACGTAGGATAAATTTAACCTATATTTTACGTTAATATTTTGCTAACGTAAACGTTAAGATTTATGCAAAATATTTCATAGAGTAAAACTTGGAAGTATCAATTTTCATCAATTACTGACAATTATGCAATGTGTAATGGATGTTGGTAAAAGCGTTTATAAGATTTAAATATCCTTTTCAAGCTTGTATTTTTTACTTCTGCGTTAGGATAGAATAGAACAAATCTCTGAACTTGAAAATGCCATAACGTTGCTATTACGTCATAAAATGACGTATCAATAAATCTACGGTAGTTTCAGAGTACCAAAAAAAAAAAATCATTGGAAACTTATCATTTTCAGGGACATAGAACATGGCATCGCGTGACACTATTTTAATCAACATTTTTTTTTAATTACAACTTTACTTTCTATAAACTAACTTAGAGCTTAACGTTAATGTACAATATTTTCTACAAAATTTTGAGAAAGTAAGCCTACAATGCAAATTTTCAATAGGCCACAAACTTAACGCTGGATCCAACGTTAACGTTAGGCATATGCTTAGGGCCTTGATTTTCATCAAAAGAATTTTCGCTCAAATTAATTGTTAAGGCCCAAACCTATCACGAAAAACTATAGGCTTTGTATGTCTTTTGTAGTAGAACTATATATTAAATTCAATCTTACCGCTTTTATTTTGTGGTTGTACGTTTCAAAATGAAGAATATCCCGGAGTAAACACGTAGGCCTATAGGCTAAGTTAATGTTACTGTTAGGATATAACGCTTTGCACTAAGCCTAAGATGTAACATTAGGACCTAACTGTTAGGCTAGAATAAGTCTCTTCGCTTTTCTTGTTTTTTCCCCTTTGCTTTTCCTATAATCCCTAGCAGCAAAGTCATCTAGGGGCCTACCTTAATTTTTAATAGGCCCTAAAATTCTTTACCGGTGATGAGGAAACAAATAGATAATACGTTCCCTACGAAACTGCTAACTGTTACTGTGTTAAACTACGTCTAAAAGGTCTTTGCACGTTAGGGCTTAACGTTGTTACTAAGTTAATTGAAGGCTACTTGCGTAATTAAGTACATAACGTTAACTAGCTTAGAAAAAATTCACCTGACATTAGGCCTAACACGTTCAGACGTTACGTACATCGCGCTTCTCGCTAGTAAAAATACATAAAGTAGCCTAGGCATTGCCATGGGCTGTGCATATGTATGTGCAATCGACCACCAGCCGAGCGTTGTTAATTTGGCGTGTGTACGTGTATTGTCAAGCATGCTTGAAGATCTGAATGCAATGGCTTGTTATTTAAAGTGTGTTAACCTAAGTTTTTTATAAATTCTTATTCTATTATGTATTGCTATTTTAAAGGAGTTCGTCCCGCATGAACGGGACTTGCTTACTGAAAAAGGGCAGGGGGGGGGGGATTAAAGTCAAAAGTGGGAAAGGGGGAACTCACGCAAAAAATGCAAGCAATCATGCACCATTCACCAAACAAAAGATACAATTTCGGGAAAAAAGTGAGTATGTGTTGTGGGGGAACAAGTGCCCATTTGCCAATCAAAAATTTTTGGTTCGTAAAGGAGTCAGGTGTTAAAGAAAATTTCATTAACAAACATGAAAAATGCCAAAAATGTAGCAGTATTTGCCCTCTGGTCCGTGCGTCTCCGCCCATTTCTATCAGTGGCGCCGTCAGGAGTTTGATATTGGGGGTACAAACCTTTTCGGCATAGGGTCAGTGAGCCCGTATTAAGGTCCCTTGTGAAGTACAGAGGCAAAGCCCCGTTGTGATACAGGGGGCGAAGCCCCGGGACACCTCGCATTTTCCAAATTTTAGATGCCCCAAAAAGACTCTGAATGTGTGCAATACACGGTTATTTTAACTACCAAATTAGGATGTTTACAAACATTTTTCAGTACAATTTTACAATAATACAGACTACCTCCCCCCTCAGTACAAAAATAAAAATAGCCTTTTTGGACAAAATAATTGTTCGACAATTCAGACATATGGTGCACGTGCACCCATGCCCCAAACCTTTGGGAGGTGGAAGTAACAATCGGAATTATGCACATAGGCGGTGTTACACCCCTAACTTTAGTCGAAAATGTTCTAGCTCCCGGTTCAAGAAACATACACCTTAATCTATTAAAGATCCAAAGGAATATTAATTAGTGCTTCAAATTAAAAGTAAATCTGGTGATTCAGTAACTCATTTTGTAATTCTTTATTCATATAATCTGATTCCAAGTACCTAGAACGGTTATTCCAAGCATTAAACAAAATGAATTCACAATTTAAAAAAAGATATTCAGTCTAAAGTTCAGTATTAAAATATAATCCAAGTCCATGATGCAACATTGTTTTTTGTTTACTTTATCAAGGGTGATCAAAATGCCAATTTCGTGGATAGCGTGTAATGACAAAGCATTCCCATATCTTGTTACTATATAAAGTACCGGTAGTTGTTTACCTAAATCAAAGAACGTACGCGGTTATCTTTATTTCTATCCCAAGAAAGCAGTTATGAAGGGATAAATGGTGAACATTTGCCATTTTGTGACAATATAGTTTATATACTGGCAAAATGACGCTAATAATCATATATTGTTTTAAAGAAAACTGTTTAAGTCTTCTTGAAGGAAAGAACAAATATATCACAGCGTACAGTCCGGTTCCTGCCCCCGATCGGAGATCTCCTGATCTGGAAATTCATCATAAGCCACAATGTCATCATAAGCCACAATGTCATCATAAGCCACAATGCATCTTTCCAAATTCAAATCTCTCTAAAGGAATGATTAACGGTAAAATAGGTTTAAGCCAAAGGCAAAAAAATGCATGCAAAGTATTCTAATTTTATCAGTGCAACAGAACGATAAAATTATTTTCTCCATTTTCACCAGCGCAAATTTGACTTTCACTATGAATTTTAAAGTAATCTTTAAAAATTCAATTCGAAACTTTAGTCATCAGTAAAAGCTCAAAATAAACAAACAAGTTCCAGAAATAAACATTTCAGTATCATTTTCAAAGTGTACAACTTTAGAATAACAGAATTTGAAAAGCAAAAATAATTTTAACCGCTGAAATTTTGAACAGTTTAAACTATGGTCATTGCGCACGTTTCGATCTCCCGATCAGGAAATCTCCCGATGGAGAGCGTGGACCGGATTGGTGTAAAGGAGGTGGGGAATAATGGGGGTTAAAAACAACCAGCCATTGAACGTTGACAAGGCGATTTTAAGTTTACACTACTGGACGAGCTACACGATATTGAAAAGTGTCCTTATGTGTAAAAAATAATGCACATTAAATTGTAGGAAGTAAAGGATTACTTCAGTGGTCAAGCAAGTCTATCTGATATAGAAGAGAACTTTGAAAGAAACAAATGGAGAAAGCATTCACAAATCTTCTTCCGATACCGAGATATTTAAGTTTAAGGGTAATGTATAAACAACTGAAATCAGAGTAGCTGTGATGTAACAGTCTTAGATTTCTCAAAATCTTTATGTATTCTATCATATTTTGTACTGCGATTGTATGGAATAAAAGCCATTGCATATTTCAGTAAAGTAGTAAAACAAATTCTAGTAAGGGTAATTATAATCTACCACCTGAAGAAAGTGTGTACAGATTTGTATGGAGTATGGGAGGAGAAGAAACTAGGGTAATGACGAAAGCCTTTATCCAGAACAACTTACTATTTTAAGCAGTCAATTTAGGCGAATATAAATACAATGTCCTCAGTAGCAAAAGCCTCGCTAGTCAGGTCTTTACGATCCTCCGGAATGACTGACTGGATAATCTGGAGCATACCGATCGGGTGTGTGTGTGTGGGTGTGTGTGTGTGTAAGAGAGAGAGAGAGAGAGAGAAAGGATATGGGGAGGCGGGGGTGGTCTTAAACCCCAATCCAAATTCTGTCCGGAAATTGTAATATCTTTTAGGATATTTGAGGGGATCGTCGATGTACAGAGACATTTTCCATCATGGTAACTTGCTTGTAAGACTTTGACATAGATAAATCATTACTGTGCAAATGAATTAAGGTCGTGATATATAAGACAATACATATCTTGACCCAGATGATAACACACACAGATTATAAAGAGAAAACATTTTTAAACACCTAGATTCGAAATTATCTATGCCCGACTAACAGAGAATTCGTACTTTGGGTGTGATATCTCAGTCAGAAAGATTTCGGACGTTTGATTTGACTATATGTGTGGCTGTTTCAGCAGTAAAACCTGTTGTCATTTCAATGAGCGTGTTGATTGGTTCGTGCGGGCAATTGTTGGGTTTGCTCGGTACAATGCCTCCATGATATGAGATGAGGATGGGAAACTGGACATCAGCGGTTTCCTCATGCAGAACAATTAAGTATTAATCCCACCATCATTCGTAAAAACTAAAGAAGAAGAACATAGACCTAACTGTAAAGTTTGGAAGGGGGAGGGGAGGGGAAGGGGGGGGGGGATTCGAGACACTTCGAGACTCTCCTCATTGCAGGGATTGCAGCTTCAGCAAATTAATACACTTTTCTTGTATTGTATCTCATAGTGTATGCAGTAGTGGCGGTAAGATTTGCCGGTGGAGAGGTAGCCTTCGTGACATAGGAATACAATTCGAAAAATATACTATTAAAAATACATATTGCTTATCAATCTTCAGCAAAGGCTGACGAATTGAAAACAAAGTCCCCGTACAGGGGGTTTAAGTGAATGCGGTATAGTTTTTATTAATTAGAGTGATCTAAAGATAATTTTCTAGTACTGATAAATTAAGATAAAGAAGTCCCCTGATTAATGCAATTGTTATTGCAAATGTTATATTTAATTATTGATTTTCTTGATAAAGTATTAATAAATCATTTTTACTGCGAGATATATCACATCATATCACTTTTAAACAGTTATGCAGCATGAACACCCCAGTGATCCATCAATATAATGGTGGGTGACAGTTAATCCACCTCACACTATACCGGTTTGGAATAGTGAAGGACTTCCACAGCTCCTAATATTCTGCATTGCTATTCATTAGAAATGGCTCTGCTTAAAACCAGGAACATCTCAAACTGCCCTCCAATGGAGCAAGGCCGGTCAAAGAAAAATGTATATATTTCTTTGTTACCCAAACCACAAAACTGTAATACAGTTCTACCTCTCCAAGGCTACTTCATGATAACAACTACTTCCACTGGTGTTACATGGTATTTTTAGTGACACACATCTGAATATAATGGCAATCCTTTGTAACATAAGTAGTAACCGTAATCAATGCTGGCATTGTTTGTCTTTGCTGCTGGGAAAAGGTGAAATGAATTATGAGCATAGAACTATTTATACCTCAATCTTATGATGCAAAGTTAATCTTGTGGAATGATGTAGTTAATTTGTTGCTTGAAAATTACAGGCCACATTTTTAAGCAGTGCCTTTACTAATGATTGCAATTGCATATGTAGCATTAAAGAAGAAGTAAATAGAATATGTGTTTCCTGTTTTGTTTTTCTACATACTTTGCAATCCATATTTTCTTAAGTTTGTTAAAGGTTTATACACCAGACAGAGTTTGAAGTTCTGACCAATTAGTCTTTGAATTACGTCATCTGCATATTACGTCATTTGTAAATTACGCCATCATTAGATAAAATTATCTGTAATTTCCGAATTATGGGTTGATGAAAGTTTTACTAATTTATGTTTAATAAAGTTGCGATGGACACTAAACAGTCCGCCGGAAAATATTCTATTTAATATGAACATTTATAACACACGAGAATATAAGTCATGCAGCTATATGATTCAGATGTCGCAATAAAATGCCATAGTTTATAATTTATACACTTTAGATATTAAAAATCATTGTGTTCAAAAACATTTAAATTCTTAAAATGGCTTTTTTGCGCCTAAAAGCCTAGCTCTTTTGTCTAGTATTTATGATATTTCCAAAATGGCGTGGTGAACATATCAAATGGGAGTGGAAATGTTTTAGCCATTACAGTAATGAAGGTATTTTTATAAGTTTTAAGTTTCCCTTAGCAAAGATATTTTTCCCAGAGGTATTTCAAATTGAAATTATGTAACGTTGCATAAGGCTTCAACGTTAGGATAGCTAAGGATCATGGAAAATATCACAAAATGGCGGCTTCCATGTAGCAAACTGTTCGCATATTTAGAAACATTGATGTTCCCATTAATAGGCATGCTCCCAGACTGCTAAAATGGAGGACAACTCAGTTGTTTTTATGTAATTCTTCAGCTGATTTTCCTAAATTTGATCAAAGCACTTTTTACTGTTTAATTTGAAATTAATACCTGCATGATTAATTATAGTACTGTAAGGATTTAACACCGGGTTAACATACTGCGAAAAGTGTTCCGGGCACCAGGCAGTAGTGAATCTCCTACCAACTGGACCAGTGGCTTTACGTTCCCTCCGGATGACGGTAAATGTCATTTGTTTCTCGCATGCTTCTAGTTTTTTCTAAATGCCCGAGTCACTTTCATGTTTTAATAAATTAAATACGTGACCGAATACAAATATTTAAAAACTTGTCTTTAAACGGAGTTAAAAGGTGAAGGTAGGCAGTAATGAATTTACGTATAAGGTGTAGGTAGGCAAAATGTATGTACGTATAAGGTGTAGGTAGGCAATAATGTATGTACGTATGTACTATATTTTCTTTCTTAATCTCAACAAAACGTCAGCTTAACAAAGACCTCACTTAAAAAATAAGAGGTGCAGAGTGAATACTACCAGCAAAATGAAATAATATGTTTAGATATTTACAACGACGACGACGACGAGTGAACACACAATTACAATGACGGGGTCGTCGCCTGCGTATTTGGTTATGATAGTAACAATGCTATCACGAAACGCTTAATACGACCCGAACGAGAACACAGGTACAACGTACGGACAGACATAACATTGGCAGCAAAGTCAATGTCCACGGCCTTTAATAACCAGTTGTGGTGCACTTGGCGTATCCACCCAACCCAGACTTGAACCCAGATATTCTTTTAATGTGTGGACGAATTGCTAAAATGTCTGGACAAAAGTAAGTACTACTGGAAACCAAATATCCTATGGAGTATGTTGTTATATTTGTTTTCAATTAAATACCATGAACTATAATCACTACAGCGATAAACGGATAAGGATTTGCACAAGCCACTATTGAACAACCTTTTATTGACTCAAAACGTGTTTGTCGTTGGCCATTTTAGGTCAAACATTCAATTCTTGTACAGATCGGTTCCTACCCCCGATCGGGAGATCCTTTACAGAAGTATTCCACAATGCACCTATCCAAATTCGAAGTTTGTGTTAAAATAACATAAGAATCAGACACATTTCAAACGCGGGGAACTCAAACCACTGTGGAGGGTTCAAATTTTTCTTCACGATTTGAAATAATGGCATACGAATTATCTTTTCAACGTGCGCTTTTCAAATTCACCGTGTGGTTTTCGAGAGGTTAAAGAAAAGTGATAAAATATTTGTATGTGTTACCGTTAGGCAGTCGGGCTTTAACAAGGTTTTCTGAAATTATGAAAA
>JAIGNY010000294.1:115000-222931 GCA_020152595.1 Chiridota heheva | reverse complement strand
GAAAGCCCTGAAGTAATTTTTCTACATAATGATTCAACGATTCAGCGCTTTGTGTTTAAGGTTTAATTGATTTCTGTGGGATGATTGCACATTATCTTGCATTTTGCCATTTTGAAGTATATCTCAGAAAATGTTTCTTGCAGCTGTTTAAAGCTGATGTAAAGTATGTGATATGATGTAATCCAGGTTTTCCATTGGAATGGTCAACTGCAAATTAAACCAGTCAGTCTTTTCAGTCAATTTTTACTGGTAGAAAAATATGTTGTATTTCATTGTCGTAGCATACAAATTTCATTGCATGGAATGTTTATATTTTTATTGCATACTTGTAAAACAAAAATCCCTGTCCTCAATGTAAGGCTTTTCAACATAATTTTGAAGTTGCAAGTTTCAAAAGATTAACAAATTTATATGGAGTAGTTATGTTGTTATGACCCATGCATAAAATACCATTAATGTAGGACCATTATTATTTGGTTGATTCCATTTTCAAAACAGGTAATATTTCTAGCAAAGTGATGCAATTTATGTAAGCTTATCTCATTTCTCATTCTTTTAAAAAAAATTTATGCATTTTAATAATCTAACACAAACATTTTATAAAAAGATTTATGTTTTGGCATCGTCTTTATATGCATATTTAATGCACGGTTCAAAAGACTTGGCACTCACGAATGACCCTCCTAAAGCTGGGTTATTCTAGTTGGACCAAAGTCCTTTGCCCTGTGCATTAAATACGCATATAAACATGATGCCAAAACATCAATCATTAACAATAGAGCTGTTAGTTCATTCTTATATCCTCTTCATTTTGTCTCAACAGACTTTGCAGTATCTTTTCACATCAAACCTATTGAACTTTGACCCAGAGACCCTGATCACCAGTGACCTTACTGTGATGCCTCAATATCTCAGTTATGCTTTGTTCATCGCTTATATGATTGGCAGTTTTCAGTCAGGTAAATGTGAAAACCTGTATAAATGTAAGCATATAATAGTAATATAATTTCTTTTATTAAACATGAGTACAGAAAAGACGTACCTTGTATGTGGATGACTTCACCATCTTCTACTCCTCCCCTAGCTTTCCTATTGTTAAAAGTAGGCTCCAAACCAGCCTCGACCTGCTGCAAGACTGGAGCAACAAAAACGGTTTTAAATTCTCCAAAGACAAGACAGTCTGCATGCACTTTTGTCATTTCAACAACCTCCACCCCAACCCGAACTTTGTGCTTAATGGTAATCGCATCCCAAAAGTTGAACACACAAAGTTCCTGGGTCTAACTCTAGACCCTAAGCTTACCTACAAGCAACACATCACCAACTTGAAACTGAAATGCAACAGCTCCCTCAACATCCTCAGACTCCTCTCCAACACCACTTGGGATGCGAACCGCTTTGCTCTCCTCAAAATTTTCAGGCTCACCATTCGTGCCAAGCTTGACTACGGCAAAATTGTCTACTGTGTCGCTCACAACTCATACCTCAACCACATCAACACCATCCAAAATGAAGCCCTCAGGCTTTGTCTAGGTGCTTACAGGACCTCCCCAATCACCAGCCTTCATGTTGAAGCCAACGAACTCCCCTTTCTACTTAGATGTAGAACGCTTAGCCTATCCTATGCTTTTAGGGTCCTCACCAACACCCAGAACCCGGTTTACAACCTCATTAGGTACCCCAATTTCTCCACCCTTTTTGATAGGACTAAAACCCTATCCCATTCCTTCAGCTTATGCATTAAATCAGACCTCTTCCATCTCGGCATCAACCCCACCACTCTCGGCACCTTCTTCTGGCCCACTTTTCCTCCTTGGGCCACCCCCCTCCCTTCTGTCCACCTGGGCTTCTCTACTCATCACAAAGCTCAAACCCATCCTAACCTCTTCATCAATCTCCACAACCAAGTCAAAGACCAACTCTCAAATTACACCTCCATCTATACTGATGGGTCCAAGGAGGGCAACAAGACAGCTGCTGCTGCGGTCATCCAAGACATCACCCTCAGTAGCAGACTTCCTGACTACTCATCCATCTTTTCAGCCGAGGCTAAGGCCATTCTCCTTGCCCTCAACTTTATTGAGTACTTCCCGCTCAGCCACTTTGTTATTTTCTCCGACTCAAAGGCTGTTCTTACTGCTTTACTCAATCTTAAATGGAATAACCTCACATGCCACCTCCTCCTCCGCAAACTCCTTTCTCCCACCCTCTGCAGGAAAAGTATTCTTTTCTTCTGGATACCCAGCCATGTTGGCATCCCGATAATGACAGGGCTGATGCAGCCGCTAAGCTTGCCCTCACCCTCCTCCCTGCCCCTTTTCCCAAAACCCTCTCTGACATCAAACCGCTTATCGCTTCCCTTATTCGGGACCGCTGGCAAACCTCATGGAAGTCCTAAATTGATAATAAACTCCAAATCATCCAGCCCACAATTCCGATCAAAGCCACCATCAACAACCTCTCTCGTATTGACAACGTTCATATTACCCGTCTTAGAATTGGTCACACTCATCTCACCCACTCCCACCTCCTTATTGGCTCCCCCTAACCCCTCTGCAACAATTGCCATTGCACCCTCACAATCCATCACGTTCTCCTTGCTTGCCCCCTGTACAACCTTCCCATAGCTTCCCTCGCTCCCTACAACTCAATTGCTGAGTTCTTCCAGAAAAATCCTCTGGATAAAATTATCTCCTTCCTTCATCATGCCTCCCTCTATGACCATATTTAATTCTCCTCTTCCACCCCCTCTCTACTTTGTTTTTGTTTCAATCATGCACCTCCCCTCACAATCACAGCTTTCTGACCTTTTGTCCTTAAATTTCTCTCATTCTCCCCCTGTTTCCTTTACTTCCTACCTCTAGAATGATCTGACCTCTCAGGCACAATTTGACCTTAGTTGGTGTGGTGCCGTTAAGCCATCATCAAACAAACAAATAGAAAAGATACATGGAAAGGAGAATATTGACCGGTTTCTAGGCATCAATATTTTCTTGGTAGATATTGGTATTTCTTGTGTAAATCTTTTGTTTGTTTAAATTGTCTGTCATGAATCTTTGAAGGGGTGCAACAACTTCTGACCAAAATTTTTCAATCTTTACCATACCCCAACTGAAATTCTAGCATGAATAGCTTTTCCCATCATTTTCAGTGACAGAGATTTATGAAAGAAATTTTAAGAATTACGCAAAGATTCTGAGCTGTCTGCGTAGTCATACATCACATAGTATAAATCCTGCGTAGTCATACATTACATAGCTAGTATAAATCCTGCGTAGTCATACATCACATAGTTAGTATAAATCCTGCGTAGTCATACATCACATAGTATAAATCCTGTGTAGTCATACATTACATAGCTAGTATAAATCCTGCGTAGTCATACATCACATAGTATAAATCCTGCGTAGTCATACATCACATAGTTAGTATAAATCAATTTTACTTTGTTTACCCCAAACTGAAAAATTAGGTGCTAATTTCAATGTAAAACAAAAACTGCTCAGATTTTAAACTATTTAAACATAGAAATTGCCTCAGGTTTTAAAACTTTAAACATTAAAAAAAAAAATAATGATTTAGATTTTAACAACCATCAATGTAGTGCTTTTGTTGTTTGAATCTTAACAGACGAAGAAAACAGAAGTTTGGTGTCAAGTGCAACTACATCACCATTGGGACAGAATCCATTCACTCAAGAGCAGCAGTTGACATGGTTACTTCACCAGGTCAATGCACTAGCATGGTGTCAGGCTGCCATGGGATGTGAAACAACTTCAAAGGTAAGTCAATTGCATTAAGGCTTCATGCATGGCCAATAGCCAACCCTCGACAATTCCTGTTGCCATGGTCACCATGGCGATGAAAACTAAAATCTTGGCGACCAAAAAATTGAAAAATGATGATTTTATTTGCCAGAGATACTAACACTTTATGTCTCACCTGGCGACCAAAATAAAAGTTTCTTTGAATAAGAAATTAACTGAAGATATTTTGGTAGCATGAAATACATTTATTCTTTACTGCCCCAAAATTAGTGGCAATTCTATTTGTGAATTTCTACACCGTAACTTTGTCCCTACAAGCCACTCATATCACTGACCAGAAAACAGTCTTTACTTTGATAAAAGTTTTGTGCGTTTTTTGAAATTAGAAAGAGTTGTCATTAAAGTTTGAAGTTAAATTATTAATGCAGGAAAACTGTCAGGGGTGGGAGAAGTGTTTTTTTTTTCATCAAAAATTATCATTTAAAACAGGTTTTTGTATTGGCGAATAACCTAATAATTTTGCCGATCAAATTTTGGAAATGAGGGAATATGGTCGGCAGTTTTTTTTGAGTTGGCGACCACAAAGCAAACGAAATTGTTAAGGCAGTTCCTTTAACTCAGGATAAATGTAGATTTTGACTCCTTCAGTGGACAAGGAGATTTGTGGGGAAATCAACTGTATATTTTTCACAGGAAAAGGGATATAAGGGATAGCTGTAAGTTCATGCACATCTTTCTTATTTGAAATTAAGGAGAAAAATTTAACAAGCAAATGCACTATTTTTTATGGAAAATATTTAAATGTTGGTCAGAGGGTGGGATGGCATGTGGAATGGAAGGAGGAAGGTATTTTTTTCAGTGGTGAGGGGATATGTATCGTTTGCTATGTCTAGTTTGTCATAACCTTTAAGTGACGACTAATTCAATGTTGTTGTTTTGTCTATGAAACAAAGTTGGTACTACATCTCTATAACACCATTTCCTTGAGGAAGAACTAGAGACAAAATTGTTTTTGCAAATATGTCAATAATGTAATTGAATGAAGCATGGTCACAAAGATTTTCTTGATGTTCAGCATACATTAATTTTTTTGTGAAAACTTGATTATTGATTTATTTTTGTGGCTTTAAAGGATTAGTTCAGGGGTCCAGCAAGTTTGTCTGATATGAAAGAGGTTTCAAAAGAAACAATATGGAGAAGAAAACATTCAAAAATATTTTCAGTTAATGAGATATTTAAGTTTAAAGTTCTGTATAATATGTGTAGAAACAACTAAAATCAGACTAGTTGTGGCATTACTTAGATTCAATGAATTTTTTTTAAACAATTATCAAAGCAATTCAGCGTGTTCCTTTGTTAAATATTGTTGTATCATTTTTCCAGCTTCCACCTGTAGAAGCTTTACCTGTAACAGTTCCTAAATACTGCCACCACACAGCCTCTGTGTTAGATGATGCAGTATCAAAGAATCTTGCTGGGCTTTCTTGCGAACAGTGGAAAGTCTAATTACAAGTGCAATATCCAGGTACGCTTCACATCTAAATCCTTGTCATCCCATGAGCATTATCCCTTTTCATTCCAACAAGGTTAAAAGTAATGTTTATCAGACGGGGGTTTTGGAAAAGGAACTGAATACGGTTCAACCGTTTGCATAAGTGGCTGGTCAGAGGGACAATAAGGGTGCTTTTGCTCTGCCAAAGATTTTCTAATCATTGTTTTTTGTTACTAATTATATGTATAATAAAAAAGATGTTCATTTTTTGCCCCTCAAATGTTTTTCCCTCCAACTAAAATTTCTTACTCTGACCTTTAGTCTAGAGGAAGATGAAGATCAAGGCTGGTGATTATAAAGGGAGCAAAATGTGTCACTTATCAAGGCTGGTGATTTTAAAGGGAGCAAAATGTGTCACTTATCAAGGCTGGTGATTATAAAGGGAGCAAAATGTGTCACTTATCAAGGCTGGTGATTACAAAGGGAGCAAAATGTGTCACTTATCAAGGCTGGTGATTACAAAGGGAGCAAAATGTGTCACTTATCAAGGCTGGTGATTACAAAGGGAGCAAAATGTGTCACTTATCAAGGCTGGTGATTACAAAGGGAGCAAAATGTGTCACTTATCAAGGCTGGTGATTACAAAGGGAGCAAAATGTGTCACTTATCAAGGCTGGTGATTACAAAGGGAGCAAATTGTGACACTTATCAAGGCTGGTGATTACAAAGGGAGCAAAATGTGTCACTTATCAAGGCTGGTGATTACTAAGGGAGCAAAATGTGCCACTTATCAAGGCTGGTGATTATAAAGGGAGCAAAATGTGTCACTTATCAAGGCTGGTGATTACAAAGGCAGCAAAATGTGTTACTTATCAAGGCTGGTGATTACAATGGGTGCAAAATGTGTCACTTATCAAGGCTGGTGATTACAAAGGGCGCAAAATGTGTCACTTATCAAGGCTGGTGATTACAAAGGGAGCAAAATGTGTCACTTATCAAGGCTGGTGATTACAACGGGTGCAAAATGTGTCACTTATCAAGGCTGGTGATTACAAAGGGCGCAAAATGTGACACTTATCAAGGCTGGTGATTACAAAGAGCGCAAAATGTGTCACTTATCAAGGCTGGTGATTATAAAGGGAGCAAAATGTGTCACTTATCAAGGCTGGTGATTACAACGGGTGCAAAATGTGTCACTTATCAAGGCTGGTGATTACAAAGGGCGCAAAATGTGTCACTTATCAAGGCTGGTGATTACAATGGGAGCAAAATGTGTTACTTATCAAGGCTGGTGATTACAAAGGAAGCAAAATGTGCCAATTATCAAGGCTGGTGATTACAAAGGGAGCAAATTGTGACACTTATCAAGGCTGGTGATTACAAAGGGGGCAAAATGTGCCACTTATCAAGGCTGGTGATTACAAAGGGAGCAGAATGTGCCACTTATCAAAGCTGGTGACAAAGGGGGCAAAATGTGTCACTTGAGTACCCTTTCAAATATTTATTGGATTCAATATCCTCAGGTGTTAGCAGCAGTTAGTGTTCTTATATTTATGAGTTGTTGCTTTTGCTGTAATAAAGAATCCTTTAAAATGAGAAGAAACCTTTGCTTTATAGTGAATATGTCTTTCCACCACAAATGTTCACACTTCATTGCACAAAACCTCTTGAAATATCAGAACAGATAAAAGGGGACAGACTTGATATCATTATCTGCTACAAGGAGGGTAGTAATTATTTAATATTATGCCATAACCAGAGAAACCCCTAGCTTAAACCAGAAAGTGTCAGGGTGGCAAGGGAAAAAAGGGGCAGGATGGCAAGGAAAAAAGGGGCAGGGTGGCAGGGTAAAAGGGGCAGGGTGGCAGGGAAAAAAGGGGCAGGGTGGTAAGGGAAAAAGGGGCAGGGTGGCAAGGGGGAAAAGGGGCAGGGTGGTAAGGGGAAAAGGGTCATTTACAAGTTAGCAAAGACAACACAGGATAAATTTGGGGCACTTCTAACATCAATTAGAAAGGAATCAGTCAAATAAGTAGCGTATCTGCATCTTTTTGCATTAGGGAACTGTAAACACATTAAGAGAAGGTAAAACAATTATCCAAGTCATATTCTCTTGAAAAAATTGTAGATGATTTGTGAGAAGGGGCAGGGTGAAGAAAAGTAGGGCAGGGTGGAAGAAAGTGGCGGCAGATTCGATCACCCCTCTGAAAAAGCCTAACTAGGGGCCTGCCAGATATGATCTGACTTTTATCACACTGTCCCTCAAGGGAAAAGCAAGAATAACATATTTTCTCAAGTGACTATTCATTGCAATTTTTTATAAACATACTGCAAAAGTTGTGTCCGTTTCAATTGGAGTCAGAAATACTCTAAACAGGAACTACATCAAAGTGATCATTTTATAACTTGAGTAGAGATTTGTGGTTTACCTCTTCAGATAAAATGAAACCACCAATTTTAGATAATGATATCCATGATGGGATGCATCTTTAATTTCCTGACTAACAAGGTGGGTATAGATACGCATTGACATTAAAGTAACTTAAATCCATACTGGGCCAAGATGGCCCATTAGGCAATTGTTTATCCCAGGTATCCAAGGCTACAAGCAGATGGGAGAACTTGACTACCCTAGGATAGGACACCAGTCTATTTCATATTGCAGGTCGACTCCCCAGCAGTGCTGGTACTCATTTTACAGCTGAGTGGTTTGAGCAAGTAAAGTAAAGTGTCTTGCTCAGGTACAAAAACAGTGCTCACGACTGGAGTCAAAACCACATACGATCCGATATCTTTCCATACGAGCATAACTTCTAAACTACTGAGGCACTGCAACAGATACCCATTATTCTGTAAAATCCTGTAGTCATTTTGCAATGAAAATTTGACAATTTGTTTATCTGCAATTGTATTGTCTTGAAACATAATTGTAGCTATTTATCTTTTTTGATGCCTTTGTCAATTATATTTTATATTTTGATATTTTTGATAGACTGTAGCTATATTAATTTCACAGTTGTTGTCATGGTGATGTGCTTCATTTTGCATCTCTGAGTCGTGTACTGACAGATTACAGCAATAAAATCCATTTCTCAAGAAGAGCTGATCTACTCTCATTGGCTGGTGGATTTGACAGGTAAATTTGAATTCTCAAATGTTTTACTAATTAGTAAAGGAAAAATAAGAAATAATCCTAGTATAAAAATGTTATGTTAAATAAGCAAGAAATAAAGCAAAAACAAATGAACATTAAAAACGGGAGTCAAATTATCTTGTTAATGGTCATCAAGAAGCCATATCTGCAGGTGGTCAAAGGAAATCATTCATACAAAAGTTTTGAAATAAATCTGAATTTATGAGTAATTAATCTAAAATAAAGAGTTTTTGTTGATTTGTGCAGAATTTTGTTAAAGGATTAGGTCAGGGGTCAAGCAAGTCCATTTCATATGAAAGAGGACTTTAAAAGAAACAAAATAGTGAAGAAAGCATTCAAAAATCTTTTCCGTTTACGAGATATCTAAGTTTAAACTTTGGTATCATTTGTGTAGAAACGACTGAAATCAGACTAATGTGATGTCATAGCCTCAGATTCCTCAAAGTCTTGATGTATTCTATCATATTTTGTCCTGTAATTTTGTGGCTTAAACACCATGGGATCTGTCAGAAAAGTAGTAAAACTGAATCTAGGAAAGGTAGGTATAATAAATATACCATCTGAAGAAAATTTGAGGAAAATCAATTCAAATATTAAAAAAAGTTGAGAATAAATTTGATTACAATTGATTTTCCTTAAAATACATTAACAATTGTTAAGAATGTGACAATGCAAGGGCCAACATTCTATAGTAGACAGTCATTTCTACACCGATAAGACAGAGCTTTAAACTTGAATAACTCCTTAACGGTATAACATTTTTGAACAATGCTTCCTTCGCCATTTTGTGTCCTTTAAAGTCCTCTTTTCATGTAAGATAAGTTTGCTTGACCCCTGAACTAATTCTTTAAGCTCTAAAAAAAGTCTTTCTTTGAATTTATTGATGTCTTTTCTTCATTTTAACTTTCATTTAATTTCAATTTGTTGTTTCTTTGTTTGTAAAAGTGAATACAGCGTATTTTGTATGTACCTCTTAGAAATAGTAGAAACAAATAGTAAAGGCATTTTTGTGTGAGTTTTAATGTGAATATAAATGAAAGGGGTCAATTGAAGAAAATAGTTAATTGGTGAAGAAACCATGTTGATATCATAATCATTCCATTAAGGCATTATCGCTTTTCAAAGATTCGCACACTGCTGAAAAGTAACCAGTGCTTTTAAGTTGTTGAGAAATTTGTTTGTGTAATTATTGAGATGTGGTATAAGATGCAGTTTACAAAACACACCTTGCCCATCACTGTTTATTCTATTTCAATATCTGTAATGAGAGAGCAGTCAAATTTATTTTCCTTAAAAAGAACTACATACAAAAATGTCTTGTAACTATGACAACGAACAGTATATTAGCTGTACCAGCCACTTTTCAATACATTGGTGAAATATTTGAAATGTCGTAACTCCTAAACGTAATACGATATCAACACTTTTTTTCTCTCACCTATTTGTTTCTTTTATAGTCCTGTATCATTTAAATACACATGAAAATTTACAGGAGTATTTCTTTGACCAAAATATATCAGAGAACGGAGTGTCCATGACATTTTGTGACAAAATTTCATTGTCCAAAAATCTGTGACATTTTGAAAATTTTGTGACAAAATGTGACAAAATGAGCCTAAACAAATGTATTAAAATTTGTTTGACATTTTGTGACTAATTTACCTCTTCACTCACACTCATTGGTAATTTGATGTTGCATTTTAGTAGTGGATTCCATTTTTCATGAAACAGACATAACCAAATGATCCTTTCTATGAGTATCACTGGTCAACTGGTCATGATGTGTGCATCTATGCCAATCAAATGTGACAAAGGCAAAACTGATGTGATATTCTGTGCAAAAAATGCCAAAAATTATGGGACATTTGAGACATGACAAATGTGAAGTTTTGTGACGTGACATTTTGTGACAAGTTATCAATCATCACTCCATTCTCTGATAGATGAATCTTCATGTCTTATACAGGTTTGCGCCAACATCTGATAAAGACACCAATTTACTCGAGGTCATTATTCCCTTCTTGTCGGAGCCCAAAATTCTAGACTTTCTGGAATTCTATGTTGCAGTTTTGATGTCCATCTCACCAAGTCAAGCAACTGCATCTCAAGGTAAACAGTTGTATGCACCAACCTTCAGTGATGTTTCTCTTGATTGTACAAGTGTCAAATATAAATAATTTTGGTCCATGATGATGAAGTTTTGTTCAATCTTTTTTAGAGCCTTTCTAGTGATTGTTCTTTTACTGAAAAGTTATCTGTTGTAGGTTCAATAATATGATGAGTAGTTTGAAGTAAGTTGAATAAAGTTTCTTACTGAAGGACATAGGGCCGGATTCAGGGATCGACAAATCGCCAGGAACAAAGAGCACGCCTGCCTAGCAAGAGAACATTCTGTTTGGATACTGTATTGAAACTTGTTCAATGAAGTACAATGGAAAAGCTCCTGATGTGATATGTTTGCAGTGACTGATCATTCTTTTTACAATGGGTCACCTGTGTTGTGTTACAATTCATTATCAGATTATTTTGGCAAAGCAGTTTTATAGTTTTATTTTTATGTAGCTTGCCAGTTTGGTGAGGGGTAAATTTGGTTGATTTTGAGGCCTAGGTTGTATCTGCAAACATTCTGGGAAACTTCAATTTGATTTGGGCAAGCAGATATGAAATAATGGGTCCCAACGGGCAAGCACATAAACATGAATTTGAGGCCTGGTTGTACCTCTTGAATAAGGGCTGCAATATCTAAACCAGAAAGGAACTACGTTTCCACCATAGGTATTATTTTGGCAAATCAAGTTTGTATTTTGGCCTCCATAGTTTGATGTAGCATGCCACCTTGGGGAGGGATTTTTTTTAAGGCCTACACATATTTGTGAAAATGCTGGGGTACAATTTAACGTGGATAAGTAGATGTAAAATAATGTAAAAAAAAGTAAATTGATTGAGCCTAGGTAGCCAAGAATTGTGCCAGAAATTTAACGTACTACCTTCTGAATATGGGCTGGAATGTCTAAGCCAATGGGCTGGAATGTCTAATCCAATGGGCTGGAATCTCTAAGCCAATGGGCTGGAATCTCTAAGCCAATGGGCTGGAATGTCTAAGCCAATGGGCTGGAATCTCTAATCCAATGGGCTGGAATCTCTAAGCCAATGGGCTGGAATCTCTAAGCCAATGGGCTGGAATCTCTAAGCCAATGGGCTGGAATCTGTAAGCCAATAGGCTGGAATTTCTGGAAGTGGGCTGGAATCTAAGCCAATGGGCTGGAATCTCTAAGCCAATGGGCTGGAATCTCTAAGCCAATGGGCTGGAATGTCTAAGCCAATGGGCTGGAATCTCTAATCCAATGGGCTGGAATCTCTAAGCCAATGGGCTGGAATCTCTAAGCCAATGGGCTAGAATCTCTAAGCCAATGGGCTGGAATCTTTAAGCCAATAGGCTGGAATTTCTAAGCTAGTGGGCTGGAATCTCTAAGCCAATGGGCTGGAATCTCTAAGCCAATGGGCTGGAATCTCTAAGCCAATGGGCTGGAATCTCTAATCCAATGGGCTGGAATCTCTAAGCCAATGTACTTCCATTGCAGGTGTTTATAGGTTACATGCATTCAGAAAGAAAGTGATTGTAATGTTATTTTCTTTTTTCAAAGGTGGATTGGGCTGTTTAAGGATCTTGGTCAAGTGCATTGAAGCTTTGAGCTCCCTGGATAGTGATAAAGCAAAGACACTCTGCAAGGCTGTGGTTTGCCACGTCATTGATATAAGGGAGGTAGAAGAGGATCTCTTCTTATTTAGCAGGTATGGAAAATTGTTCTTCTACCTCTCTGATACCAACTTCACCACCAACATCAATGAATACAACTTTCAAGTGTGGCAAAACTGGAATTTTCCAAGCCGAAAGAAACTTTCTTCATAAATCTTAAGTTAATTTTTATCCATACTAGAGCCATGAAGGCCCATCAGGTCAGTGCTTATTTCCGGTTTCCTTGGCACATGCAGATGAGAGCACATGACTACCCCTGGACAGGCCGTCAGTCCATCACAGGTCAACTCCCCAACAGTGATGGTACACATTTTCCAGCTGAGTGAACCGGAGCAAGCAAGTGAAGTGTCTTGATCAGGGACACAATGCAGGCTCGCAGCACGAAATGATCCCTTGTACCTTGGGCATATGAACCTGCGCGTCTTGAACCACTGAGCCACTGCACTTGTTTGCCTCCTTTGTAGCACTCCCCAACCTATATTTCCCCTCTGCCATGAACACTCACTATCAACCATATCCTTATGATTTGAATCTCTTCAATAAAGGCTCTCTTAGAATTTTCTTCAATTGTATATTATTTTTGCAGAATTCTCAGTACTTACATATTTGTCACAATCCTACTAGGCCCATTCTCTGAAATTAAATGAACTAGCCAACCACATTAACAGCACCCCTAACATCTCTCTTAAAATCTAGCCAACACCCAAATTGTTCTTGCTAGCCCTCTGATGCTTGTGACTGTGAATGTGCTGTCAACCCTTTCAACCAAGCAATGAACTTAAAAAGATTCTGTTTGGCTTTGGTGCTCTATACATACTCTATACATTTATTGATTGATAAACACATACTCTTGTTTTCAGCAATCTGTCCGAAGCACCTGACCCAGTTATCCAGTTTGTTCTGAATGTGATTCACCTCCTGACATGTATCCTGCAGGCAGCGCCCTCTATATTGCTTCCACCTCAGTGGGATTTTGTAATGTGCTCCCTTGTATCTTGGATTGAGGTATGTAACTATGGGATTAACCAATCACGGACGAGAATGACCAAAAATGGCAGTCATGATATTGCAAGTTCTGTTCATTGATCTACCACTTAGCTTAAAGATCGACCAACCAGCTTGACTGACAAAAATGACCAAAAATGGCAGCCATGATATTGCAAGTTCTGTTCATTGATCTACCACTTGAAAGATCGACCAACCAGCTTTACTGACAAAAATGACCAAAAATGGCAGCCATGATATTGCAAGTTCTGTTCATTGATCTACCACTTAGCTTAAAGATCGACCAACCAGCTTGACTGACAAAAATGACCAAAAATGGCAGTCATGATATTGCAAGTTCTGTTCATTGATCTACCACTTAGCTTAAAGATCGACCAACCAGCTTGACTGACAAAAATGACCAAAAATGGCAGCCATGATATTGCAAGTTCTGTTCATTGATCTACCACTTAGCTTAAAGATCGACCAACCAGCTTGACTGACAAAAATGACCAAAAATGGCAGCCATGATATTGCAAGTTCTGTTCATTGATCTACCACTTAGCTTAAAGATCGACCAACCAGCTTGACTGACAAAAATGACCAAAAATGGCAGCCATGATATTGCAAGTTCTGTTCATTGATCTACCACTTAGCTTAAAGATCGACCAACCAGCTTGACTGACAAAAATGACCAAAAATGGCAGCCATGATATTGCAAGTTCTGTTCATTGGTCTACCACTTAGCTTAGGGATCGACCAACCAGCTTGACTGACAAAAAGCGACCAAAAATGGCAGCCATGATATTGCAAGTTCTGTTCATTGGTCTACCACTTAGCTTAGGGATCGACCAACCAGCTTGACTGACAAAAAGCGACCAAAAATGGCAGCCATGATATTGCAAGTTCTGTTCATTGGTCTACCACTTAGCTTAGGATCACCAACCAGCTTGACTGACAAAAAGCGACCAAAATGGCAGCCATGATATTGCAAGTTCTGTTCATTGGTCTACCACTTAGCTTAGGGATCGACCAACCAGCTTGACTGACAAAAAGCAACCAAAAATGGCAGCCATGATATTGCAAGTTCTGTTCATTGGTCTACCACTTAGCTTAGGGATCGACCAACCAGCTTGACTGACAAAAAGCGACCAAAAATGGCAGCCATGATATTGCAAGTTCTGTTCATTGGTCTACCACTTAGCTTAGGGATCGACCAACCAGCTTGACTGACAAAAACGACCAAAAATGGCAGCCATGATATTGCAAGTTCTGTTCATTGGTCTACCACTTAGCTTAGGGATCGACCAACCAGCTTGACTGACAAAAAGCGACCAATCATGGCAGACATAATACTGCATGTTCTGCCCATGTGTAGAATTTGTTTCTACAAATACATGACACACAATTCTTTGGATGATAGAGTTAACCTGGAAAAGTGAAAATGCAGAGGTCAATGACTTTGATTTTAAAAATGTTGTTAGTGTAATAAATAGCCCACCATTTTTTATAAGTAAATTAATTTATTGATTATTCATTAGCCAAAATAATTGGCAAGGAGCAGCTTTTTCAGATCAAAGTTTTCTTAAAGCTTTCACTGGTCGTCCAATCATTAGTTTGGTGGATGAGATGTGACAAAGTTTTTGCAAAATATTTCAAAAGGATGACAAAAAGAGCATGGGCATGTGTGAGATTTTTTATGTCATACATTTTGCATATGTAAGATAATCATGGCAGCTCAATCAGTCAAAAGTGATGAATTTGAAACAATAACGTGGATTATGATGATGTCAACGACGGTGTGCAGATATTTACAACTCTTTATACAAAGATCTCAAAGCATTGTCACAAGCTCACAACAACACAAGAAGAAAATGAAAGTGATGAATAAATGGGTTTTCAAGAAATATATTTCTGCTTTGATTGCATGTCTTGTATCATATTTCTTATGTGTACATACTTTTTTACCCTCCTTTCTTTTGTTACCCTGTGTGGATAAATGTACCGGGAGTTGTAGATTAGAGGGCTTGCATTACTATTTACTACTTGTATTCCCAGACCTGAAAATACTACTTTTGGTCCTTTCAGTTAGTTTCTCCAACACATGTTTATTGCTACATTCTGTGTTCTATTTTCACATTTATATATCATTATTTTTTGAATATTTGTTGCTACGGTCCTTTTGCTGTATTTTGTGTGTATTCTTGTAAAGCGGAACTGAGGTAGGAAATAAATGAATTAAGTAAATCAAATCAGATGTTTGTATTACAATGATGACAAACAGCCAAGGCAAACACAACTTAGATGACTGCTTTTATGCTCAGTACTTTTTACTCAGGCAGTCAAGTGAGTGTCAACAGGTTGCATGTTACTACTTATGTAATCTTTTATGCTCAGTACTTGTCACTCAGGCAGTCAAGTGAGTGTCAACAGGTTGCATGTTACTACTTATGTAATCTTTTATGCTCAGTACTTTTCACTCAGGCAGTCAAGTAAGTGTCAACAGGCTGCATGTTACTACTTACATAATCTTTTGTAATCATTAAATTTACTGTAGTAGCCCCTTTGTCACTTCTTTCTGATCGACTCTTCTCTCTAGTAGTTGAGATAGATGGACAGGCTATATTTCTCAGTCAAATACATAACTACTCTAGGTAAGTGAATAAAAACATACTCACAATGACATCACACCGACAGCTCCTACTGACATGAGATGGTGTATCAATGGAGGGAAATTACATCAGGAAAGTTACAAAATATGAATTCTTTGTGGACATTTTAGCTGGTTGTTAAAGAGGTTCAGTGGTTAAGGAGTCATGCTTGTATTCTAGTTTGATTCCCGTCGTGAGCGCTGCATTGTGTCCTTGAGCAAAACACTTTGCTTGCTTTAGTCCACTCAGCTGTAAAATGAGTATCAGCAGTGCTGGGGAGTTAATCTGCAATGGACTGGCATCCTTTCCAGGGGGAGTCATGTACTCTCATTCGCTTGCGCCATTGAAACTGGGGATAAGCACTAACATGATGGTTTGGATGGATTTAGCTTCACTTATGGTGCACAACAATACAGTAACTGGTTAGCTCAATTAGTAGAGCACTCGCTTTCAGCCAGGAAGATCCTGGTTTTGATCACGGTTTGTGTCACACCAAAGGCTTTACAAATGGGACTTGCTGCACTTTCACTTGTGTTCTTCATAAGGGACTAGGCATGGTAATAGTACTGGCTTGTTCGCCATGTGTTGACCAGGTTTGAACCCCAAGTTTGTATTGTAAAGCTCCTTTGAGTATGTTTACTTGTGTAGAAAAGAGTTATTAAAACCAAGTTTATTGTCATCAATTCCGTGGACAGAATATCAGCACATAATCTCCCAGCAAATTTGGCACTCATTTAATAAATGAGGAGACCAAAACATGTGAAATCAACACTTCAATCAACACCAGATGCATGCTGGGACTGGAAGTGGTACCTTTTTGTTTTAAGTCTGATTTTCAATCCACTGAAATATCTTGTATCCACAAAATATAGTTGCTTTATCTCATTTTTCATTAACAGACGTCCTGCGACAGCCTTAAATTTCCCTCCCAGCGATGTGTGGCCAATACATTTCATCTTGCTGTTTGTAACCTCTTATCCATGGTGGCATCGATGATTGAATCTGTGTCAGTAGAAGGCACCATAACAGATTTACCACCAAATCTTTACACAGAATGGAAGGAGTTCTTCAGCCAAGGAGCTTTTGATAATCTTCTGCCTAAATTTGTTCAACTTATGGGTAAGTTTATGTTATGTTGTTGTATGTTTTACACTTTGGCTCATGCCAGGGAAATCACACATGAGTCACCTTCACTTGTTTTCAGTGTGGACCCAAGAATTTTGCCATGGACGGGAGTGAATGAACACCCTGCTCTTTTTGAGAAGTGTTCAGAGAACCAGGCAGGTAGGGGGTGAATCTCCTACCAGCTAGACTGCTGGCTTTATGTCCCCTGTGAAGGATGATAAGAACCACCTGATCATTGTCCGCTCTTTCCCCAGTGTCGGGTGGGGGAGAAGGTGTGATGCAGAAGACAAACCTCGTACTTGATGTCAGTGTATCGTTCTGCATATCCTTGGAAATATTTGGAAGTGTCTCAGTTGTACACTCAGCTGACTGAGCTACCTGCCTCCAACCCGTATTAAGTTATGAGAAAATGAGCATTCATGAGAAAGTGTGTAAAATATTTAGGGATAATGGAAGCATTAATGCTTCTCCATTTTATATTGTAAATAATGATATGAAAAAATGGAAAGAAGAAAGAAAGGGCTGAAAATATTGTTCAAGGATTTTTAATTTATTTCAAAGCCTTTTCACAAATGCTTCTAAAATTGTTTCAAAGCTGACGTGATAGGAAGTTATTATAGGTTTCTTGTTTTGAAAAAGTGGTACAGTATGTATCTTGTGGACAATAACTGAATAAATTCACTCAGAATTCATTTCAAAGTTATATCAATTATTCAATGTTTTTTTTGTTTTGTTTTTGCAGCTATATTAATAGTCATATGCCACAAATATCTAAATTAACATTATGCATACCTATAGACTTGTCAAACAGTTGGTTATCATTCAGTCAATGACTAAATATATTACTTCAGGCAATTACGTGTTAAGAGTCAAATAATCTGTAACTGTGTTGAACCTTCATGATGATCTAGCCGCTGCATTGAAAAGTTGTCCAAACTGGGGTATACCTATCTAATGATGCATGCAGCATCCCACCTCCACTAATTGGAAAAATCCACAAAAGTAATATCGCCTTTTAAGCATAGCTGGATAATTTCCAGACACGATTCCATGCATAAAGACTACTCAAATTGAGTTGAATCACTCATGCATGAATCACGTCGCCGAGCATGCAGAAACTCCATCTTCCTATGATTTAATTGGCAAGTAACAAGCAATGCAAATCGGAAGCGGGGGTATGTAATTTGATCACCCAACCAGTTTTATATTAATGATCGGGTGTTTAGGACACAATTTTAATGCGCCTTCTTGATCGTAATGTTGTTATTGCAGCTTATCTGTCAGGGTAGACATGTCAATTTATGAGAAAAATCACCTAATCCCAACAAATTCAGTGGTTTTGGGCCTATTGGATGTTCTGAGTGACAGAAAAATATCTATCAAATTCTGACCCCTGGAAGTGGTTATGTCACTTATCTTATCTTTTTTTTCTGCAGGTTCAACAGACTTCAATAAATTAGCCATTCAGGATTGGCTATGCATTCTGTCTCTTTGTGATGCAGTTTCACATGTACCTGCTGATCAGGTCATAGGTCACAAGCTTTCTGGTAGACTCATTCCAGACTTTCCTTTGTGTATAAATGATGAACTGCAAACTGTGCTTAATACAATGGTGGGCTTGATGAAAATGTCGCATCGTGGAGTTGCGATAGCTGCATACAATGTACTCTTGAGGTAATTTTGTTTAATATATTATGAACAGTTTTTGTTGAGGTAATTTCTGCTTTGCTATTCAAATCTTTATTCTCATATTTTAGTCTTTAGGCTTTTAAACCATCATCTGATTATAAATGTCATTCTCAAATTCCCGCTCAAAAATAATTGAAGGGATGGAAATTCCTGCCAAAAAAAGGCCAAAAATACTCCAAAATGACCAATTTGGCATTTTTCAGTCAAATTTTAGCCTTTTGGGGGATTTTTTACCTTTTTTGTTAGTTTTCCAAAAAGAAATCACACCTTTTTTTTCTTCTTCCAAAATCCCTCCCAAAATTACACAAGGGGGGGAAAAGCCCCCAAATTCTGAACCTTACTGTGAACACTGCAAGCCCCTCACGTAATTCTTGTAAAAAATTGGACCTATCATTTAATCAACTATAGGATCGACTAATGTAGATTGCATATCTGTATCTGTTTTGCGAGATGTGTTTTATCATAGTTTTCATGTACATAGTTTTTTTCTTCTTGTTTTTACTCTGTGTTCACATTTTGTTAATTCATTATCTCTTCCTACCTGTCTTTGGCTGCCCCCTCAATCATGAATATTTATTTCTGCTTGTATTGGTTCCATTCTATTGTTTCAAATATTTGTATTAATCTGTACCTGTAGGTTGATGCCTTTATTGCTGAGAGCTACAGTAGTGCATCAAGTGAAGAGGCAGAGACGCTTCAAGAGACAGAGGATGAGGACGAGAACATGTGAGTTTGCCATGACACATTTGTTAGGGTCATTATTGTGGGTTTATCGTCGACACAGATTTCCCATCGGTCCCTCTGCTGCAGTATAATGATGAGTAGAGAGTTGGAACAAAAATTTACGATTCCGGTGATTATAGCCACGGGAAAACAGGAATTCGTGGGAAAAAAAAAAAAAAATCTAAAAATTTTGTGAAAAATATGTGCTCTAAAAACGTCCCCTGTGTAATTGTGTGATGAATAGTGTATTAAATTGCAAAAGAGGGAAGCATATTAAGATATATTTACTACATTAATATTATTTCTGCCACGATTTTTTGTGGGAAGATTTTTGACATCTTTAATTCAGAACCGTGGGAAATTTGATAATTAATTCCAACTCTGAATGGGCAGTTGGGCGCCTTTACCCAGGGACGGGAGGTAGCTCAGTGGTAGAGGGTCTGACTCATTTACCCAGGGGGATAGCTCAGTGGTAGAGGGTCTGACTCATTCTCCAAATGTTCTGAATTTGATTTCAGCTCTGGGTACATACCATGTTGTGTTCTTGACTCTTCATTTTTTATTGCTCCAGTCGACTCAACTGTGAAATGAGCACAAGCTTGCTGGGAAGTTAGCCTGGGTTGGACTGGTGTCCCGTCCTGGGGGAGTCAAGTAATCTGATTCGCTTGAACCAAGGAAGTCATTAATAAGCACAGGCCTAAATGAGCCTTCATTAGCTCAGATGGATTTAATTGAACTAACTCTTTTAACTTTCAAGGAGATAGCAGAGTCAGCAATGGAGCTCATATTGGCATTATCCCTCGACAAATGGATACGTGAGGGAAAACTTTAAATCTATGACTATTTTTCATGGACATCTTTCATATTTGAAATAAATGAGAAAAAAGAAAGTGAGATGTCATATTTTCTTTAAAAAAAAAAAAATCTAAAACAAATTTAACTACCACAATTAAGTCCATAAGTAGTAATAGAGTAACCTTTGTGATAGATGCATATTTGCAATGTTAGTTTGTTACAAGACTTTTGCAAACTAGAGGGTATGTCCCTTCCTGTCCAAATAAGAGGGTATTTCCCACCCTGTCCAAATTAGAGGGTATGTCCCTTCCTGATCAAATTAGAGGGTATGTCCCTTCCTGATCAAATTAGAGGGAATGTTCCTTCCTGACCAAATTAGAGGGTATGTCCCTACCTGTCCAAATTAGAGGGTATGTTCCTTCCTGATCAAATTAGAGGGAATGTCCCTTCCTGACCAAATTAGAGGGTATGTCCCTTCCTGACCAAATTAGAGGGTATGTCCCTTCCTGTCAAAATTAGAGGGTATGTCCCTTCCTGTCCAAATTAGAGGGTATGTCCCTTCCTGATCAAATTAGAGGGAATATCCCTTCCTGTCAAAATTAGAGGGTATGTCCCTTCCTGTCCAAATTAGAGGGTATGTCCCTTCCTGATCAAATTAGAGGGAATATCCCTTCCTGACCAAATTAGAGGGTATGTCCCTTTCTGTTTAAATTAGAGGGTATGTCCCTTCCTGTCAAAATTAGAGGGTATGTCCCTTCCTAGAGGGTATGTCCAAATTAAATTAGAGGTATGTCCCTTCCTGTCAAATTAGTCCCTTCCTGTCCAAATTAGAGGGTATTCCTGATCAAATTAGAGGGAATATCCCTTCCTGTCCAAATTAGAGGGTATGTCCTTCCTGTTTAAATTAGTCCCTTCCTGATCAAAATTAGAGGGTATGTCCCTTCCTGTCCAAATTAGAGGGTATGTCCTTCCTGATCCAAATTAGAGGGGTCCCTTCCTGTCCAAATTAGAGGGTATGTCCTTCCTGTCCAAATTAGAGGGTATGTCCCTTCCTGATCAAATTAGAGGGTATGTCCCTTCTGATCAAATTAGAGGGAATATCCCTTCCTGACCAAATTAGAGGGTATGTCCCTTCCTGATCAAATTAGAGGGAATATCCCTTCCTGATCAAATTAGAGGGAATATCCCTTCCTGTCAAAATTAGAGGGTATGTCCCTTCCTGTCCAAATTAGAGGGTATGTCCCTTCCTGTCCAAATTAGAGGGTATGTCCCTTCCTGTCCAAATTAGAGGGTATGTCCCTTTCTGTTTAAATTAGAGGGTATGTCCCTTCCTGTCAAAATTAGAGGGTATGTCCCTTTCTGTTTAAATTAGAGGGTATGTCCCTTCCTGATCAAATTAGAGGGAATACCCCTTCCTGACCAAATTAGAGGGTATGTCCCTTTCTGTTTAAATTAGAGGGTATGTCCCTTCCTGATCAAATTAGAGGGAATATCCCTTCCTGTCCAAATTAGAGGGTATGTCCCTTCCTGATCAAATTAGAGGGAATATCCCTTCCTGTCCAAATTAGAGGGTATGTCCCTTCCTGTCCAAATTAGAGGATATGTCCCTTCCTGATCAAATTAGAGGGAATATCCCTTCCTGTCAAAATTAGAGGGTATGTCCCTTCCTGTCCAAATTAGAGGGTATGTCCCTTCCTGATCAAATTAGAGGGAATATCCCTTCCTGTCAAAATTAGAGGGTATGTCCCTTCCTGACCAAATTAGAGGGTATGTCCTGACTTCCTGATTAAATTAGAGGGTATGTCCCTTCCTGACCAAATTAGAGGGTATGTCCCTTCCTGTCCAAATTAGAGGGTATGTCCTTCCTGTATCCCTTCCTGTCCAAATTAGAGGGTATGTCCTTCCTGTCCAAATTAGAGGATATGTCCCTTCCTGAAAATTAGAGGGAATATCCCTTCCTGTATGTCCTTCCTGTCCAAATTAGAGGGTATGTCCCTTCCTGATCAAATTAGAGGGGCATATCCCTTTCCCCTTCCTGTCAAAATTAGAGGGTATGTCCCTTCTGTTTAAATTAGAGGGTATGTCCCTTCCTCCTGTCCAAATTAGAGGGTATGTCCTTTCTGTTTAAATTAGAAATTAGAGGGTATATCCCTTCCTGTCCTTCCTGAAATTAGAGGGAATATCCCTTCCTGTCCAAATTAGAGGGTATGTCCCTTCCTGATCAAATTAGAGGGTATGTCCCTTCCTGTCAAATTAGAGGGTATGTCCCTTCCTGACCAAATTAGAGGGTATGTCCCTTCCTGTCCAAATTAGAGGGTATGTCCCTTCCTGTCAAAATTAGAGGGTATGTCCCTTCCTGTCCAAATTAGAGGGTATGTCCCTTCCTGTCAAAATTAGAGGGTATGTCCCTTCCTGACCAAATTAGAGGGTATGTCCCTTTAGAGGGTGTCCCTTTAAATTAGAGGGTATGTCCCTTCCTGTCCAAATTAGAGGGTATGTCCCTTTCTGTTTAAATTAGAGGGTATGTCCCTTCCTGATCAAATTAGAGGGAATATCCCTTCCTGACCAAATTAGAGGGTATGTCCCTTCCTGTTTAAATTAGAGGGTATGTCCCTTCCTGTCAAAATTAAATTAGAGGGTATGTCCCTTCCTGTCAAAATTAGAGGGTCCCTTCTGTATGTCCTTCCTGTCAAAATTAGAGGGTATGTCCCTTCCTGATCAAATTTCCTGAGAGGGTATGTCCCTTCTGTTTAAATTAGAGGGTATTAGTCCCTTCCTGTCCAAATTAGAGGGTATGTCCCTTCTGTCAAATTAGAGGGGTATGTCCTTCCTGTCCAAATTAGAGGGTATGTCCCTTCCTGTCCAAATTAGAGGGTATGTCCCTTCCTGTCAAAAGAGGGATTCCCTTCCTGACCAAATTAGGGGGTATGTCCCTTCTGACCAAATTAGAGGGTATGTCCCTTCCTGACCAAATTAGAGGGTATTTCTGTTTAAATTAGAGGGTATCCCTTCCTGACCAAATTAGAGGGTCCTTTCTGTTTAAATGTCCCTTCCTGACCAAATTAGAGGGTATGTCCCTTTCTGTTTAAATTAGAGGGTATGTCCCTTCCTGTCCAAATTAGAGGGTATGTCCCTTCCTGACCAAATTAGAGGGTATGTCCCTTCCTGTCCAAATTAGAGGGTATGTCCCTTCCTGTCCAAATTAGAGGGTATGTCCCTTCCTGTCCAAATTAGAGGGTATGTCCCTTTCTGTTTAAATTAGAGGGTATGTCCTTCCTGTCAAATTAGAGGGTATGTCCCTTCCTGAAGGGTATGTCCCTTTAGAGGGGAATATCCCTTCTGTTTAAAATTAGAGGGTATGTCCTTCCTGTCAAAATTAGAGGATATGTCCTGACCAAATCCCTGACCAAATTAGAGGGTATGTCCCTTCCTGTCAAAATTAGAGGGTATGTCCCTTTCTGTTTAAATTAGAGGTGTCCCTTCCTTGATCATGTCCCTTCCTGTCCAAATTAGAGGGTATGTCCCTTTCTGAGGGTCAAATTAGAGGGTATGTCCCTTCCTGTCAAAATTAGAGGATATGTCCTTTCTGTTTAAATTAGAGGGTATGTCCCTTCCTGTCAAATTAGAGGGAATATCCCTTCCTGTCCAAATTAGAGGGTATGTCCCTTCCTTAGAGGGTCCCTTCCTGAAAATTAGAGGAATATCCCTTCCTGACCAAATTAGAGGGTATGTCCCTTTCTGTTTAAATTAGAGGGTATGTCCTTCCTGATCAAATTAGAGGGAATATCCCTTCCTGTCAAAATTAGAGGGTATGTCCCTCCTGTCAAATTAGAGGGAATGTCCCTTCCTGTCCAAATTAGAGGGTATGTCCCTTCCCCTTCCTGATCAAATTAGAGGGAATATGTCCCTTCCTGACCAAATTAGAGGGTATGTCCCTTCCTGAAAATTAGAGGGAATATCCCTTCCTGTCAAAATTAGAGGGATGTCCCTTCCTGTCAAAATTAGAGGGTATGTCCCTTCCTGTCAAATTAGAGGGAATGTCCCTTCCTGTCAAAAATTAGAGGGTATGTCCCTTCCTGTCCAAATTAGAGGGTATGTCCCTTCCTGATCAAATTAGAGGGTATGTCCCTTCCTGACCAAATTAGAGGGTATGTCCTTTCTGTTTAAATTAGAGGGTATGTCCCTTCCTGTCAAAAATTAGAGGGTCCCTTCCTGTCCAAATTAGAGGGTATGTCCTTCCTGATCAAATTAGAGGGAATATCCCTTCCTGTCCAAATTAGAGGGTATGTCCTTCCTGTCCAAATTAGAGGGTATGTCCTTCCTGATCAAATTAGAGGGAATATCCCTCTGTCAAAATTAGAGGGTATGTCCCTTCCTGTCCAAATTAGAGGGTATGTCCCTTCCTGATCAAATTAGAGGGTATGTCCCTTCCTGTCAAATTAGAGGGTATGTCCTTCCTGTCCAAATTAGAGGGTATGTCCCTTCCTGTCTAAATTAGAGGGTATGTCCCTTCCTGATCAAATTAAAGGGAATGTCCCTTCCTGACCAAATTAGAGGGTATGTCCATTCCTGACCAAATTAGAGGGTATGTCCCTTCCTGTCCAAATTAGAGGGTATGTCCCTTCCTGTCCAAATTAGAGGGTATGTCCCTTCCTGTCCAAATTAGAGGGTATGTCCCTTCCTGTCCAAATTAGAGGGTATGTCCCTTCCTGTCTAAATTAGAGGATATGTCCCTTCCTGACCAAATTAGAGGGTATGTCCCTTTCTGTCCAAATTAGAGAGGGATATGTCCCTTCTTGTCCAATCACATAGACATGCAGTAAGATTACATCCTGAGAGCATGGAAGGGTCAGATAACCCAGTTGGTTCTTAAGAAAATGTAGATTTTAGGACACCCAAATGATAATACTGCAAACAGTATGGGGCTAGAACTCAAAATTCTCCACAGGCCTCAAAAACATTAATGATGTCATTTATACCAAGCAGTCCAGGGATTACAAACCTTTTGTGAATATAATTTTCTTCTTGTGTTAAATCGGATTTGGTTTCCTGTCATCCTTTCTTTTTTTGGCAACTCTAGTTTTGGATGGTTATGATTTTAGATTCTGTACAGTTTTAGTCTCTATATATCAACATGCACTTGTGAATCTTCCTCTCATTTTAGTCTCTATATATCAACATGCACTTGTGAATCTTCCTCTCATTTTAGTCTCTATATATCAACATGCATTTGTGAATCTTCCTCTCATTTTAGTCTCTATATATCAACATGCATTTGTGAATCTTCCCTCATTTTAGTCTCTATATATCAACATGCACTTGAATCTTCCTCTCATTTTAGTCTCTATATATCAACATGCACTTGTAAATCTTCCTCTCATTTTAGTCTCTATGTATCAACATGCACTTGTGAATCTTCCCCTCATTTTAGTCTCTATATATCAACATGCTCTTGTGAATCTTCCTCTCATTTTAGTCTCTATATATCAACATGCACTTGTGATTCTTCCTCTCATTTTAGTCTCTATATATCAACATGCACTTGTGAATCTTCCTCTCATTTTAGTCTCTACATATCAACATGCACTTGTGAATCTTCCTCTCATTTTAGTCTCTATATATCAACATGCACTTGTAAATCTTCCTCTCATTTTAGTCTCTATATATCAACATGCACTTGTGAATCTTCCTCTCATTTTAGTCTCTATATATCAACATGCACTTGTGAATCTTCCTCTCATTTTAGTCTCTATATATCAAAATGCTCTTGTGAATCTTCCTCTCATTTAAGTCTCTATGTATCAACATGCACTTGTGAATCTTCCCTCATTTTAGTCTCTATATATCAACATGCTCTTGTGAATCTTCCTCTCATTTTAGTCTCTATATATCAACATGCACTTGTGAATCTTTTCCTCTCTTCTAGTCTCTATATATCAACATGCATTGTGATTCTTCCTCTCATTTTAGTCTCTATATATCAACATGCACTTGTGAATCTTCCTCTCATTTTAGTCTCTATATATCAACATGCATTTGTGAATCTTCCTCTCATTTTAGTCTCTATATATCAACATGCACTTGTGAATCTTCCTCTCATTTTAGTCTCTATATATCAACATGCACTTGTGAATCTTCCTCTCATTTTAGTCTCTATATATCAACATGCACTTGTGAATCTTCCTCTCATTTTAGTCTCTATATATCAACATGCACTTGTGAATCTTCCTCTCATTTTAGTCTCTATATATCAACATGCACTTGTGAATCTTCCTCTCATTTTAGTCTCTATATATCAACATGCACTTGTGAATCTTCCTCTCATTTTAGTCTCTATATATCAACATGCACTTGTGAATCTTCCTCTCATTTTAGTCTCTATATATCAACATGCACTTGTGAATCTTCCTCTCATTTTAGTCTCTATATATCAACATGCACTTGTGAATCTTCCTCTCATTTTAGTCTCTATATATCAACATGCACTTGTGAATCTTCCTCTCATTTTAGTCTCTATATATCAACATGCACTTGTGAATCTTCCTCTCATTTTAGTCTCTATATATCAACATGCACTTGTGAATCTTCCTCTCATTTTAGTCTCTATATATCAACATGCACTTGTGAATCTTCCTCATTTTAGTCTCTATATATCAACATGCACTTGTGAATCTTCCTCTCATTTTAGTCTCTATATATCAACATGCACTTGTGAATCTTCCTCTCATTTTAGTCTCTATGTATCAACATGCACTTGTGAATCTTCCTCTCATTTTAGTCTCTATATATCAACATGCACTTGTGAATCTTCCTCTCATTTTAGTCTCTATATATCAACATGCACTTGTGAATCTTCCTCTTATTTTAGTCTCTACATATCAACATGCATTTGTGAATCTTCCTCTTTTTTAGTCTCTATATATCAACATGCACTTGTGAATCTTCCTCTCATTTTAGTCTCTATATATCAACATGCACTTGTGAATCTTCCTCTCATTTTAGTCTCTATATATCAACATGCACTTGTGAATCTTCCTCTCATTTTAGTCTCTATATATCAACATGCACAACATGCACTTGTGAATCTTCCTCTCATTTTAGTCTCTATATATCAACATGCACTTGTGAATCTTCCTCTCATTTTAGTCTCTATATATCAACATGCACTTGTGAATCTTCCTCTCATTTTAGTCTCTATATATCAACATGCACTTGTGAATCTTCCTCTCATTTTAGTCTCTATATATCAACATGCACTTGTGAATCTTCCTCTCATTTTAGTCTCTATATATCAACATGCACTTGTGAATCTTCCTCTCATTTTAGTCTCTATATATCAACATGCACTTGTGAATCTTCCTCTCATTTTAGTCTCTATATATCAACATGCACTTGTGAATCTTCCTCTCATTTTAGTCTCTATATATCAACATGCACTTGTGAATCTTCCTCTCATTTTAGTCTCTATATATCAACATGCACTTGTGAATCTTCCTCTCATTTTAGTCTCTATATATCAACATGCACTTGTGAATCTTCCTCTCATTTTAGTCTCTATATATCAACATGCACTTGTGAATCTTCCTCTCATTTTCTCTAGTCTCTATGTATCAACATGCACTTGTGAATCTTCCTCTCATTTTAGTCTCTATATATCAACATGCACTTGTGAATCTTCCTCTCATTTTAGTCTCTATATATCAACATGCACTTGTGAATCTTCCTCTTATTTTAGTCTCTACATATCAACATGCATTTGTGAATCTTCCTCTCATTTTAGTCTCTATATATCAACATGCACTTGTGAATCTTCCTCTCATTTTAGTCTCTATATATCAACATGCACTTGTGAATCTTCCTCTTATTTTAGTCTCTACATATCAACATGCACTTGTGAATCTTCCTCTCATTTTAGTCTCTATATATCAACATGCACTTGTGAATCTTCCTCTCATTTTAGTCTCTATATATCAACATGCACTTGTGAATCTTCCTCTCATTTTAGTCTCTATATATCAACATGCACTTGTGAATCTTCCTCTCATTTTAGTCTCTATATATCAACATGCACTTGTGAATCTTCCTCTCATTTTAGTCTCTATATATCAACATGCACTTGTGAATCTTCCTCTCATTTTAGTCTCTATATATCAACATGCACTTGTGAATCTTCCTCTCATTTTAGTCTCTATATATCAACATGCACTTGTGAATCTTCCTCTTATTTTAGTCTCTATATATCAACATGCACTTGTGAATCTTCCTCTCATTTTTAGTTTTAGTCTCTATATATCAACATGCACTTGTGAATCTTCCTCTCATTTTAGTCTCTATATATCAACATGCACTTGTGAATCTTCCTCTCATTTTAGTCTCTATATATCAACATGCACTTGTGAATCTTCCTCTCATTTTAGTCTCTATATATCAACATGCACTTGTGAATCTTCCTCTCATTTTAGTCTCTATATATCAACATGCACTTGTGAATCTTCCTCTCATTTTAGTCTCTATATATCAACATGCACTTGTGATTCTTCCTCTCATTTTAGTCTCTATATATCAACATGCACTTGTGAATCTTCCTCTCATTTTAGTCTCTATATATCAACATGCACTTGTGAATCTTCCTCTCATTTTAGTCTCTATATATCAACATGCACTTGTGAATCTTCCTCTCATTTTAGTCTCTATGTATCAACATGCACTTGTGAATCTTCCTCTCATTTTAGTCTCTATATATCAACATGCACTTGTGAATCTTCCTCTCATTTTAATCTTCCTCTCATTTTAGTCAACATGCAACATGCACTTGTGAATCTTCCTCTCATTTTAGTCTCTATATCAACATCAACATGCTTCCTCATTTTAGTCTCTCTATATCAACATGCACTGAATCTTCCTCTCATTTTAGTCTCTATGTATCAACATGCACTTGTGAATCTTCCTCTCATTTTAGTCTCTATGTATCAACATGCACTTGTGAATCTTCCTCTCATTTTAGTCTCTATATATCAACATGCACTTGTGAATCTTCCTCTCATTTTAGTCTCTATATATCAACATGCACTTGTGAATCTTCCTCTTATTTTAGTCTCTACATATCAACATGCATTTGTGAATCTTCCTCTCATTTTAGTCTCTATATATCAACATGCACTTGTGAATCTTCCTCTCATTTTAGTCTCTATATATCAACATGCACTTGTGAATCTTCCTCTTATTTTAGTCTCTACATATCAACATGCACTTGTGAATCTTCCTCTCATTTTAGTCTCTCTATATCAACATGCACTTGTGAATCCTCCTCTCATTTTAGTCTCTATATATCAACATGCACTTGTGAATCTTCCTCTCATTTTAGTCTCTATGTATCAACATGCACTTGTGAATCTTCCTCTCATTTTAGTCTCTATATATCAACATGCACTTGTGAATCTTCCTCTCATTTTAGTCTCTATATATCAACATGCACTTGTGAATCTTCCTCTCATTTTAGTCTCTATATATCAACATGCACTTGTGAATCTTCCTCTCATTTTAGTCTCTATGTATCAACATGCACTTGTGAATCTTCCTCTCATTTTAGTCTCTATGTATCAACATGCACTTGTGAATCTTCCTCTCATTTTAGTCTCTATATATCAACATGCACTTGTGAATCTTCCTCTCATTTTAGTCTCTATATATCAACATGCACTTGTGAATCTTCCTCTTATTTTAGTCTCTACATATCAACATGCATTTGTGAATCTTCCTCTCATTTTAGTCTCTATATATCAACATGCACTTGTGAATCTTCCTCTCATTTTAGTCTCTATATATCAACATGCACTTGTGAATCTTCCTCTTATTTTAGTCTCTACATATCAACATGCACTTGTGAATCTTCCTCTCATTTTAGTCTCTCTATATCAACATGCACTTGTGAATCCTCCTCTCATTTTAGTCTCTATATATCAACATGCACTTGTGAATCTTCCTCTCATTTTAGTCTCTATATATCAACATGCACTTGTGAATCTTCCTCTCATTTTAGTCTCTACATATCAACATGCACTTGTGAATCTTCCTCTCATTTTAGTCTATATATCAACATGCACTTGTGAATCTTCCTCTCATTTTAGTCTCTATATATCAACATGCACTTGTGAATCTTCCTCTCATTTTAGTCTCTATATATCAACATGCACTTGTGAATCTTCCTCTTATTTTAGTCTCTACATATCAACATGCACTTGTGAATCTTCCTCTCATTTTAGTCTCTATATATCAACATGCATTTGTGAATCTTCCCCTCATTTTAGTCTCTATATATCAACATGCACTTGTGAATCTTCCTCTCATTTTAGTCTCTATATATCAACATGCACTTGTAAATCTTCCTCTCATTTTAGTCTCTATGTATCAACATGCACTTGTGAATCTTCCCCTCATTTTAGTCTCTATATATCAACATGCTCTTGTGAATCTTCCTCTCATTTTAGTCTCTATATATCAACATGCACTTGTGATTCTTCCTCTCATTTTAGTCTCTATATATCAACATGCACTTGTGAATCTTCCTCTCATTTTAGTCTCTACATATCAACATGCACTTGTGAATCTTCCTCTCATTTTAGTCTCTATATATCAACATGCACTTGTAAATCTTCCTCTCATTTTAGTCTCTATATATCAACATGCACTTGTGAATCTTCCTCTCATTTTAGTCTCTATATATCAACATGCACTTGTGAATCTTCCTCTCATTTTAGTCTCTATATATCAAAATGCTCTTGTGAATCTTCCTCTCATTTAAGTCTCTATGTATCAACATGCACTTGTGAATCTTCCCCTCATTTTAGTCTCTATATATCAACATGCTCTTGTGAATCTTCCTCTCATTTTAGTCTCTATATATCAACATGCACTTGTGAATCTTCCTCTCATTCTAGTCTCTATATATCAACATGCACTTGTGATTCTTCCTCTCATTTTAGTCTCTATATATCAACATGCACTTGTGAATCTTCCTCTCATTTTAGTCTCTATATATCAACATGCATTTGTGAATCTTCCCCTCATTTTAGTCTCTATATATCAACATGCACTTGTGAATCTTCCTCTCATTTTAGTCTCTATATATCAACATGCACTTGTGAATCTTCCTCTCATTTTAGTCTCTATATATCAACATGCACTTGTAAATCTTCCTCTCATTTTAGTCTCTATATATCAACATGCACTTGTGAATCTTCCTCTCATTCTAGTCTCTATATATCAACATGCACTTGTGATTCTTCCTCTCATTTTAGTCTCTATATATCAACATGCACTTGTGAATCTTCCTCTCATTTTAGTCTCTACATATCAACATGCACTTGTGAATCTTCCTCTCATTTTAGTCTCTATGTATCAACATGCTCTTGTGAATCTTCCTCTCATTTTAGTCTCTATATATCAACATGCACTTGTGAATCTTCCTCTCATTTTAGTCTCTATATATCAACATGCACTTGTGAATCTTCCTCTCATTTTAGTCTCTATGTATCAACATGCACTTGTGAATCTTCCTCTCATTTTAGTCTCTATATATCAACATGCACTTGTGAATCTTCCTCTCATTTTAGTCTCTATATATCAACATGCACTTGTGAATCTTCCTCTCATTTTAGTCTCTATATATCAACATGCACTTGTGAATCTTCCTCTCATTTTAGTCTCTATATATCAACATGCACTTGTGAATCTTCCTCTCATTTTAGTCTCTATGTATCAACATGCACTTGTGAATCTTCCTCTCATTTTAGTCTCTATATATCAACATGCACTTGTGAATCTTCCTCTCATTTTAGTCTCTATATATCAACATGCACTTGTGAATCTTCCTCTTATTTTAGTCTCTACATATCAACATGCATTTGTGAATCTTCCTCTCATTTTAGTCTCTATATATCAACATGCACTTGTGAATCTTCCTCTCATTTTAGTCTCTATATATCAACATGCACTTGTGAATCTTCCTCTTATTTTAGTCTCTACATATCAACATGCACTTGTGAATCTTCCTCTCATTTTAGTCTCTCTATATCAACATGCACTTGTGAATCCTCCTCTCATTTTAGTCTCTATATATCAACATGCACTTGTGAATCTTCCTCATTTTAGTCTCTATATATCAACATGCACTTGTGAATCTTCCTCTCATTTTAGTCTCTACATATCAACATGCACTTGTGAATCTTCCTCTCATTTTAGTCTCTATATATCAACATGCACTTGTGAATCTTCCTCTCATTTTAGTCTCTATATATCAACATGCACTTGTGAATCTTCCTCTCATTTTAGTCTCTATATATCAACATGCACTTGTGAATCTTCCTCTCATTTTAGTCTCTATGTATCAACATGCACTTGTGAATCTTCCTCTCATTTTAGTCTCTATATAACATGCACTTGTGAATCTTCCTCTCATTTTAGTCTCTATATATCAACATGCACTTGTGAATCTTCCTCTCATTTTAGTCTCTATATATCAACATGCACTTGTGAATCTTCCTCTCATTTTAGTCTCTATATATCAACATGCACTTGTGAATCTTCCTCTCATTTTAGTCTCTATGTATCAACATGCACTTGTGAATCTTCCTCTCATTTTAGTCTCTATATATCAACATGCACTTGTGAATCTTCCTCTCATTTTAGTCTCTATATATCAACATGCACTTGTGAATCTTCCTCTTATTTTAGTCTCTACATATCAACATGCATTTGTGAATCTTCCTCTCATTTTAGTCTCTATATATCAACATGCACTTGTGAATCTTCCTCTCATTTTAGTCTCTATATATCAACATGCACTTGTGAATCTTCCTCTTATTTTAGTCTCTACATATCAACATGCACTTGTGAATCTTCCTCTCATTTTAGTCTCTCTATATCAACATGCACTTGTGAATCCTCCTCTCATTTTAGTCTCTATATATCAACATGCACTTGTGAATCTTCCTCTCATTTTAGTCTCTATATATCAACATGCACTTGTGAATCTTCCTCTCATTTTAGTCTCTACATATCAACATGCACTTGTGAATCTTCCTCTCATTTTAGTCTCTATATATCAACATGCACTTGTGAATCTTCCTCTCATTTTAGTCTCTATATATCAACATGCACTTGTGAATCTTCCTCTCATTTTAGTCTCTATATATCAACATGCACTTGTGAATCTTCCTCTTATTTTAGTCTCTATATATCAACATGCACTTGTGATTCTTCCTCTCATTTTAGTCTCTATATATCAACATGCACTTGTGAATCTTCCTCTCATTTTAGTCTCTATATATCAACATGCATTTGTGAATCTTCCCTCATTTTAGTCTCTATATATCAACATGCACTTGTGAATCTTCCTCTCATTTTAGTCTCTATATATCAACATGCACTTGTGAATCTTCCTCTCATTTTAGTCTCTATATATCAACATGCACTTGTAAATCTTCCTCTCATTTTAGTCTCTATATATCAACATGCACTTGTGAATCTTCCTCTCATTCTAGTCTCTATATATCAACATGCACTTGTGATTCTTCCTCTCATTTTAGTCTCTATATATCAACATGCACTTGTGAATCTTCCTCATTTTAGTCTCTACATATCAACATGCACTTGTGAATCTTCCTCTCATTTTAGTCTCTATGTATCAACATGCTCTTGTGAATCTTCCTCTCATTTTAGTCTCTATATATCAACATGCACTTGTGAATCTTCCTCTCATTTTAGTCTCTATATATCAACATGCACTTGTGAATCTTCCTCTCATTTTAGTCTCTATGTATCAACATGCACTTGTGAATCTTCCTCTCATTTTAGTCTCTATATATCAACATGCACTTGTGATCTTCCTCTCATTTTAGTCTCTATATATCAACATGCACTTGTGAATCTTCCTCTCATTTTAGTCTCTATATATCAACATGCACTTGTGAATCTTCCTCTCATTTTAGTCTCTATGTATCAACATGCACTTGTGAATCTTCCTCTCATTTTAGTCTCTATGTATCAACATGCACTTGTGAATCTTCCTCTCATTTTAGTCTCTATATATCAACATGCACTTGTGAATCTTCCTCTCATTTTAGTCTCTATATATCAACATGCACTTGTGAATCTTCCTCTTATTTTAGTCTCTACATATCAACATGCATTTGTGAATCTTCCTCTCATTTTAGTCTCTATATATCAACATGCACTTGTGAATCTTCCTCTCATTTTAGTCTCTATATATCAACATGCACTTGTGAATCTTCCTCTTATTTTAGTCTCTACATATCAACATGCACTTGTGAATCTTCCTCTCATTTTAGTCTCTCTATATCAACATGCACTTGTGAATCCTCCTCTCATTTTAGTCTCTATATATCAACATGCACTTGTGAATCTTCCTCTCATTTTAGTCTCTATGTATCAACATGCACTTGTGAATCTTCCTCTCATTTTAGTCTCTATATATCAACATGCACTTGTGAATCTTCCTCTCATTTTAGTCTCTATATATCAACATGCACTTGTGAATCTTCCTCTCATTTTAGTCTCTATATATCAACATGCACTTGTGAATCTTCCTCTCATTTTAGTCTCTATGTATCAACATGCACTTGTGAATCTTCCTCTCATTTTAGTCTCTATGTATCAACATGCACTTGTGAATCTTCCTCTCATTTTAGTCTCTATATATCAACATGCACTTGTGAATCTTCCTCTCATTTTAGTCTCTATATATCAACATGCACTTGTGAATCTTCCTCTTATTTTAGTCTCTACATATCAACATGCATTTGTGAATCTTCCTCTCATTTTAGTCTCTATATATCAACATGCACTTGTGAATCTTCCTCTCATTTTAGTCTCTATATATCAACATGCACTTGTGAATCTTCCTCTTATTTTAGTCTCTACATATCAACATGCACTTGTGAATCTTCCTCTCATTTTAGTCTCTCTATATCAACATGCACTTGTGAATCTCCTCTCATTTTAGTCTCTATATATCAACATGCACTTGTGAATCTTCCTCTCATTTTAGTCTCTATATATCAACATGCACTTGTGAATCTTCCTCTCATTTTAGTCTCTACATATCAACATGCACTTGTGAATCTTCCTCTCATTTTAGTCTATATATCAACATGCACTTGTGAATCTTCCTCTCATTTTAGTCTCTATATATCAACATGCACTTGTGAATCTTCCTCTCATTTTAGTCTCTATATATCAACATGCACTTGTGAATCTTCCTCTTATTTTAGTCTCTACATATCAACATGCACTTGTGAATCTTCCTCTCATTTTAGTCTCTCTATATCAACATGCACTTGTGAATCTTCCTCTCATTTTAGTCTCTATATATCAACATGCACTTGTGAATCTTCCTCTCATTTTAGTCTCTATATATCAACATGCACTTGTGAATCTTCCTCTCATTTTAGTCTCTATATATCAACGTGCACTTGTGAATCCTCCTCTCATTTTAGTCTCTACATATCAACATGCACTTGTGAATCTTCCTCTCATTTTAGTCTCTATATATCAACATGCATTTGTGAATCTTCCTCTCATTTTTAAATCCTATTAGTATTTTTGATAGTGTAATGTAATCATTAGAAAGTAGCTAGTAGGTTTCTTAAATTTTATTTCTGTTCTTTTCTTTAGTCCACCTCCCCCACCCCTGAAGGAGCAAATGGAGACCCTTGGGGCATTCCTGGGTGTGATCCTGGAGGATGTGGACCCTGGGGAGTGTGTCTCAATTGATCCAGGTACTGAAGCTTTCCATCACACACTGGCATACCTACTCCACTGGAAGCTGTACATGACAATGTTTGGAGCTGCTTCAGCTGAAGTGGGTTGCATTTTATTTTAATTCATATTTTATTTACTTTTAAAACCAATTTTTACCATTTAATTTTTTCTTCACAACTTTGTTGTGCCTTTTATTTACTATGAAACACAGACAACACTCCAAGAGAATTTTACAAAACTGAAAGAAGAAAAAAAAAAAAAGGTTTTTGTTTGACCATTACCCCTTCTTCACAACTTTATTGTCCTTGTTATATATTTTTAAACACAGATAGCATTCCTGAGGGCTTCAGCAACTCCCTCAGAGCATTTTACAAAACAAGCATCATGATGTTATACATTTCAGAAAACATACAGACCTTAAGTTGTAGATTGTAACAATGATGGGGTAATCTTGAAACAAAGAATAGAAGAGCAAATGCGAGAGTAGAAACAATTCTTCACTATACATAAAGAGGAATGCAAACATTACAACGGTCAAACCAGTGCTTACACCAGTCAAACTTTAACTAAGCCAAACTTTAAACCTTAACGGAATAAGATTTTGATGCTTTCTGCACCATTTTGATTCTTTTGAAGTCCTCTTTCATATGAGATAAACTTGCTTGACCCCTGAACTAATCCTTTCAAATCCTCTTTCATATAGAATAAACTTGTTTGATCTCTGAACTAAACCTTTCAAATCCTATTTCATATAGAATAAACTTGTTTGATCTCTGAACTAATCCTTTTAAATCCTCTTTCATATAAGATAAACTTGCTTGACCACTGAACTAATTCTTTCAAATCCTCTTTTATATAAGATAAACTTGTTTGACCTCTGAACTAATCCTTTCAAATCCTCTTTCATATAAGATAAACTTGCTTGACCCCTGAACTAATCTGTCCAAATCCTCTTTCATATAAGATAAACTTGTTTGATCCCTGAATTAATCCTTTCAAATCCTCTTTTATATATGATAAACTTGCTTGACCCCTGAACTAATCTTTTCAAATCCTCTTTCATATAAGATAAACTTGCTTCACCCCTGAACTAATCCTTTCAAATCCTCTTTTATATAAGATAAACTTGCTGGACCCCTGAACTAATCCTTTCAAGTCCTCTTTCATATAAGATAAACTTGCTTGACCACTGAACTAATCCTTTCAAGTCCTCTTTCATATAAGATAAATTTGCTTGACCCTGAAGTAATCCTTTCAAATCCTCTTTCATATAAGATGAACTTGTTTGATCCCTGAATTAATCCTTTTAAATCCTCTTTCATATAAGATGAACTTGCTTGACCCTGAAGTAATCCTTTCAAATCCTCTTTCATATAAGATGAACTTGTTTGATCCCTGAACTAATCCTTTCAAATCCTCTTTCATATAAGATGAACTTGTTTGATCTCTGAAGTAAACCGTTCAAATCTTTTTTCATATAAGATGAACTTGTTTGATCCCTGAATTAATCCTTTCAAATCCTCTTTCATATAAGATGAACTTGCTTGACCCCTGAACTAATCCTTTCAAATCCTCTTTCATATAAGATAAACTTGTTTGATCTCTGAACTAAACCTTTCAAATCCTCTTTCATATAAGATAAACTTGCTTGACCCCTGAACTAATCCTTTTAAATCCTCTTTCATATAAGATAAACTTGCTTGACCCCTGAACTAATCCTTTTAAATACTCTTTCATATAAGATAAACTTGCTTGACCCTGAACTAATCCTTTCAAATCCTCTTTCATATAAGATAAACTTGTTTGATCCTGAACTAAACCTTTCAAATCCTCTTTCATATAAGATAAACTTGTTTGACCCTGAACTAATCCTTTCAAATCCTCTTTCATATAAGATAAACTTGCTTGACCCTGAACTAATCCTTTTAAATCCTCTTTCATATAAGATAAACTTGTTTTGACCCTGAACTAATCCTTTCAAATCCTCTTTCATATAGAATAAACTTGCTTGACCCCTGAACTAATCCTTTCAAATCCTCTTTCATATAAGATAAACTTGTTTGATCTCTGAACTAATCCTTTCAAATCCTCTTTCATATAAGATAAACTTGTTTGATCTCTGAACTAATCCTTTCAAATCCTCTTTCATATAAGATAAACTTGCTTCACCCTGAACTTATCCCTTTTAAATCCTCTTTCAAAAGATAAACTTGCTTCACCCTTAATCATATAAGATAAACTTGTTTGATCTCTGAACTAATCCTTTTAAATCCTCTTTCATATAAGATAAACTTGCTTGACCCCTGAACTAATCCTTTCAAATCCTCTTTCATATAAGATAAACTTGTTTGATCTCTGAACTAAACCTTTCAAATCCTCTTTCATATAAGATAAACTTGCTTGACCCCTGAACTAATCCTTTCAAATCCTCTTTCATATAAGATAAACTTGCTTGACCCCTGAACTAATCCTTTCAAATCCTCTTTCATATAAGATAAACTTGCTTGACCCCTGAACTTATCCTTTTAAATCCTCTTTCATATAAGATAAACTTGCTTCACTTCTGAACTAATCCTTTTAAATCCTCTTTCATATAAGATAAACTTGTTTGATCTCTGAACTAATCCTTTTAAATCCTCTTTCATATAAGATGAACTTGCTTCACCCCTGAACTAATCCTTTTAAATACTCTTTCATATAAGATAAACTTGCTTGACCCCTGAACTAATCCTTTTAAATACTCTTTCATCTAAGATAAACTTGCTTGACCCCTGAACTAATCCTTTCAAATCCTCTTTCATATAGAATAAACTTGCTTGACCCCTGAAGTAATCCTTTCAAATCCTCTTTCATATAAGATAAACTTGTTTGATCCCTGAACTAATCCTTTCAAATCCTCTTTCATATAAGATAAACTTGTTTGATCTCTGAACTAATCCTTTCAAATCCTTTTTCATATAAGATAAACTTGCTTCACGCCTGAACTAATCCTTTCAAATCCTCTTTCATATAAGATAAACTTGTTTGATCTCTGAACTAATCCTTTCAAGACTATTCCGTTAAGAATTTAAAGCTCTCCGCCATGCTCTACCTGTCAATATACCTTTAAAGGATTATTCCCGTTAATTTTATTTTAATATATATAATTGAGGACAATTAAAGAAACAAATTGGTGAAATAACCAGGTTGAAATCTTATTCCGTTTAGGAGTTATTGCACTTCCTAGGTTTCACCAGTGTGTTGAAAGTGACCTTACAGTGTAAAGTCTGATGTCATACTTGCAGATCCAAGATATTTCTTTATGAATTTCTACAAAATGAAAATTTATGTTTCCAATCATTAAGAGAGAGGTCATTCATTTTCAAAGAAATACATCAGTATTGTGTTGGGTCCGCAAGTATGACATCACATTTTACACTGCAAGGTCACTTTTCAACACACTCACGCAATCTCTGAAATGCAATAACTCTTAAACGGAAAAAGATATTAGCATGAATTTGACAGAAAATTGTTTCTTTAATAGTCCTCTATCATATATATGAAAGTTCATGGGAATATTTCCTTTAAAAGTAATGTAGGGTTTTCTAGCTATGACCTTTTATGAATTAGGCCCCTACAGGTACTGTGATGGATATAAGGACAACACACATCAAATCATAGAGTTTTTTCCTCATGGTTCCTGCTTCTGGCAAGTACTCATTTTATTATTTTTTTCTGACTTCAGGCAAGAGCTAAATTTGCTGCAAACTTGAAGAAAACTGATTCTCTGTCAAAGCTGATGGTGATCCTCTTTAAGCTTATGCCAGATAACCCAGTGCTTGTGGTGCAGGGAAATCTCCTATCAAGTCTGGAAAATCCCCTGCAAAGGGTCAGCTCACCATGTTCACAGAGGAACCACTGCTACACTGTAGAGGTGAGTTTTCTTTCAAATGAAATAATAACTAGAATCTAAGCACTCTGTATAGAGTGCATACCTCTGCCCCCTTGACAATTCCAAGATGCCTTATATTTTTTAGAGTTCATTCCCCATCCTTCATACATTCTACCTCAGAAATCCTAGGCCCAGCAAGTTTTATCCCAAAAGAATTTCCTACTCACTTCCAATCTGTATTGTCCATTTTAATTCTAAGCACTTCAGGATTTCTGTATCTACCTACTGACTGATTTCTTCCAATGTTATAATAATGTTTTCAGGTTTATTTAGGCTCAGCATTCATTGTTTGAGTTCCTTTCAGGCAAGATTTACATTCCATCATTTTCCTTTCATGCCACAAAGTAATTGTTTGAATTTACTTCAAGTTATACCTTACTTTCTACACTATAAGTATGCAATCTGGTTGATAATTTTCTTTCAGGGTATGAATTGATTGTTCAGCATATTCCTTTAAAGTTTTGTATTAAGTCTCCACAAATCTCAGCCTAAACCATCCCCACTTTTCCATTTTTGCCTTTCCCCTATTCCAATATGTCCCAAGTTTGAATCATTTTCGTCCTTAAGCAGTAAAATACCACACACCACATTTAATTAAGATCCAATCATCAGTTCTTGAGATATGTTGATGACAAACACAGGCGAAAACAAAACCGCTGTCCAACTTCGTTGGCAGAGCTAATAATAATTAAAAGGATAGTAATAATAGTAAAATTCCTAAGAGTACTTGCATTTTCATGGCCTGTGCATTGATTAAAGATTCATGTTGAGGTGGAGTGTATATGTATATATATGTATATATATATATATATATATATATATATATATATATTTAATGCACGGGGCAAAGGATTTTGGCTTGAGTGGAATGACCTGACTTTAGGAGGGCCATTTGCGAGTGCAAAGTGCTTTGAACAGTGCACTCTAAATGCGTATATAAAGACGATACCAAAACATTAATCGTTTTGTAAAATTTCTGTCTTAGATTGTTTGAAATGCATGGAAAAGTACTAAAAAGACTAGAAAACGAGAACAGTTTACATGTATTTTTGCGTTTTATTAATGGTATATGTACGTGTAGCAGCAACTTATGCTAAATTGCTTTAAAATCCATGAAAAATGATGAAAATAGCAAAAACATTCATCCAGATCGGTTAAAGATTCACCATTTTAGAGCATTTTGAATTTTCAGGACAAAATATGCAAATTTGTGTTCCTCTTGAAGTTCCTCTTGTGATGTATGACAGGGCAGAAGTTCATATTTCCTTATGTAAACCCTTTGTTTTTTAAATTGGTAGTCACACATTTGTGAAAAATGGAAAGGAATTTTAACCAAACATTTTTAAGTGTTGACCATACCAAAATCTAGCAGGAATAAACTTTGTCATCATTTTCAGGAACTGAAATTTAGGAAGGAAATATAAAGAATTACATAAAGCTTTTCAGCTACCCGCCTGGTCATACATCACAAATTTAACATCAATTATGCATTCACTGCAGATCGCTAAAACTTGAATCAGTCATAATTCAAAAACTTTAGGCCTACGTTCCATTAACAAGATTTAAAGACTGTTGCATATATGTTGCATTTAGAATTAAATGCTCTTTCTCCTGCGCCAAAATTTTCAAGGCGTCCATAGACCTTTAACACAATCACCTTTTAAAATGGAATGAACCAAATAATCAAGGTTGTGCATTACCAGGATTTAATGCACGGGTCATGACAATGCAAACACTTCATAGAAATATGATTAGTCTCAGTAAATGAACTACCTTGACTGGATGGTTTATACCATTTTCACTATAGGTGATTTTGTTAATAAAGCGAAAAAAAATATTGACTTCTCATTTTGAATATTTTTCCAATGTTTTTTTTTAAGTACTTTATACAATCTAACACGAAAATTGCATAAAAGATTAATGTTTTGGCATCATGTTTATATATATATATATATATATATATATATATATATATATATATATATATATATATATATATATATATATATATATATATATATATATATATATATATATATATATATATATATATATATATATATATATATATATATATATATATATATATATATATATATATATATATATATATAAACCAAAATAGGAAAAAATGACAATGTCTCTAGCCAACAGATTATTTTAAAAACCAAATATTTTCGAAAACTCCTGTTTCCTTCTTCAGTGGTATGAAGTTAAATCACTGAAGAAGGAAACAGGAGTTTTCAAAATATTTGGTTTTAAAATAATCTGTTGGCTAGAGACATTGTCATTTTTCCTATTTTGTTTTGTTTGTAATGGCCAATGCGCTGAACTTACCTTTTATATATATATATATATATATATATATATATATATATATATATATATATATATATATATATATATATATATATATATAAATATATATATATATATCATATATATACATATATATAAATATATTTATATATATACATATATATATATATTTATATATATATATATATATATGTATATATATATATACGATTTAATGAACTTTTCAAATGGCTTTGTGTCAACCAAAATAAATCAATACATACTCAAATTTTGCTGTCTTGAGTGCACTTTTCAGTAGATTTCATTTTTTTTAGGCAGTTAATTTATATCTCTTGTATAATGAAATACCAAAGGGATATTACTTATGATTTTATTCATGTGTGAGTCAAAAGTTTTTTTGCCATCAAGCCTGGTACTCTACCTGGTGCTCCAGGATTTAATGCACGGGTCATGACAATGCAAATACTACATAGACTCCTGGTACTTTACCTGGTGCTCTACCTGGTACTCTATCTGGTGCCCTACCTGGTGCTCTGCCTTGTACCCTACCTAGTGCTCTACCTGGAGCCCTACCTTGTGCTCTACCTGGTGCCCTACTCTGGTGCCCCACCTGGTGCTCTGCCTTGAACTCTACCTAGTGCTCTACCTGGTGCCCTACCTTGTGCTCTACCTGGTGCTCTGCCTGGTGCTCTGCCTGGTGCTCTGCCTTGTACCCTACCTAGTGCTCTACCTGGTGCTCTACCTGGTGCCCTACCTTGTGCTCTACCTAGTGCTCTGCCTTGTACCCTACCTAGTGCTCTACCTGGTACTCTATCTGGTGCTCTACCTTGTGCTCCACGTGGTGCCCTACCTGGTGCTCTGCCTTGTACCCTACCTAGTGCTCTACCTGGTGCTCTACCTGGTACTCTATCTGGTGCCCTACCTTGTTCTCTACCTGGTGCTCTGCCTTGTACTTTACCTAATGCTCTACCTGGTGCTCCACCTGGTGCCCTACCTTGTGCTCTACCTGGTGCTCTGCCTTGTACCCTACCTAGTGCTCTACCTGGTGCTCTACCTGGTACTCTACCTTGTGCTCTACCTGGTGCCCTACCTGGTGCTCTGCCTTGTACCCTACCTAGTGCTCTACCTGGTGCTGTACCTGGTGCTCTACCTGGTACTCTACCTGGTGCCCTACCTAGTGCCCTACCTAGTGCTCTACCTGGTGTTCTACCTGGTGCTCTACCTGGTGCTCTACCTGGTGCTCTACCTGGTACTCTACCTGGTGCTCTACCTGGTGCCCTACTTGGTGCTCTACCTAGTGCTCTACCTGGTGCTCTATCTGGTGCTCTACCTGGTGCCCTACTTGGTGCTCTACCTAGTGCTCTACTTGGTGCTCTACCTGGTGCCCTACCTAGTGCTCTACTTGGTGCTCTACCTAGTGCTCCACCTGGTGCTCTACCTGGTGCCCTACTTGGTGCTCTACCTAGTGCTCTACCTGGTGCTCTATCTGGTGCTCTACCTGGTGCCCTACCTGGTGCTCTACCTAGTGCTCTACTTGGTGCACTACCTGGTGCCCTACCTAGTGCTCTACCTGGTGCCCTACCTAGTACTCTACCTGGTGCTCTACCTGGTGCCCTACTTGGTGCTCTACCTAGTGCTCTACCTGGTGCTCTACCTAGTGCTCTACTTGGTGCTCTACCTAGTGCTCTACCTGGTGCTCTACCTGGTGCCCTACTTGGTGCTCTACCTGGTGCTCTACCTAATGCTCTACTTGGTGCCCTACTTGGTACTCTACCTGGTGCTCTACCTGTGCTCTACCTGGTGCCCCCACTTGGTACTCTACCTAGTGCTCTACTTGGTGCCCCACCTGGTGCCTCACCTAGTGCCCCACCTAGTGCTCTACCTGTGCCCCACCTAGTGCTCTACCTGGTGCCCTACTTGGTGCTCTACCTAGTGCTCTACTTGGTGCTCTACCTAGTGCTCTACCTGGTGCCCTACCTGGTACTCTACCTAGTGCTCTACCTGGTGCCCTACCTGGTGCTCTACCTGGTGCTCTACCTGGTGCCCTACCTAGTGCTCTACCTGGTGCCCTACCTGGTGCTCTACCTGGTGCCCTACCTAGTACTCTACCTGGTGCTCTACCTGGTGCTCTACCTGGTGCTCTACCTGGTGCTCCCACCTGGTGCCCAGTGCTCTGCCTGGTGCCCTACCTGGTGCCCTCTACCTGGTGCTCTACCCAATGCCCACCTGGTACCCACCTGCCCCACCTAGTGCTCTACCCAGTGCCCCACCTGGTGCCCTACCTAGTGCTCTACCTGGTGCCCTACCTGTTGCTCTACCTGGTGCCCTACCTGGTGCTCTACCTGGTACCCTACCTGGTACTCTACCTAGTGCCCTACCTGGTACCCTGTCTGGTGCTCTACCTGGTACCCTACTTAGTGCTCTGCCTGGTGTTCTACTTGGTGCTCTACCTGGTGCCCTACCTAGTGCTCTACCTGGTGCTCTACTTGGTGCCCTACCTGGTGCTCTACCTGGTGCCCTACCTGGTGTTCTATCTGGTGCTCTACCTGGTTCTCTACCTAGTGCTTTACCTGGTACTCGACTTAGTGCCCTACCTGGTGCTCTACCTAATGCTCTACTTGGTGCTCTACCTAGTGCTCTACCTGGTGCTCTACCTGTTGCTCTATCTGGTGCTCTACCTGGTACTCTACTTGGTACTCTACCTAGTGCTCTACCTGGTGCTCTACCTGGTGCCCTACTTGGTGCTCTACCTAGTGCTCTACCTGGTGCTCTACCTGGTGCTCTACCTAGTGCTCTACCTGGTGCTCTATCTGGTGCTCTACCTAGTGCTCTACCTGGTGCTCTATCTGGTGCTCTACCTGGTGCTCTATCTGGTGCTCTACCTGGTGCACTCTACCTAGTGCTCTACCTGGTGCCCTACTTGGTGCTCTACCTAGTGCTCTACCTGGTGCTGTATCTGGTGCTCTACCTGGTGCTCTACCTGTTGCTCTACCTGGTACTCTACCTAGTGCTCTACCTGGTGCCCTACTTGGTGCTCTACCTAGTGCTCTACCTGGTGCTCTACCTGGTGCTCTATCTGGTGCTCTACCTGGTGCTCTACTTGGTGCTCTACCTAGTGCTCTACCTGCTGCTCTACCTGCTGCTCTATCTAGTACTCTACCTGGTACTCTACCTAGTGGTGCTCTACTTGGTGCTCTACCTAATGCTCTACTTGGTGCTCTATCTGGTGCTCTCTGGTGCTCTACTCGGTACTCTGCCTGGTACTCTACCTAGTGCTCTACCTGGTACTCTACCTGGTACTCTACCTGGTACTCTATGTTAATTGTTCCTCACTGCCTTCCATAAGTTCTTCCCAGCTATGTCTTCCTCATTTCAATATCAGTAAAACTACATTGTTCACCTTGTTATGTTTTAAAGGATTAGTTCTGTGGTCAAGCATGTTCATCTCACATTAAAAAGGACTTTAAAAGAAACAAAATGGTGAAGAAAGCATTCAACTATCTTATTCCGTTAAGGAGATATTCAAGTCTAAAGCTGTGTCTTATCTGTGTAGAAATGACTGGTGTAGTAAGTCTACTATGGAAGGTTGGCACCCTCATCCTCACATCCTTAAAAATTGTTATTTTTTTTTTTGAAGAAATTTTATTTAACTTTTGTATCATTTAGATTATTTTTCTTGATACTTTTTCCACTTGGTAAATTAAAATTACCCTTACTAGATTATGTTTGACTACTTTCCTTACATATCCAATGGTTATTTAGCCGCCACAAAATTGCAGGACAAAATATGCTAGAATACATAAAGATTTCGAGGAATCTGAGACTATGACGTCACAATTAGTCTGATTTCAGTCGTTTCTACGCAAATGATACCAAACTTTAAACTTAATATCTCCTTAATGGAATAAGATATTGAAGTAGTTTCTTCACCATTTTGTTTCTTTTGAAGTCCTCTTTCATATAAGATGGAATTGTTTGACCGCTAAACTAATCCTTTAACATTTTTTTTCACACTATACCTAGTTCTGGCACATATTACTAGTTTACTTGCTGTTAAACCGAAACAGCCATAACACCATCAATGAAAAATGTAATAATCCTTAAAAGTTTATGTTTAATTTAAACAATTTTTTATTTCTTTTTATTTGTATATGTAAATATCATGTGAAAGATGAGTTGCTTTATTCATGAAAATCCCTATTTATTCTTTTAGTGCTTTACATTAAAGACTTTTCCTACTCCTCTTTTTTCCAGATATCTACTCAAGTTCTAAGGAAATAGCCCATCTTGCTTGCTCTGTGTACCACCAAGCCATGAAAGACTTGCCAGCAATGGTGAGACAGTTTTGGTCAAGCCAAGACAAGAGGCTTGCAAAATATGTCGATGAGTAAGTCACAGATATGATTCTTTTTTGCAACTTCAGGTGACTATAGGCAATGTTTAAATTCAATCATGAGTAGTTGGAATTTTACTGGTCACAGACATCAATTCAAAGCATGAAAGTTTCGCACCTTTACAATGTTCGGTTTTTGCACATGTTAAAAAATTGAACATCTAAAGGTCACTGAAAATTACACATCACTGCCCCACATTCCATACATACAGTGTACAATTATGCATACACTATTTATAGGTACAGAGTTTATTTCGGGAATGGTTTAAGCGGACAAAGTGTATATAACTTATTTAAAAATATTGAGTGAGGGCGCTGCAATTAGCAATGTCGTAGATGTCGGGGCATAATATTGACATGGGCTAGTGTTACTGTAATAATACTCCAGGGTTGGGTGGGAGTTCAAATTGACGAACCAATAACCGAACGTGATGAAGTCTGGGGATAAAGAATAACTAAATATAAGAAAGAGAGATGCCAAAATAAATGAAGAAGAGGTGTAATTAATTTGTATAGAAGCTATTTACAAGAATCTGTCTCAGAAAATGCAAGTGTACATGTTTACACAGAAACAATGTCTGAATGAAACAGAAGCCAGTGCCCAACTGACAGACTGATCAAAACCTCACTGTCGCGATACCACACCCAGGATATAACACATGCGGCAAAACAGAGCAGAAAAGCACTGGTCAGTTCTGTCGCATGCACCATTTCTGGGATGCAGATATAAAAGACATCTTGAGATACACATGTTGTCTACCTACTGTGGTGTAGCGGTTATCATACATGTCTACAGACCACGAGGCCCTGGGTTTAAGCCTGGGTTGGGTAGACATGCCAGTGCACCACAACTGGTTATCAAACAACTTGGTTGTTGATGTTATGTCTGTCCCTACGTCGTACCTGTGTTCTCGTCCGGGTCGTATTAAGCGTTTCGTGATAGCATTGTTACTATCATAACCGAATACGCAGGCGACGACCCCGTCATTGTAATTGTGTGTTCACTCATCGTCGTCCAGATACACATGTGACATACATGAAACAGCTAGGGATGCTTCGGTGTCACAGTACCATAAAATGTACCCAAAAAAGAAAATAGCCCATCTTTTTTAATTCTTTAGGTAATCGAAATAGAAAATCAAAAAGACTTCTCCTGCTTAAAGGAAAGTATTCTTTATCGAGATTAAAAAGGCTCAGAATAGCAAAATAATATATATTCCTGGCAAAAGGCATTTTTTCATCCTGATCAAATTCCAAGACTCATCTTATGATACAAACTGTATATTGAAGCCATTTATTCTTTATCAGCTACACCACCATATATGTCAGTCCTCTGCTCACCACCCAAGAACTCCAGAGTGTCCAAGCTTCTAAGAAGAAATTGGAAAACTTTACAATTGTCACAAGAACCGCAACAAGGGAGGTGATCGCCACGTACACTATGCAAGACCTGTCTATTGAACTGGTCATCTTACTGCCTGGAATCACCCACTGGGAGTAATCTCTGTAGAGAGTGGCAAGAAAATTGGTGTCAGCACAGCGCAGTGGCGCAATTGGATGTTGCAGCTTACGACGTACCTCAACAATCAGGTATATATAAAGTGTATTTTATATAGATAAATACTTTATAAGGGTACTGTTTCTCCAACCAATTTTGTCAGTTATTTTCTTCGAAAAAAATATTTGGCATTTAAGTAAGTTGGACATGATGATAAAACAAAAGATTTTTGTGAAAAACAGGTGTCAGTAAGCTATGGTTCTGATGTACGGCTTATTATAGGACATTTGTCATTGGAAAATCAATGGGAATTTCCAACATTTTGACTCTGGTTTTAAAATTGCTGAAAGAAAGTGCATGACTTCTTGTTATATATGTTATTAATGATTGACATGTGTCATTTTAAAGATGGCTGCCATTTTGCCTGATTTTTGATCAAAAATTACTAATGTATGTTTGGATGGCAATGTATTTTGATATAAATTCTTCAGAAAGTTGATAAGCTATGCATTTGTCTCAAAATGAAAAATAAAAAACAATTATGTGCAACACTTTTTCACAAAAGGATTAAAAATTCCTTATATCCTAGTTGACTGTAAAGTACTCCCTTCAGGTAGAAACCATACTGGGCCCTATAGAAGTTTGTTCACAAACTGTTTATGTATTTTCAATGTACTTAAATCTGTGGTGTAGCGGTTATCATACCTGTCTACAGACCACGAGGCCCCTGGTTCAATCCTGGGGTGGGTAGACACGCCAGTGCACCACAACTGGTTATCAAAGGCCATGGACATTGACTTGGTTGTCGATGTTATGTCTGTCCGTACGTAGTACCTGTGTTCTCGTCCGGGTCGTATTAAGCGTTTCATGATAGCATTTGTACTATCATAACCGAATACGCAGGCAACGACCCCGTCATTGTAATTGTGTGTTCAACTCTCTCTAAATCTGATTTTTGTACTCCTCCTCATCAAAACTTTGTCAGAATGGTACAATCCTGGATGGTCTTCAGCTCTGGAGGCAGAATGTGGACAAGAGGTTTGATGGTGTGGAGGAATGTACCGTTGTTACTCCGTCATCCATGGCGCTAACTGCTCTCTTCCAAAGATCAGCTGCCGAACGTGCAAGAAGAAGTTCCATTCTGCTTGCCTTGTAAGTATTTATTGTTTACAGAGATGTAAGCAACATTTCAGATTTGGTGGTGCACAGAGGGAAAATATACTTATGGACATATTAAAAATATTTTCAAACAATTGGTCAGAACGGCAGTCTATTGTTGGAGAGGCTAAATTTGAAGTTTTTTCAGCTTTTCTCAAAAAGTAATGAATGGATTTTGAAGAAAAAAAAGGTTTGATTAATATTGGTTTGATTCATTTTGGGTGTACTGGAACAAAGGAAAGTTAAGAAATTCTGGGGAGTTTTTGAAATATGTGTTTTTTTTTTTTTGGTTTTTTTGTGGAGGGGGGGGAAAATTAATTGGAATTATTCCAATGGAATAAATAATTAATAATAAGAATAAATAATTTTTTGAAAGAAAATCCATCAAACAAATATAAAATCCAAAATATATTTTTTAGGGGGGGGGAGATATTTAATGGGAATTATTCCAATGAAATAAGCTCAACAATAAATCATTCTTTATCCAAATGATCAGTTTTCTGGCCGCCAAGAAATTCAAACCAATTTTATTCTGGTATGATTGAAAGTCGTAGGATTTGGGGGCTGAAAGTTTGTGGGCCAAAGACTTCTGGGGTAGTTTGTGTTGTGAATGGGCTGATGCAATGAAGACAAAAGTCTAAGAAATTCACTTGATGGAAGGTCTACTGTAAGTATGACAGAGTTATGTTATTCATAGAGTTAGTGTGAAATTGATTTAGACGTTGAAGGAGAGTTATCCATCCTTTTTTTGTTTATCCACAGTACAAATGGTTCAAATCCAGCAACCTGTCCACATGTCCGCTCTGCAGGAGTCCATTTTGAATGAAGGCTGACCCCATAGATCAACAAATCCTTTGCTGCTGGAGACAACCAATATCATATCATGACAAGCTCAGTTGTTACTTCTTCAAATCCAGCAACCAGTCCACATGTCCGCTCTGCAGGAGTCCATTTTGAATGAAGGCTGACCCCATAGATCAACAAATCCTTTGCTGCTGGAGACAACCAATTATCATATCATGACAAGCTCAGTTGTTGCTTCTTCTGACGGCTAATAAGCAGTTTTCCAGCAAACGTGTGTGACACAAAATATGCTGAAATTCGTGTGGCAACATCAGGGTGGAATTTCCCCTTCACAAAGTGGAGGGACATATTTTTTCTCCACAAAGTCACAAATGCAAAATGTTTCTCTCAGACTTATGCATGTTTTTTAAATTCTGCCAAAAAGTGGGGTTGAGGGGGGGGACAAGTTCCCCAGGAATAAAAGTCCTGCGCGACAAGATTTTCCTCCTTAGAAGCCATGCAGAAGTCGGTGCTGGGTGGACAATAAACATTCGCATGGATTTGCCTGTCCCTGGCAGACACCGCTGTAGCATAGCATTTTAGAAATTATTCATAGCAGCTATCTTTGCCATAGTTTTTGTTGAAGATGTAACGACATGCATTACCTACAGGTTTATACAGTATGTAAAGATTTTATATTAAACAAATTAAAACCCATTCTGGACAGAAAAGTCTTCTAAATTATGTCAAAAGCAACTGTAAAAGTTACGTTATGTAATGAAAAAGTGGTGTATGAAAGGAAGGACAGCTCAAAATCTTTAATGTAATTCTTTAAATTTCTGCCCTAAATTTTAGTCAGTGAAAATCACCTGAATGTATTTTCTTTTGCTAAATTGATGGGAATTCAAAATCTCTTGCTCATTTTCAACCTCTCCCATCCAAGTAACATTGGTAAAGGATATACAAAGTAAACAAAGAATTTTATTAGTTTTCCTGTATTGTTGTTACAAAATTTCAATAAAAGTTTCATAATTTATAATAATAATGTGTTAAAATTCATAATGCTGTAAAATGGTCAATTGTTAACCACTTTTGATGAACTTTTTGCTATTTTCATGGGTTATAGCTTATTTTCATGGGTTATAGCTTATTTTCATGGGTTATAGCTTATTTTCATGGGTTATAGCTTATTTTCATGGGTTATAGAGAGAGTTGAACACACAATTACAATGACGGGTCGCCGCCTGCGATTCGCTATGATAGTACAAATGCTATCACGAACGCTTAATACGACCGGACGAGAACACAGGTACGACGTGCGGACAGACATAACATCGACAACCAAGTCAATGTCCACGGCCTTTGATAACCAGTTGTGGTGCACTGGCGTGTCTACCCACCCCAGGATTGAACCCGGGGCCTCGTGGTCTGTAGACAATGGGTTATAGCCTATTTTCATGGGTTATAGCTTATTTTCATAGGTTATAGCTTATTTTCATGGGTTATAGCTTATTTTTATGGGTTATAGCCTAATTTCATGGGTTATAGCTTATTTTCTTGGGTTATAGCTTATTTTCATGGGTTATAGCTTAATTTCATGGGTTATAGCTTATTTTCATGGGTTATTGCTTATTTTCATGGGTTTTAGCTTATTTTCTTGGGTTATAGCTTATTTTCATGGGTTATAGCTTAATTTCATGGGTTATAGCTTATTTTCATGGGTTATAGCTTATTTTCATGGGTTGTAGCTTATTTTCATGGGTTATAGCTTATTTTCATGGGTTATAGCTTAATTTCATGGGTTATAGCTTATTTTCATGGGTTATAGCTTATTTTTATGGGTTATAGCTTATTTTCTTGGGTTATAGCTTATTTTCATGGGTTATAGCTTAATTTCATGGGTTATAGCTTATTTTCATGGGTTATTGCTTATTTTCATGGGTTTTAGCTTATTTTCTTGGGTTATAGCTTATTTTCATGGGTTATAGCTTAATTTCATGGGTTATAGCTTATTTTCATGGGTTATAGCTTATTTTCATGGGTTGTAGCTTATTTTCATGGGTTATAGCTTATTTTCATGGGTTATAGCTTAATTTCATGGGTTATAGCTTATTTTCATGGGTTATAGCTTATTTTTATGGGTTATAGCTTATTTTCATGGGTTATAGCTTATTTTCACGGGTTATAGCTTAATTTCATGGGTTATAGCTTATTTTCATGGGTTATAGCTTATTTTTATGGGTTATAGCTTATTTTCATGGGTTATAGCTTATTTTCTTCCAGTTAAGATCAGGTTGTTGCTATCGCTCCATAGATCTTTGAAATCCAGTACAAACCATGAAAATAGCCAAAAGTCTCATCAAAACTGATCAGAAATTGATCATTTTTAGCTTGACTATTCAAAGAATAGTAGGAGCTATTCTACTCACCTTGTTGTTGGTGTCCGCATCGGCATCCACCTCGGTGCTAGATAAAGTTTTTTGGGGAGCAAGCCTATAAAAAGCTTGTTGTTATTTGAAAATGTACATTATTTAAAAGTGGAATAAATATATAGAATGTGCATAATGTCTGAATTAAAATTTGCAGTGTCATAGATGGTAACCAAAATAACAAATGATTAGACTTGGAAAGAACTGAAAAGTTTTAAAATATCTGAAATATTGTTTTAAAGATTTTTTAGTGGGGATTATTAGACTCTGCCTTAATTATTCAAGTTGACTGCTAATTTGCATAGAGTTGTTATATGTACTGACTTTTAGTACATATAACAACTCACACCCTCATGTTTATGTATGAGCAAAAACAAACAAACATAGAACATTGATTACTCTTTTCACTCTTCCAAGTACACAAATAACTACCAATGTACTACAGGTGGCCAGTTGTTTAATCAGGAATTTTTTGCATTCATTCTACATTATTCAAAACTTCCTCTCACCCAGGCAGTTCCAAGTTCGTATTGGCCACACCCTCTTTAACCCCTATCCCCAAAAAGAGGGTGTCCCAAAGAAATCATCTTATCTCCCACTCTCTTCAACCTAAGCATTAATGACATTGCGGAAAACCTTGGCCCCAACATCAAACGTGCCCTCTACATGGTGGACGACTGCACCATTTTCTACTCCTCCCCTAGCTTTCCTCTCATTTCAACAACCTCCATCCCAACCCGAACCTCGTGCTCAATGGCAATCGCATCCCTAAAATTGACCACACTAACTTCCTGGGTTTAACTCTATACCCCAAGCTTTCCTACAAGCAACACATCACCAACCTGAAACAGAAATGCAACAGCTCCCTCAACATTCTCCGCCTCTCTCCAATACCACTTAAGGTGCGAACCGCCATGCTCTCCTCAAAATCTTCAGGCTCACCATTCGTGTCAAGCTTGACTACAGCAATATTGTCTATTGTGTCGCTCACAACTCTTACCACAATCACATCAACACCATCCAAAATAAAGCCCTCGGGCTTTGTCTGGGTTCCTACAGGACTTCCCCAATCACCAGCCTTCATGTTGATACCAACAAACCCCCCTTCCTGCTAAGGTGTAGAAAGCTTAGCCTCTCCTATGCTTTTAGAGTCCTCACCAACACCCAGAACCCTGTTTACAACCTCATTAGGTACCCCAATTTTTCCACCCTCTTTTTGATAGGTCTAAAACCCTATCCCCTCCCTTCAGCTTATGCATCAAACCAGACCTCCATCTCGGCATCAATCCCACCACTCTCAGCACAATCTCCTTGCCCACTTTTCCTCCCTGGGCCACCCCCGTCCCTTCTATCCACCTAGGCTTCTCCATTCATCACAAAACCCAAACCCACCCTAACCTCTTCAACATCCTTCTCAACCAAATCAAAGACCAACTCTCAAACTACACTTCAATCTATACTGATGGCTCCAAGGAAGGGAACAAGACAGCTGCTGCTGCCGACATCCAAGACATCACCCTCAGTAGCAGACTTCCCGACTGACTCATCCATTTTTTCAGCCAAGGCTAAGGCCATTCTCCTTGCCCTCAACTTTATTGAGTACTCTCCGCTCAGCCACTTTGCCATCTTCTCCGACTCCAAGGCTGTCCTTAATTACTCAATCTTAAATGGGATAAGCCCACATCCCACCTCCTCTGTAGTAAACTCCTTTCGCCCACCCTCTCCAGGAAAAGTATTATTTACTTCTGGATACCCAGCCATGTTGGCATCCCTGGCAATGACAGGGCTGATGCAGCCGCTAAGCTTGCCCTCAACCTTGCCCTACCCTATTTCCCAAAACCCTATCTGACATCAAACCGCTTATCGCTTCCCTTGTTCGTGACTGCTGGCAAACCTCATGGAACTCCCAAATTGATATCAAACACCACGTCATCCAGTCCACCATTCCAATCAAACCCACCATCCACAACCTCTCCCTTGTCGACAATGTTCACATTACCTGTCTTACAATAGGTCATACCCACCTCACTCACTCCCACCTCCTTATTGGCTCCCCCCAACCCGTCTGCAACAATTGCCATTGCACTCTCACAATCCATCACATTTTCCTTGTTTGCCCCTGTACAACCTTCCCAGAACTTCCCTCGCTCCCCACAACTCAATAGCCGAGCTCTTCCAGAAAAACCTCCGGATAAAATTATCTCCTTTCTTCATCATGCTTTTTTCTACAACCATATTTAGTCCTCTCCCACCCCATCTCTCTACTGTTTTTGTTCTTAACTCATGCACCTCATCTCTCGATCCCAGCTTTCTGGCTTTTAGTTCTCGTGTTTCTCTCAATCTCCCCCTGTTTTCTTTCCTTCCTACCTCTGGAATGATCTAACCTCTCAGGCACAATTTGACCCTCGCTGTTGTGGTGCTGGCCGTTAAGCCCTCATCAAACAAACAAACAAGCAGGGAGGAAGGGATGGATGACTTTAGGGAGGGAGGGATGGATGGCATCAGGGAGGAGGGAGGAATGGATGGCATCAGGGAGGAGGGAGGGATGGATAGCACCAGGGAGGAGGGAGGGATGAATGGCCTCAGGGAGGAGGGAGGGATGGATGGCATCAGGGAGGGTTGGAGGGATGGATGGCATTAGGGAGGGAGGGATGGATGGCATCAGGAAGGGATGATGACATCAGGAGGGATGGATAAAAGGGACAGGGAAGGAGGAATGGATGGCATTGGTGAGGGATGGATGGCATCACGGAGGGAGGGATGGCTGGTTGGCATCAGGGAGGGAGGGATGGATGTTATCAGGGAGGAACAAATGGATGGCGTTGGAGGGGGATAGATGGCTTTCAGGTGGAATTCATTAAACTATTGACATTTCATACTTACTACAGTAATTGCAGTGCCTATTAGATGTATGTCATTATTTGATAAATAAGCATTATTTCAAAAGTGAATTAATGAGATATCGTGTTTACAAGCAAAGCGTCACACCTGCACACACACCCATACCCACACCCATACCCATACCCACACACATGCCCACACCCATACACACACCCATACCCACACCCATACCTACATACACACACCAACACTGCATAAGTTACTGATGCTGATAGCATCGGAACAAAAAATGAAAACAAAGACTTAGATACTGTAAGTGGACTTCCCTAAAGCTTAGCTTGTTATCAAAATTTATCTCACTGGAAGTTAGCGGATAAGTAATTGCTTACTTCCTTCAAGTAGCGCACTCCCCATGCAGCTTCGAATAGTCGAGCATGCTGTCGTTTGGACAGCTATAGTTTATATGTAAGGTCATATAGCCCAAATGTATCATTTGTGAGGCATGTAAGTCCTTTGTGTTTTAATCATGTACCACAATTAATTGCGTGACAGTAACCGGTACAGGTAAAAAGATTTTGGAACTTTTTAGAACTGTTTTAAAAGCTGACCATGAAAAACCTCTGCTCAGGCACGGAAGGTGGAGGTGTAGATTACGGCTAAAGTCACTGTTGCAGCAAACCAACAAGAAAAACCTCTGCTCAGGCACGGGAGGTGGAGGTGTAGATTACGGCTAAAGTCACTGTTGCAGCAAACCAGCAAGTCAATTAACAATTTCACAGCTGATTGCACTGAACACAATGGCAGGTTGTTAGTGCAGTCATACGCTGTGCTATTTCAACAAAACAAACAATTGTTAATTGTTAGAGAAACAATTGTTAATTTTCCTTGAAAGAAATGAAATGGTTTATTACGGTGGGCATTGTTTCATTTGAATTTCGTTTATGTAGGAACAGTAATTAAAGAAAAAAAGTTGATTTCGAAATTTTACTGGGGCATTATGATGTGAATTAAGGAAAGGTGAATGTTTTTTTTGGTTCGCATGCGAAGCATAATGCGAAGCATAATGCGAAGCATAATGCGAAGCATAATGCGAAGCATAATGCGAAGCATAATGCGAAGCATAATGCGAAGCATAATGCGAAGCATAATGCGAAGCATAATGCGAAGCATAATGCGAAGCATAATTCTAATCTATGTAATGGCGACTTCGTCCGTCGGGCAGTTTTTTCTGAGATTTCCTCAGAAATGTTAAAGATTCTTCAGAGTTCCGCAGAAAAAGTTAGTTTCTTCAGATATCCTTATGGAAGGTTAGAAATTCCTTACAAAATGAAGACACTTAAGACAGGATTGAAGACTAGTTTCCTTTAAAAGTCTACAAAACATTTAATATTTCCTTATAATATAACATTAAAATGATGTAATTTTCCAATATTCTTCAGAGATCCTCAAGCAACTTTCTCGTAGCACTGGAGATTAAAAATCCTTAAAATTCTTCAAAATATTTGGGCACCAACAGTTGTATTAGGCATGATTATTAAACTCCACCTTCATTATTGTGGTCATTTGCATAAAGTTGCTACAGAATATGAACTGACTGACCATACTTTTTTATTTATTTAGTATGCTCAGTCAGTGTGACAGTATGTGACTGCATATGGACATAGGGAGGGATGCCATATGGGACATGGATGGGGGCCATGCGGGACATATGATATAATATATACCATGTGGTATACACCACGGGCTATATCAGTCATAATTATTTGACTCCACTTTTTCTTTTCTTATTCAACAACTCATTTGCATATAAGTTATTATATGAACTGACACTTTAATACATAGCATGCTCAATCAGGGACTGTGATAGCTAGGATGAGACTTCTTATGGAGCCTATGGGACGTCATGTGAGACATAGGGTGGGATGTCATGTAGTACATATGGTTGGATTAATGTGGGACATACATGTAGGATGGGATCCATGTGGGTCATAGGGTGGGATGCCATGTGGGACATATGGTGGAATGCCATGTAGGACATGATGGAATGTCACATGGGACAAAGGATGGGATGGGATGGGATGTGGTACAAGGGGTGGGATGCAATGTGGGACAAGGGATGGGATGGGGTGTCATGTTGGACATGGGGTTGGATTCCATGTAGGACATGGGATGCCATGTGGGACATGGGATGCCATGGTGGACATTGGATGCCATGTGGGACATGGGAAATACCATGTGGGACATGGGATGCCATGTGGGACATGGGGAATGCCATGTGGGACATGGGATGCCATGTGGGACGTGGGATGCCATGTGGGGCGGGGATGCCATATGGGACGGGATGCCATGTGGGGACGGGATGCCATGTGGGATGCCATGTGGGACGTGGAACGGCGTGTGATGCCATGGGGGCGGCGTGGGATGCCATGGGGGACGACGGGGATGCCATGTGACGACGGGATGCCATCTGGGACGACGTGGATGCCATGGGGACGACGTGGGATGCCATGGGGACGGGGATGCCATGTGGGACGACGGGATGCCATGTGGGACGTGGATGCCATGTGGGACGGGATGCCATGTGGGATGGTAGGTGGAACGTGGGATACCATGGGGACATGGGATGCCATGTGGGATGCCATGTGGGACGTGGGATGCCATGTGGGGCGTGGGATGCCACGGGATGCCATGTGGGACGTGGGATGCCATGTGGGACTTGGGATGCCCTGTGGGACGTGGGATGCCCTGTGGGACGTGGGATGCCCTGTGGGACGTGGAATGCCACCATGTGGGATGCCCTGTTGGACGTGGAATGCCACCATGTGGGACGTGGGATGCCACCATGTGGGGCGTGGGATGCCACCATGTGGGGCGTGGGATGCCACCATGTGGGGCGTGGGATGCCACCATGTGGGGCGTGGGATGCCACCATGTGGGGCGTGGGATGCCACCATGTGGGGCGTGGGATGCCACCATGTGTGGGCATGGGATGCCATTATGTGGGGCGTGGGATGCCGCGGGGCGTGTGAAAATCTCGTCTAGCTCAGCTACCCGTTACCTCTGAGATTAAATTTTAGGTTGCTATATTAAAGTATAACTTCTGTTTCAATCGACATCTATTTACAATATGCTGATTCTAGAGCCCTGAACAAGTGCAGATAGCCAAATTCGGCCCGCGAGCATGCGTGATAATTTTCACTATGGCGGTTGCTTCTGAAAACCGCACAAATATTTCGCAGAAAAGTACAATAATATTGACTAAATCCTGATAATGGTAATCATAATGAATACAACAGTAGCTTAAAACAATACACAATGGAATTATCACCATAATTGGTCGGTGGAAGGAACAAAAGAAATGTCCCAATTAAAGTCAAAACCCTATTTCAAATTTGTCAGTTTGTAGTCAATAATTCGTAGAATATTGAATATTGTTCTAAACAAGTATAGAAGAACACATATTAAAGATGTTTTTGTTATATATGCACGGATAAGGGTGTTATAAGGTAAAAATTACAGTGCGATAAACGAAATACTCTTATATGTGTGCACGATTGATGCAATAAGTTTGGACTAAAGAAAATGCCCTGAAATTATAACAAATCAAATATAGTTATCTCATCACCCACATAGGATGAGATATTGTCGAATTCACTTTGCTGTGTAGGCAAATAACTGCCTATACATCCTATTCTACATGACCACCCCCTTGATATTAGGGGTGGGGCTGGTGGGGCCCACCAGGTATCTGATATGGTGACCTCATACTAGGAGTTAGGGTCATAAGTTTTGGAACGGGACAAAATTTGGTGATTTTTGCTCTGTTTGTGTGTCCGTGTGTGTGTGTGAGGGGAGGGGGAGGGGGTGGGGGGCCATTAATCTTCTGAGGACTTATAAACAGACTGAGTACTTGAACACCGATCAAGGACTTCAATACGGGTCCTCGGAAGAATCTAAATGCAAATATATCAGAAACTTCAGAGGGGGATTCTGACGTAATTTAAACTAGAGTCTTTATTGGAACTTTTTTAGTTTTCATATGTTTTTGTCAAAGTCCTCGGTTATATATGGCATACAGGTATGTGTGTGCGTGCAATTAATTATGTGTCGCTTATAACTCAAAAACTGTAATGCACACATAAACCAAAATTAGTGGACGGGTACCCCTCGCCCGGACCTTTTGTCTTTTTGGGGATACAAAAGTCACAGGTCAAATGAAACAAATTTTGGGTAATGGTTGTATCTTTTTAGGGATTTAGTTGGTATCTTGACAAATTGCTAGGTGGGTAGGGTTTAACATTCTAACAAAAATGTTAAATAATTGGAGGTCAAAGATTAAGTATGTGCTTTTTATGCAAAATTTTGCGTCATTTTAAACTCAAAAAGTACAAGACTTACACCAACCCCATGTTGTACCATAATACCTTGATACATGAATTTGTGTCTCCTGGACTATGGGGTCAAAGGTCGCAGAGTTATTGACCACTTCACCATTTCCCAAATAGCTGGAATGGTAAGTGTGACGTGAGCATGAATGTCACACAGTAGGGTACGATAAATGTGAACAATTACATACGTTTTTTCAGTGATTAGGGTCAATGGTAAGATGTCAGAGGTCAAATATATGATTTTAGGGATTATGTACTAATTAGATCTGAGCGTGAGTGGTGTCATATAGTAGGGTAAGATAAATGCTAAAAGAATTCAGTTCATAGGTCAAAGGTGAAATATGCGATTTTAGGGGGTAATTATGTGGCAATTTGTATAATTTTGTACCACTTTAAACCCCAAGAGGGCAAGATCTGTACCAACCCTATGTTGTACGATGATACCTTGGTATTATACCTGTGGTCAAGTAATCAAATTCCACAGAACTAGTGACCGCTATAAGTCACCCCCACCCTCCCTATTTTTGGAATTGTAATTAATGGAATTTTTAAACTACAAAAGTGGCAAGACCATATATATAAATACAAGCTGAATTGCCTGTACATTACGTCGACAGCGTTTAGAAATTTGTAGGAAATTCATGCAATTGATGCGACAATAGACCATACACAAATATAGGCCCATTAAACGGGCTGTCGTGACTTTAATCTCCCCGCTGAAGAGCCAGAGCCAGTTTTTAAATTCATTCATTGAATCTTGAAACAAATGCAAAAAGTCTTGTGACGTAGGCCTACTTATCGAATTAATGTTCATAATATATGTAAGAAAGCGTAACCAAATTCTATGAAACATGGGTTAGCCATCATAACTTTCTAGTCATGCGTTAGATGACCACACTGTCTTTTGTTTCCAGGAAGGGTGAAAGGCTGGAAGGGGGAGGTAAACCTACATACATAAATCCGGAGTACAGCCCCTAAGGTGGTCCAGTGTTCAACTCGACAGTTCTGAGGCAGCGCCTGCAACCAAGCTGGTGCCAGACCTACTGCATTCCTATGGATCACACCAGGAAGGTCAAGAGTGTTTTTGATGTCTGGGAGCTCAGGTCTCCATCCAGCCTGCTCAGGTTCGTCCAAGCCGATCAGTCCCCGGTCAATAAGGTGCTGACCCGCCACAGTCTGCCTGCTGCAATGGGTGTTGGGGCTTAAGAGTTAAACTTGACAAGCAGACTGCAACGCCGCACCAGTTTCGTCTACCTTGGGTGAACCATCTACAGCAACCTTTCACTCAATTCAGAACTCGACATGGGGATCGGGAAGGCAGCAGTGAATTTTTAACATACCAACTGGGCGACCATTTGGTCGCCCAGTAAGAAATTTTGGTCGCCCAGTAAACAAAATTCCTATGTACTGGGCGACCAGGATTTTCGCCTTGGTTTACCAAAAATGACTGCTCACATACAATCGTAGAAAAATAGTTTTTACGCATACAACATCATATGAAATTAAGTTTTTGCATGTTATGTCACAATATCTCAGTTTGAAGGTGCTCAAATTTACATGTTCCTTCGCGCCTTGCATCTGAGTTGCCTTAGGGGTGATTGTGGTCGCCAAGTGATATTTCTTTTACAATTCACTGGTAAGCAGCGACCGCCATGGCAAGATTATCCAAGAGAGTCTGGGATAACAACAAGCCCACTTCTAATGCAAACTTCTCATTCTACAGAGCATGTGTACTAAGCACTCGATTCTATGGCAGTGAGTTCTGGACAGCTTACGCTCAACAGGAGAGTCGCCTTATCATATTTCACCTCCTTTGCCTCCGACGCTCTCTGGATCTCTCCTGGAAAGATCACATTACCAACAAGGAGGTCTTAGATCAGGCGAGAATTCTAAGCTTATTTGCTCTGCTGTACCAACGCCGACTTCTTTGGCTAGGCCATCCTATACAGTGAGCTCTCTTCAGGTTCCAGACCGGTCGGGCGACAAATTCCGCGTTTCAAGGATGGTTGTAAGAGAGACGTGAAGTCAGCTAACTTAGACACGGACATCGATCTGGGAAGAAGTTGCCTCTGACCGCGCAAAGTGGAGACGCACTACACTGAGACGGGCATCAAGACGGCGGAGACGAAGAGTAACGAGTTTTGGAGGCAAAGAAGGACCGACGGAAAGTGAGAACCATTCTAAGAACTTATACTGCCTTCAGCCGTCAAGTACAGCAACTACTACAAAGACTGCCATACAAGAAGTGAACTTTACAGTCATAGCCGTCGTTGCTAAGTATAACCAATCAAATGATATAATTCAGGCTCAGTCCATTTGCTTCCAAGACAAGACGGAACTGATGACATTCGTCACTTTTGTAATTGTTGGGCAAATTATTTGTTTTGAGAGGAATAGCAAGTGAAAAATATTATACACTTTTGGCAATACAGATTTAAACACAGTTGTGTATGAAGCAATTGGCAATAATATTGCCAAATAATTCAGCAATTCCGGGTAATGGCTGTTCAGAATTGATGTTGCTATTTTAAGCACAAGTATGATTTGAATGTTTTGAAGAAATGATTTTATTTGTACATACTATCACAGAATTTACTAGAAGAACTCGATGTGTTTTTTTACTGGTGAAAAATAACAAAAATTAATTCAACGTTATAAGTTATAGCCTAATATCTAAACACTTAGCTAGTTGATACAGTATCCCTGGCTGGGCTTAGTGACGTTGATTGTGGCCTACAGTGGTTTTTTTCTTCACATTCGAGTGATGGATTTGTTGAATCCTATCAATATTAATGTTTGTCATAACGACAGTGACATGCTTCATGTTGGACTGCATGCTTTGGAATTCAAAGAATGCCAGTTACTACGGTGTTAAGGGTTTGAAAGTTCGTACTTAAGTGTAATACGCTAAGCTTAACTTTATGCCAAACGCTTAGGTCTAACATTAGGAAATGCACGCCTACGCTGGTTACGCGTCAAGATATTATTAGGCTATGTTTTTGTTACTTCTTACCAGAACAAAATACCACCTTAAAATTGTACCTCTGGGTATACGGTCACCGTGTGTTTGGTAACGTTACACAAACACTGGTAGTCGCGAAAAGATACGCCCTCATTAGCCTGTTAGCACTGTTTACCAAACAGTTTAGTATCTTAGTAAGGCGAAAGGCTTCATCGCGTGCACTGCTTAACACATTGTCAACTGCTTTGTTCATCAGATACCTGACAACAAAGAAATCATTGACCAATGTTGTGGAAAAACTATTTTATTAAAACCGATTTTTCCCAACTGTACACGTGAACAAAGAGTGTTTTTCTCCACACCGCAATGAGCGGTCTAAAGTGCTAAATAGTGCTGTAACAAACAATGTAACAACAAACTAACAACTAACTCTTAGTGGCCCAGCCCACATATGGGGTCCACTGCAACAAAATCCAAGATTTTCTTGTAAATACAGATAGGCCTACATGTAACAAACGTTTGCTTGGTTCTTTTGGTTGATTCAGAAAAAATAAGAAAAGTAATTCATTAGCGTGAAATCGTTTTTCATGAAGAGATAATAGAATATAATAACATTAACAATTTACCAAGGCTACCTTATGTAGAATCTAGTAGAACGTGGTATTTTGAACGTGGAACATACAATACTGTTGCTTCTTCTGCTGCTTCTTCTGCTGCTTCTTCTGCTGCTTCTTCTGCTGCTTCTTCTGCTGCTTCTTCTGCTGCTTCTTCTGCTGCTTCTTCTGCTGCTTCTTCTGCTGCTTCTTCTGCTGCTTCTTCTGCTGCTTCTTCTGCTGCTTCTTCTGCTGCTTCTTCTGCTGCTTCTTCTGTTGCTTCTTCTGCTGCTTCTTCTGCTCTTCTTCTGCTGCTTCTTCTGATGCTTCTTCTGTTGCTCCTTCTGCTGCTTCTTCTGCTGCTTCTTCTGCTGCTTCTGCTGCTTCTTCTGTTGCTTCTTCTGCTGCTTCTTCTGCTGCTTCTTCTGCTGCTTCTTCTGCTGCTTCTTCTGCTGCTTCTTCTGCTGCTTCTTCTGTTGCTTCCTCTGCTGCTTCTTCTGCTGCTTCTTCTGCTGCTTCTTCTGTTGCTTCTTCTGCTCTTCTTCTGCTCTTCTTCTCCTGCTTCTTCTGCTGCTTCTTCTGCTGCTTCTTCTGCTGCTTCTTCTGCTGCTTCTTCTGCTGCTTCTTCTGCTGCTTCTTCTGCTGCTTCTTCTGTTGCTTCTTCTGCTGCTCCTTCTACTGCTTCTTCTGCTCTTCTTCTGCTGCTTCTTCTGCTGCTTCTTCTGTTGCTTCTTCTGCTCTTCTTCTGCTGCTTCTTCTGCTGCTTCTTCTGCTGCTTCTTCTGCTGCTTCTTCTGTTGCTTCTTCTGCTGCTTCTTCTGCTCTTCTTCTGTTGCTTCTTCTGCTGCTTCTTCTGCTGCTTCTTCTGCTGCTTCTTCTGCTGCTTCTTCTGCTGCTTCTTCTGCTGCTTCTTCTGTTGCTTCTTCTGCTGCTCCTTCTGCTGCTTCTTCTGTTGCTTCTTCTGCTGCTTCTTCTGTTGCTTCTTCTGCTGCTTCTTCTGCTGCTTCTTCTGCTCTTCTTCTGCTGCTTCTTCTGCTGCTTCTTCTGCTGCTTCTTCTGCTGCTTCTTCTGTTGCTTCTTCTGTTGCTTCTTCTGTTGCTTCTTCTGCTGCTTCTTCTGCTGCTCCTTCTGCTGCTTCTTCTGTTGCTTCTTCTGCTGCTTCTTCTGTTGCTTCTTCTGCTGCTTCTTCTGCTGCTTCTTCTGCTGCTTCTTCTGCTGCTTCTTCTGCTGCTTCTTCTGCTGCCTCTTCTGCTGCTTCTTCTGTTGCTTCTTCTGCTGCTTCTTCTGCTGCGTCTTCTGTTGCTTCTTCTGCTGCTTCTTCTGTTGCTTCTTCTGCTCTTCTTCTGCTGCTTCTTCTGCTGCTTCTTCTGTTGCTTCTTCTGCTCTTCTTCTGCTCTTCTTCTGCTGCTTCTTCTGCTGCTTCGTCTGCTGCTTCTTCTGCTGCTTCTTCTGCTGCTTCTGCTGCTTCTTCTGCTGCTTCTTCTGCTGCGTCTTCTGCTGCTTCTTCTGCTGCTTCTTCTGTTGCTTCTTCTGTTGCTTCTTCTGCTCTTCTTATGCTGCTTCTTCTGCTGCTTCTTCTGCTGCTTCTTCTGCTGCTTCTTCTGCTCTTCTTCTGCTGCTTCTTCTGCTGCTTCTTCTGCTGCTTCTTCTGTTGCTTCTTCTGCTGCTTCTTCTGCTCTTCTTCTGCTGCTTCTTCTGCTGCTTCTTCTGCTGCTTCTTCTGTTGCTTCTTCTGCTGCTTCTTCTGCTCTTCTTCTGCTGCTTCTTCTGCTGCTTCTTCTGTTGCTCCTTCTGCTGCTTCTTCTGCTGCTTCTTCTGCTGCTTCTTCTGCTGCTTCTTCTGTTGCTTCTTCTGCTGCTTCTTCTGCTGCTTCTTCTGCTGCTTGTTCTGCTGCTTGTTCTGCTTCTTCTTCTGCTGCTTCTTCTGTTGCTTCTTCTGCTGCTTCTTCTGCTGCTTCTTCTGCTGCTTCTTCTGCTGCTTCTTCTGCTGCTTCTTCTGCTCTTCTTCTGCTGCTTCTTCTGCTGCTTCTTCTGCTGCTTCTTCTGCTGCTTCTTCTGTTGCTTCTTCTGCTGCTTCTTCTGCTCTTCTTCTGCTGCTTCTTCTGCTGCTTCTTCTGTTGCTTCTTCTGCTCTTCTTCTGCTGCTTCTTCTGCTGCTTCTTCTGCTGCTCCTTCTGCTGCTTCTTCTGCTGCTTCTTCTGCTGCTCCTTTAGCTGCTTCTTCTGCTGCTTCTTCTGCTGCTTCTTCTGCTGTTTCTTCTGCTGCTTCTTCTGCTCTTCTTCTGCTGCTTCTTCTGTTGCTTCTTCTGCTCTTCTTCTGCTGCTTCTTCTGCTGCTTCTTCTGCTGCTCCTTTAGCTGCTTCTTCTGCTGCTTCTTCTGCTGCTTCTTCTGCTGCTTCTTCTGCTGCTTCTTCTGTTGCTTCTTCTGCTCTTCTTCTGCTCTTCTTCTGCTGCTTCTTCTGTTGCTGCTCTTCTTCTGCTGCTTCTTCTGCTGCTTCTTCTGCTCTTCTTCTGCTGCTTCTTCTGCTGCTTCTTCTGCTGCTTCTTCTGTTGCTTCTTCTGCTTCTTCTTCTGCTGCTTCTTCTGCTGCTTCTTCTGTTGCTTCTTCTACTGCTTCTTCTGCTGCTTCTTCTGCTGCTTCTTCTGCTCTTCTTCTGCTGTTTCTTCTGTTGCTTCTTCTGTTGCTTCTTCTGTTGCTTCTTCTGCTGCTCCTTCTGCTGCTTCTTCTGCTCTTCTTCTGCTGCTGCTTCTTCTGTTGCTTCTACTGTTGAATACTGTCAAATTAATGAAACAAAGATGGTTGTTATTTAAGAAAGAGTAACATTTTCACAGGTCTATGCTAGGCATGATCTAAGTTAAAAATGGAGTTAGTTATTGAATTTATTTTCATTTAGCAGTTAAGATTTTGTCAAAAGAGTATTATATATATATATCTATATATAAATATATGTATATATATATATACATATATATATATATATATATATATATATATATATATATATATATATATATATATATATATATATATATATATATATATATATATATATATATATATATATATATATATATATATATATATATATATATATATATATATATATATATATATATATATATATATATATATATATATATATATGCCTATTTCTACGTCCAATGTGCACGTCCAAGATTTCACTGAAAACATTTTCTTGGGAAAATGTTATGATAAGATCGATTTGTATTTCCTTTGGCAGGCGTATAGGAACGATATGTTAATTTATTCATGGATATATTTTTTTGTAAATTCCACCCAAATTCACAAGGTTTCGCCAAGGTTTCAACACAGTGTTTCACATCATCTTTCCAGAACCCTAAGAGGCTACGGCCAAATTATATAGTACTTGTCAAAATAAAGACTTATCACAATGTTTACAAGCAAACTCTTGGATTGTAGCCTAATTAAGTACGTATATGTATGGAATCCCAAAAGGGCAATTTTACGTTCTTAATTAAGGGAATACCTGGTATTCTTCTCCCCACCCTCAACCCACCTTGCTCTGGAACGAATAAAAACACCTTTAAGTTTATTATCGTATATCAAATCGAGCTCATTCTTGAAACCTCTTAAAGCAGATAAGTTTGAATCAGTGGGAGATGGTATACATAGTTGATTATAATACGAAATAGAGTGAAATACCTTGCGCTCATGAGCTAATCTTTCTGGAGCCTTACGTTCATGACGTTTAGAGTAAGCAATAGTAACAGATCTGAATTACATTTTGAGAAATTCCCACAACAAAGACACTCAAATGAGAATAATCAACAGTAATGGAAGCAATGATATCATTAAAAAGACTTACGTAATCATAATCTTTGAGTAAGGAGGCATTACATTTCCAGGTACCTGGACTGCGTTCCAATGAAGAAAGCAATTGATGGTAATAATATCATGATCAGAATTAAACAAAGGACAAGAAGCATCGTCAAAAACTTGAATTAGACATCTGGAGATAAGGAAAAAGTCAAGCCTGCAATGTATACTGTTGTCAATAGTAGAATGCCAAGTATAGTTAGAATAACTAGGATGCCGTTCTCTCCAGATGTCTAAAAGGTCAAAATCTGCTAATGAGTTCCAACACAGAATTTCTCGCATTGAAATCAGTTACCCTATTTCCCCTTTTTTTAATTTTTCATCTAAATCAAAATCGAAAACAAGGTTGAAATCACCGCCCCAAATTATATTGATATTGTTAAATAATATTGCCGAAATTATTGAAAAAAATAGGTTGATCAATATAAGAAGCGTAAATATTAATTAAAAGATAAGGAGTGTTCTCTATATGACAATCCGTTAAAACATATCTACCATTAACATCACAAGTAATATCATGCAAATATGCACTGAGTGTTTAAATAAAATCAAAACACCACGGCTATTACTGGCAGACTGAAGCCGTGTGCAAGCAGAACATTGCCACCCCATTTATCAGTTTATTGCTCCAGTATTTAATATCACTGTGGGTAGAATAAGTCTCTTGAAGAAGAAAAAAATATCAAAAAATATTATTGTGAAAAAAGGCAAAATATTTTCTCCTTTTCTTAGTCTCTGATGCCTCGTGTATAGAAAGAGGCAATTTGTATAGTTAATCATTTCCAAATTAGTCAATAAAATAGTGTGGCACATATACATTATCCGCATGATAAATAAACAAGCTATTGCTAGTAAATATTTGGATGAGGCAATAAATATGGAGGAGGTAAACATTGAAATTGATAAAGACATATATCTAAAAAACATGGTAGAATATACGGAATTTTGAAAGTTAAAAATAAGTAAAAATACAAATAATAACAAAATAACAAAGAAAACACTCTCACAGGAAGAGTGATCAAAGTGGACAAAATGAACAAACCTTCTGGTCAGCATAAAAGGTGGCTTATTTAGATAAACAATAGTGAATGCTCACGAAAAATCCATGTAAACTTAAACTTGAATATAATCAACAAGATTATTTAAATATCTTGAAGCATGGAACTACGTAAAAAAAAAAACATGTAAACCTGTAGTTGCTTACAGATAAAATGATATAATCCTCAAAAGACTCATAACTTCTTGGAACGTGTAAGTAAAAATCCAGGTAAACTTGAACTTGATTTTTACAGGTAAGCTGATTCTATAACTATGTAAACTTAAAGTTGTTACATGTAAGATGGTGTAATGATGAAAGAAAATGAACATGTAAATATTGAAGTTAATATTTGTGGAACATGTAAATATCCATGTAAACTTGAACATGAATTTTACAGGTAAGCTGATTTCTTAATTATGTAAAAAAAAAAAAATCCTTGAGCATGATTACTGATAAGCTGATATATTTTCAAAAGAACTTGAAGAACATGTAAATAACTTATGTAAACTTAAACTTGATTTTTACAGGTAAGCGGATTCTATAACTATATAAACTTAAAGTTGGTTACATGTAAGATGATATAATGACGAAAGAAAATGACGAGGAAAATGACTGTAAGTTGTTCACATCATGAATAGTGACTCTAGTAGCAGCCTGGTCCTTCTGACATCAGATTCATGGAAACATCTTGAAGTAAGCAAGATAAGCCGGAGTAAGACAAGTATTGACTTAAGAATCCAATTGCGGAGGTATGTTGGCTGCAGGAAATCTGGTAAACTGATTATAATCGAAAAAAGGAATAAGGAGTATTATTCACAGGAGAATGGTTTACCATCACATTGTCTCCACAGTCCGCCAGAGAAACGAAGCTTAGTACCGTTCATGTACATTTCCTTCACACGTTTGGCCCATTTCCTTTTTTCCTTAAGATCAACGGTTGTAAGATCATCAATTATGTAGAATGATTTCCCAGCTAGGGTTTGGTGTGCATTTTTCATCACATTGATTTTGTCCTGATAATAAGTCAGTTTTACGAGGGTGTGTCTATTCTTTCCGGGGATCGATCTGCCATCCCTACGGGCGCGTTCAATTTTGCAGGCTGTCCCCCCTGCCTCCACTAAAATTGTACTTGCAATCTCAATACAGTTCTCATTTGGGTTGGACTTGATTCCAACTAATCTAAGGTTATTTCTTCGGGAAAACCGTTCATTTTTGTTTATGAGGGAGGCATGATAAGAATTCTTCTCCTCCAACTTAACTACCCGATCTTCAAGAGACTTACATTTGTTTTTCAAAGATTCATTTGCTGTCGTGAGTTCGGTCACAGATTTTCTCAGTTCCAGGATAGCTTTATTAAATTCTTCCTCAAGGTTCGAAAGCTCAGTGCTTATGTTTTTCCTGATTTTGTCTATAGAAAGTTTAAATTCTCTAGATAGCGAACTCTCGTCGGATTCTGAATTGGAATCCTCCAAGATTGCATATTGCGTAATGTCGGCATCATGGCGTATATCTTATTAATGTTAATATTAATATTATTATTAATATTGATATTATTATTATTATAATTAGTATCATTATTATTATCATTATTACTATTATTATTATTATTGTTATTATTAGTATTATTGTTATTGTTATTATTATTATTATTATTATTATTATTATTATTATTATTATTATTATTATTATTATTATTATTATTATTATTATTATTATTATTATTATTATTATTATTATTATTATTATTATTATTATTATTATTATTATTATTATTATTATTATTATTATTATTATTATTATTATTATTATTATTATTATTATTATTATTATTATTATTATTATTATTATTATTATTATTATTATTATTATTATTATTATTATTATTATTATTATTATTATTATTATTATTATTATTATTATTATTATTATTATTATTATTATTATTATTATTATTATTATTATTATTATTATTGTTATTATTATTATTATTATTATTATTATTATTATTATTATTATTATTATTATTATTATTATTATTATTATTATTATTATTATTATTATTATTATTATTATTATTATTATTATTATCATTAGTAGTAGTAGTAGTAATAGTAGTAGTAGTAGTAATAGTAATAGTAATAGTAATAATACTAATAATAATACATAAATTTATATAGCGCTAATTTTGTAAAACATTCAAAAGCACTTTACATACAAGGAAAAAACAAGGATACAGAACACAAAAATAAGAATACAGAAATGACAAGTAGTAGCAGTAGTAGTAGCAGTAGTAGTGTGCAGCAGCAGTAGTAGCAGTGGCAGCAGTGCAGCAGCAGCAGCAGCAGTGCAGTAGTGGCAGCAGCAGCAGCAGCAGCAGCAGCAGTGCAGCAGCAGCAGCAGCAGCAGCAGGCAGCAGCAGCAGCAGCAGCAGTGCAGTGCAGTGTGGCAGCAGGCAGCAGCAGTAGTAGTAGTAGTAGTAGTAGTAGTAGTAGTAGTAGTAGCAGTAGTAGTAGTAGTAGTAGTAGTAGTAGTAGTAGTAGTAGTAGAATAGGCCTAATAATTTACTACTAGCAGACTAGTGAACTGATTTAAAGTTTGTCAACACACATCAGCTGTAAATTATTGCTTCTTGGAAGAAAAATTTCGGAAAATTAGGAAAATTTAACTTGAAAAGAAAATGCGGGTGGTTTGATTGCTTACATTTTTGCCGTTGCTAATTGATTTTTAACCAAATGGACTTGCAACACTGCACCGCGGCCGGTGTAATAGTAAATCCCCCTCCCCCCCTTCCCCACACTTCCTCCCCTGTAAATTTGGGACCCCGGACCGTATTTCCTAAGGAATGTCTAGTGAATTTGGTTCCCTCTGGACTGATTTTACTAGGTAATTTACTGGTGTGTCTGCACGGTTCCTTCAATTAATTTTGCGTACTGAAGTGATAAGGTAAAAAGTGATAAGAAGTGATAAGCTAAGACACTAAAGAAAAAAGAGGCGTGCTTTACTCAAAACGGTAGTGAGATTTAGTGTGAAGGGAGAAGAGGGGCATTTTCTTGCAAAAGGGGGACGAGTTGTTGTCTCCAAATTTCAAGGAAAGAAGGGTCGGGGCCCAAACTTCCTAGCGGACCATTTTTACTATGAGGGGGACCAAATTTACTGGATGGCTACGGCTTAATTGTCTAGGGGACCAAATTTCATAAAAAGTAAGTGCCGGGGGCAAAATTTACTGGGGAGGGGAATTTACGGGGAATTACTGGGGATTTACTTTTACACCGAACTTAACTTGCACGTTTATATGTTTTCGTGACGTGGACGTTATTTAGGAATATTATTAGTCAACATCGTTATTTTCAAGAAACTTCGATATGATACAGAAAAATGCTGTAAAATTCACTTTACAGTGCTTTTCTGTAACTTTATTTACAGGTTTTACTGAAAATTTACATTTTTTTTTTTTTAATGAGTGCATGTGTTCAGTTGCTTGGTGCACTGTTTTTATATTTGTAAATACCGATGTCCTGATATCGTTCCTTCAAAAATAATTGACATTTCGAAGCTGGTCCAATTTCACTGTGTAGTTTATATAGTTCTAGATAAACTTGGATGAAAGCGTATCCTTCTTATTGAAATCAATACACACTAAAGTTAATGATGCGATAAAGTCGTTATTGTAACTTGAATTCGTTGTTCAGGTTAATGTCATTAGAAAGGTTTTGTTTGTTCGGCTTTGTTCAGGGCGACCACAAAAGGTCGAGTGATCGAAAAGTTTGGACATTGTGTGCCGATATATCGTCTTTACTTGATTTTATTTGTGGGAAAAGATTCATATTATTAGTTGAGATGTGTTAATGTGTATCCTTGGAATGAAAGTTATATTGCTATCGTTGGCTGAATTTTACATGGAGTCTGCAGCATTATTGCACACATTAATTTTCATTCAATCAATTTTACTTTTCGTAGTTACTTACAATTCTTGATTCAGTCCATATCGTGACAAGTTCTAACATATTGTGTACATCATGTAATTATTACGTAATTAAAGGCTTTACAACAGTTGAAAAGCATCACTTACAACGCAGTAGAAATGTCGTCGTATATTGAAAATAAATGGAAGGATGGAAAGGGATCTAGTGGTAGTGCAGACATGAAAAATTCGAAAAGTGGTGTCAAACAAATCACGTTGCCGAAGCTAACGGAACATCGAGCGGGTGAAGCTTCTGGGTATCGACATTCTAAACGCGTCGGCCCGTACCTGATTGGAAAGTTGCTCGGGGAAGGAAGCTTTGCTAAAGTTCGGGAAGGTTTACACATGGTCGTTGGTGAAAAGGTAAGTGAATAAGAAAGTAAAATGTAAGATTATAAATATATCCCGCTTTCCTGAAATATAATAACCAGTGGTGAAGAAGCGAGGTGGGGGAGGGGAGGGGGCTGAGCACCCCTAGCTTTTTCGAGGGGGAGCTAAATTGTGCTTATGTAATTCTTTCAAAATTATTTGCGTCAGGATTGGGAACTTTTTGTGTACAGAATTTATTAGGAGTGTAACATTCACATTTAAAATCTTGGATCTGCAATTTATGACGTCACACTTGTATACACTGCACGGTTACTTTTCAGCACAATAGTGAAGTCTTTGAAGTTTTAAACTCCTATTTATAACGGAATATCAATATAGTTTTTTTCCCTAGGTGTTTCTAGAGACGTAGGAGTCTAGGAAGAGGGGCAGGGGTATGAACTTTCCCCTGAGATGATTGCGCATTCCCGATGTCCCGATTGCATGCTTTTTCCCTGCTGCGAGGTGAACTTTGTAAATCATGAGCATGAAATTGATTCGAAATGCTTATTTTTGTCCAATGTGGCAAAATTTCAATGAGATTGAAGAAAAAACTTTCCGAAAAATGATAAAAAAATTCCCGAAAATCTATTTTTTGTAAAAGCCCGAAAATGAAGGAAATTTCGCAAAAATGGAACATTTCCCGAAAATTGGAGGCGACAATAATTTACGGGTGCAATTATCCGCTTGTAACCGGAAGTTAATGACCAAGTTATAAAGAAATAAACTGGGTTTTTGCCCCCATCCCACCCACACAGATGTATACTTTTCCTATTCCTCGTCCGGATGTTTCGTGGAACTCTTATCATATCAATGAAAATTAAATACGTGAGGATATTCCTTTAAAGATGGGTCAAAGAAGTAATATATTTTGACATATTAAACTCCCATTGAACAACCATACCGTAACATGGTTTTTGGAATTGTTTATTCGTTTATTTATAGAGGGGAAATGGATATGCAAAGTAACCAGATTTCAAACATGTAACAAATAATTCGTTTAGTTTTTGAGGTATATGGAGGATAAAAGTTTGATCAGTTTTTAATTCATGCAAAATGTGTGACGTATGACAAGGCAGACAGCTCAAAATCTTCATGTAATTCTTTAAATTTCGTTCCTTAATTGTAGTCCCTGATCTAGTACTATCAATCAGTCAATATCAATTATCATGTATCACATCATGCCTATCAAAACAAAGTAAAAGGTTGAATTGGTGATTATGTAATGCTTTATCGCACGCCATGTGCTTTTGTTTACCTCCGGGATGTTGACAGCATTCCTACTGATAATCATGGGTAAGTCTATTCAGGGAGTTGCCATTTAGCAACTCCCTGGTCTATTCCTGCTTGAATTTTAATGTATGAGCTTCAGTTAATAGCCCCATGTTTATGCATGAGCTTCAGTTAATAGCCCCATGTTTATGCAAGGCGCTTCGCTTAATAGTGCCATGTATATGCATGGCGCTTCAGTTAATAGTGCCATGTTTATGCACGGCGCTTCAGTTAATAGTGCCATGCTTATGCACGGCGCTTCAATTAATAGTGCCATGTTTATGCACGGCGCTTCAGTTAATAGTGCCATGTTTATGCATGGCGCTTCAGTTAATAGCTCCATGTTTATGCACGGCGCTTCAGTTAAAAGCGCCAAGTTTATGCATGGAGCTTCAGTTAATATCTTCTTGTTTATGCAAGAGCTTTAGTTAATAGCTACATGTTTATTCATGGTGCTTTAGTTAATAGCGCCATGTTTACGCGTGGCTGCAGTTAATAACGCCATGTTTATCCATGGTGCTTTAGTTAATAGCTACATGTTTATGCATGGGCTTCAGTTTATAGTGCCATGTTTAGGCATGAAGCTTCAGTTAATAGCTCAACATTTATGCATGGAGCTTCAGTTAATAGTTTCATGTTTATGCATGAGCTTCAGTTAATAGCTACATGGTTTATGGGAGAGGCTTGAACAACTTTTGGTCAGAATTTGCAGCATCACTTCGAACTTCGAAGAATTTGAAGACGTTACAAAAACAGAAAATAACAAACTTTGCATAACATATGATGCCTGCAGAGCATATCAACGCCGTTAAACCGTCAATGTTAAACCGATACTGGTGAATTTGTTTTGTTGCTATGATGGTTCTTAGGCCCTAACAAAAATTAAAGTATTCTACTGCTGTTTTACACACTCATATTGTGCGGGATTTGAGGGGGATATTTGCGCCCTACTTTTTCCGAATTGTTTTCTTTTGTATGTTGATTTTTTGCATCTTAGCATGATTTGTGGTTTTGCCCCTCCCCCTCACTTTTGACTTTACTCCCCCACACACACACACACTTTATAGGTAAATCCCGGTCATGCCCACACATATACCTTGAAAGAAAACATTGCATACCGGTGTGTACGCACAGTTACTCCTTTTGCGTCTCACTGTGCGCAACCAGCTTGCTGTAACATGTACCACCTTTCCTGCATACGTCCTTATAGACGCATCCACCGCCCCTCGTGATTTCGATGCATTAGTTTCCGCACCTATATCATGCTTTAAATTTACTTTCACTCTGTAGGTCGCCCTGAAAATCATCGAGAAGAGAGTCGCCAAAGTTGATTTTTATGTTCACAAAAATCTTCACCGCGAAGCAACCATCCTACAGCAATTGCGTCACCCGAACATAGTGCGTTTGTTTGAAGTTCTTGAAACGGATAACAATATGTACATGGTTCTGGAACTCTGCACCGGGGGACCACTCTTGGACCATATTTGGGGGAAACAAGGTTTGGGAGAGGAAGAGACAAGGAAATATACTTATCAACTCGTTTCAGCGGTGGACCACCTTCACAGTATGGGAATCATGCACAGGTGATTCCAATTTGAATAAAATGATTCTATAGCTACTACGCCAGACCGGGTCAGATCATATAGAGAAAGAGACACTACTATCTTGTTTAAAGGATAATTCTCATGAATGTTCATTTTCATATGTAGACCTATGATCCGATGATAGAGGACTATGAAAGAAACAATGTGGTGTAAAGATCATGTTGATATCTTTTTTTCCGTTTATGAGATATTGCATTTTAAAGATTGGGCGAGTTTGATTGAAAAGTGACCTCACAGTGTACAGTGTGATGTCATAAAGGCAAATCCAAGACAAGTTTTATGTATTACTTTGAAAATTAATTGCCTCTTCCTAAATTACTGGAAGTATTTTTTAATTTTTTTATTTATTGAGATGGGGTATAACATACACTTTAAGAACGTGCTTCGCCAATCTGCTCATGAACCTTTACATTCTAAGTTAAAGAAAAACTTATCTTTTTGTTTCTTTTAAAATACATGAGAATTGGGTTGAATCTGCCTTTATGACGTCACATTTTACACTTTTCAACACACTCGCGCGGTCATTGACCTACAAACACTCCTAAACGGAGATAGATATCAACATGATAGTTACACCAAATTATTTCTTTAATAGTATATATATAGTCCTCTGTCACATATATGAAAATGAAAATTCCCGGGAATATCAAGTGTGGCCTACATTATGCAGCCTTCAATGTGCGTTCAGAAATTTCGCCGTTTTTTTTCTCTCCTTCAAACCCTCTTGGATTTAACTTTATAAGGTGATTCCTTGAATTTCAGTCATGAAATTTACTTAGATTGAGGTAAAATATTGGTCACCAGTGCACCACAACTGGTTATGAACTATGATAGTGTCTATCAATGGCGCAACGATAGGGTGGGAAGGGTGGGTAAACCCCACGGGCCCCGAGCATATGAGGGCCCAAGCAATAACACTGTGAGATATGTTCGTTATGGTGACCGAACGCTAAATTCTGGCAGTGGCGCAGTAATAGGGTGGGAAGGGTGGGTAAACCACACGGGCCCCGAACAATGACACTGTAATATGTTTGTTATGGGGCCCCCGAATTCCCCACGGGCCCTATACCTCTAGTTGCGCCACTGGTACCGTGCATCGTACATTGTGTTCTCGTCCGGTGGTATAAAGCGTTACAGAGATGGCATTTGCTGTCGCTGATTTACGCAGGGGCGACCCAGTCTTTGTAATCTGGTAATTGTGTGTTTATTCGTCGTCGTCGTTGTAATGGTTGAGGCTTCTTCTTCGTGTACCTGACGATCGTTTATGTTCTCTAACTTCCAAGGAACGACTTTCATTAGCGGAGAGAGGTTCGCATGTTAGACGGTTGGACCTTATGTTTATTATTTTCTGTGGGTTTGGGGAAGCGTGGCTGAACTGAACCAGGGGGTCGGGAGCGAAAGAGCTTTTACAATACTTTTTGAGCAAAGACTCTAAAACATTTATGTTTCAAAGTGGACTGGGAAATAAATTCAAGTGGGAGATTGATAGCGTATCGTACCTTTTAAGTTGATTTTATTTGAGAAAAATATTGAACTTGCGTTTTAGTTCGTGAAGATAAGCAAAGTCTTTGTAAATTATGTTTGTCTAACCATGATTTAAACTGGGCGATGAAATAATACCCCATTTGAGGAAAGAGTTTGTGTGCTTTGTCAAAGACGAATTTCCTTCTTTCCATTCAATAACAAATTTAGCAACGATTTTAAAACTGTTTTTATTTCACAAGACTCCCTGACAGACAGAAGTCAGACAGACCCCCAGCTTGGTTTATAAAGGGGCACGGTGCTAGACTTGTTGAGGGGAACATTAATGCACGCGAAGCGCTGCGTCTTTTCGGCATGGAGTCCATAGGCCTCTGAAGGTTTAATCCCCTGGTGAAGAAGCTCTGGGATTTTAGCTATCATGCATCTCAGAACGAATATTCTGACTGATAAGGACCAATCATTTGCCAAACAGGACAATTGCTTACTATGCTATCATTATGTGTTCTGTATCCATGTAAGGTATTTCATTTATGAGGCTAATTAAGATTATTAAAAGTTAATAAAGAAATTAATCTTTAAAAAACATATTGTTTTCTCATGAGGGGCAGGGCGGACCCCAGGGGGTAGGGTGGCCGCCAGGTGAAGAGCGGGCCCACGAGGGGTGGGGCGGCCGCACCACCCCTGTGAAACAGCAAATCTAGGGGTCTGGAAGTTGTCATGTCTTCATGCAAAAAACAAGAAAAAAATAATTCTTTTATAACATTAAAAAACGTCAAGAATTGTTACAAAATATTTATTTTCGGTGAAGTACCGTAAACCACAAGTTGTTATTAATTGAGTTGTATTGATTTCATATATAATGTTGCTGAGTCATGTGTCATAATATCCTTTCAAAGTATGTATCGGTGATTATACATTGTATAAGGGCCGGTGGCCTACAGTATGTTGTTGAATAAATTGTACATTTGCAAAAAGTACAATACAATCCAACGTTTTTGATTAGTCGAAATATTCTCACAATTACCGACAAGCCACCCAGCTGCGGAAGTAACGTTCTAGTTTGTATCGGATTTAAGCATATAATTAATTGTTCAAGCAAATTTCTTGAGACCACATTATCTCTTTGATTTCTATAGTATACTTAACATTATTGAAGGGTATGATTATAAACTGTTTTGCTTGATAAATATTATTTTTTACTTATTTATTGTATTTACAGAGATCTGAAAGTTGAAAACCTGCTTCTTGACGAAGAAAAGAACATCAAATTGATAGGTGAGTAATATCAATATACGTTTAGTCCAGGCATTTAAAAAAAAAAATTAGGTGGGGAGGGGGAGGGGGGGGATGACAAAATTACAAGAAGAACAGAAAGCTGTTTGCTGTTTCGGGAAAACGGCGTGCATTGCATTGCAGGGAATCCATCCTCGTAAAATTTGTCAAAGAAAGAGCCTTTGTGCAATTTAAAAGTTTAAAGTCTTATCTTGTAAGCCAGAGCGGAAGAACGATCCACTTTAAAATATCAGCGGCGTAGGGAAATATTTGACGAGGGGGGGGGGGGGAGGGGGGGGGAAGGAAAAAATTAATCCCAATTAACCACACAAATTGTATGAGTCTAGGGGCGGACTGAGCGGGAAGAGTCTGTGACCTGGTGGGCCTCTCCGGCGACATCGGCCATTGACCGATGGACCAGTCCGCCCCTGTATGTATATATTATCTCTTATATCACGGTCCAAAACCTTTTTGTTAAAGGGAGGAGAAAGGGGTAGTGAGCGTCAAGTTATTGTAAATTTTAATAAAATGTGGCAACATTTCCCAAAAAATGAAGAAAAGTTCCCAAAATTTGAAGAAAATCTTTTCAAATTACACAAAAATTGAAGCAGATGTCACGAAAATTAAAGCAAATTTCACGAAAATCAAGAAAATCTTTACAAAAATTGAAGCATATTTCCGGTTCCGGAAAATTAATAGAAACTTCTCGAAGATTTAAGAAAATGAAAGAAATTGAAAAATTGAAGCAAGTTTCACGAAAATGACGGGCCTTTTCCGAAAATTGAAGGAATAAGTTTCTCGAAAATTAAAGATTTCCGGAAGAAAATATGCCATAGAATCTGACTCAAAAATCTGACTAAAATATCAATTATTTAAACTTTCATTTTTTGGAGGTCAAAATATTACTTTAATGATGAAGGTTTAGCGAAATTAATGAGCCTGAGGCCAAAATGGTACTTGGCCTCCAATGATGAAGGTCTAACGATTCCTACGCCACTGAATATAGCAAGGAGCTCATCTCATTAGCCTCTCTCCCCTTCCCTACTGAACTATAATCAAATATGTGTAACGTATGACCAAAAGGGCGTGAGAATTTAACCAAGAGCTAACCAAGAATTATACCAAAAGGGTTTACAATTATCCGGAGGGCGTAGAATTATTCAGAGTCCGTAATTTAAATCACGAATCATCCATTCCGATTCCCGAGGTACTATAACTTTTAAGGCGTGTAAGAATCATCGGAGGGCGTAGGAACCATCCAGGGGTGTAGGGATAATCGTTAGAGCTCTGTTTATGTTCAGTTTTGCGAAAGTAAAACGACTTCGTTAATATCAAGCAGTAACTAAATAAATTTCACAAATCCCCAAATTATTTCTCATCATTTCAGAAAATCTTGTTAAAGCGCGACTGCCTAACGGTAACACATAATAAGAAGTCACTACATTTCTTCAAATTTCTCGAAAACCGCATGGTGAATTTTAAAAGCGCACGGTGAAAAATAATTCATATGCCATTATTTCAAATCGTAAAGAAAAATTTGAAACTTCGCAGTGGTTGAGTTTCCGCGCTCCAAATGTGTCTGATTCTTATGTTATTCCTATACAAACTTTGAAATTTGGATAGATGTATTTTGGGATACTTTTGTAGAGGATTCTTCGATCGAAAGAATAAAACTGTTCTCCCGATCGGGGGTACGAACCGGACTGATTACCACACTGGCTTTGGCCAAACCATTGTTATGAAAAAAAAATTTATCATGTCTCTTTATTTTTAATAGATTTTGGCTTGAGTAACTTTTATAGACCGACTTCAGTGCCCAAAGACGGCAACAGCTCATCGTGCGCAGTCAATGATGAATATGTGTCTACAATCAAAAAGGACGCCATCGCTACGTTATGCGGTAGTCCGGCCTACGCTGCACCAGAAATCATCGCTCAGAAACGCTATGGACCCAGAGTTGATGTGTGGAGCATGTAAGTTTCTATATCAACAATGTTAAAGAAATATTCCCATATTTTTCATTTCCCATTTATGATAGAGAAATGTTATAGAAACAAATAAGTGAAAAACTATGTTAATATCTTATTCTGTTTAACAGTTATATTAATTAAAAGAGTGGAAAAATGTTCTAAAAACACCTCGTACAGTATATGTCCTTCAGCTTGGTGATGTCATCAAGGCAAATCCAGCACAGTTCGTATGTATTTCTTATAAATCTAAGCACACTTTCTTTACATTATCAAACAGCATTTTTGGTATTATAGAGGTAGGGTGGAATATATAATTTACAAGAAAACATTTTGTTTTTTCTTAGTGTACATCACATTTTCAATGATAACAAAATCCAAATCATATTCAAAGAAATACAAAAGACACGTTTTGTTGAAATTGTCTCTGTGACATCACCGATGTTGCCAATCAGTCAATTTTGTCCAAATTTATAAATACTTTAAAATTTCGTAACTTTAGGAATTAGATATTTAACATTGTTTTTTGCACCCCGGTTTGTTTCTAAAAAATTGTCTCTATCATATACGTACAAATGAAAATCCATGGGAGTTTTTTCTTTTAGCTAAATATACCCGGAACGTATATTTTAAAACCAACAACGTATAGTGGATGGAGTGGTAGCACTAAGGCCACGGGGGAGGGGGTGGGGCAACGGATATTTCGCCCAGAGAATGCTATTTCGCCCTTAAAAAGAAATTGCACTGGGAAGTACTATGTTTTTGAGATTATAAAGTGTTCATCCATCTGAAATGAACTTGACGTTAGTAAATAGGTAACATGAACTTGACTTCGGGCGTAGTAGGAAACGGAACCTACCTGTCGGAAAGCCAATTATTTTAGGGTTAGCAATCCTGAATGCACTTTGCTTTTTCCGTAATATAGGCTATTTTTGACTGAAATTCCTGTTCAAATGGCGAATAGACGCAACGAAGGATGGCGCAAAACCGGTCATCCGAATCATTGCGGCCTAGTGGGCTAAATATATTAAGAAATTGAAATGGTAGCCAGAAAAACTCTGTTAGTGAGTTTGCTTCCCCGACCTATAGCCCGACCCAAACCTTCCAACCGACCCCAAATCTCTACCCGACCACAACCCCTCTCCCGACCCCAACCTTTCATCCGACCCCAAATCTCTACCCGACCCCACCCTCTCTCACGATCGCAACATTTCTTCTGAATACAACCTCTCTCCTGACAACAACCTTTCTAGCGACCCTAACCTCTCTGTCGACCCCAACCTCTCTCTACATTACAACCTCTCTCTATATTACAACCTCTCTCTCTGAACACACAACCGACACCAATCTACCTATCTCTCTCTCTCAACCCACAACCGACACCAATCTACCTCTCTCTCAACCCACAACCGACAACAATCTACCTCTCTCTCTCAACCCACAACCGACACCAATCTACCTCTCTCTCTCAACCCACAACCGACACCAATCTAACTCTCTCTCAACCCACAACCGACACCAATCTACCTCTCTCTCTCAAGCCACAACCGACACCAATCTTCAACGACCCTTTACCATACGGCGCCGACATAATCTTGACCATCTGATTAGTCCTCAGGCAGTCAAAATGAGATACAACACGCGCATCTCCTTATCAATGATCAACGTTAATTAAAGTCAATTATTTTAACCCTATAGCCAAAGATGAGAATAACTTTTTAAATAATTCGAGATACGAATTCGCAAATCCTAGGGACAACGGAAATCATGGGAAATGTTCCACGATTGTTTTATTTGTTTAACTTTGCATAATTTGTACAACAAATAGGGGATTAGGGAGGGGGAAGGGGGCTTGTTATAGATATTGGGAACACTTTCGTCATGATTATTTCATGATGATTTCGCCCTAGTCGCCCCTGTATATCGAAGCAAAACGTTTAGCTAGTGAATACAACGTAAGATACCCATTCTCTGTACCCACCAAATATGTTCTATACAGGAGTAGGGGTAGGAGCTCATTTCGCACTTTTCCCCTAATGATAGTCGAACTGTGTGTTACATTTGCCCATTGAGCTGAGTTTGAGGTTTACATCTTTGGAATATTCAATGAATTATTTGATTAATATACACCCCAACCCTTCCCACCCACCCAACCAACACATACCCCTACCCCCGTGGACTTTTAAAATCTGACCCATGCCCAGCCCATTGCAGTGTCTTTTTTTGAAGGAAAATTCAACTTATCTTTTTACAGTTTAATCTAATTAGACAATTTCTTTCATTCAACAGAGGTGTGAATACATTTGCAATGTTGACAGCCAGTCTCCCATTCATCGTGGAGCCATTCAATCTTAAGATGTTGCTACGAATGATGATCAACGGGTGCATGAACCCTCTACCGTCCCAAATTTCACCCGGTAAGAAAATAACTCCGTTACTTTTTCAAATTCCAAAATTTGAGGTGGTGGGGTGGTTATATCACTTACACTTTAGTAGAGATGCTGAAATTTCAAGTTCAAAACCAACAACAATTTAATCCGTGATTTATCCACAAATTTGCAAAACGTTGTTCTGCCATCAAGCACAGAGGTTGGTCATCTGCATACCACATTCTCCTTACCTTTGGGATATAGTGCCATTGTTTCAATGACGCTCACCCTTCACACTGCATAAACATTTGGGTTATTTTGTCACTGAACCGCTGGGTCAACCCAACCGCTGGGTCAACCCAACCGCTGGGTCAACCCAACCGCTGGGTCAACCCAACCGCTGGGTCAACCCAACCGCTGGGTCAACCCAACCGCTGGGTCAACCCAACCGCTGGGTCAACCCAACCGCTGGGTCAACCCAACCGCTGGGTCAACCCAACCGCTGGGTCAACCCAACCGCTGGGTCAACCCAACCGCTGGGTCAACCCAACCGCTGGGTCAACCCAACCGCTGGGTCAACCCAACCGCTGGGTCAACCCAACCGCTGGGTCAACCCAACCGCTGGGTCAACCCAACCGCTGGGTCAACCCAACCGCTGGGTCAACCGCTGGGTCAACCCAACCGCTGGGTCAACCCAACCGCTGGGTCAACCCAACCGCTGGGTCAACCCAACCGCTGGGTCAACCCAACCGCTGGGTCAACCCAACCGCTGGGTCAACCCAACCGCTGGGTCAACCCAACCGCTGGGTCAACCCAACCGCTGGGTCAACCCAACCGCTGGGTCAACCCAACCGCTGGGTCAACCCAACCGCTGGGTCAACCCAACCGCTGGGACAATCCAACCGGGTCAACCCAACCGCTGGGTCAACCCAACTGGGTCAACCCAACCGTTGGGTCAACCCAACCGCTGGGTCAACCAACCGCTGGGTCAACCCAACCGCTGGGTCAACCCAACCGCTGGGTCAACCCAACCGCTGGGTCAACCCAACCGCTGGGTCAACCCAACCGCTGGGTCAACCCAACCGCTGGGTCAACAGGAAAATACTGACATCTTGGAAGCTGGAAATGTTACAGGAGAATTTCGATGCTGGTAAGAATATCATGTATTCTCTGAAAGAATAATTGAACTTTTTTCAACGGAAGTAAAACTCTAACGTTAGATCACCTTGGCCTAACGGTTATACGTTAGCCTAGCCAATTACATAGCGTTGCGTAGTACTACTAGGCCTATAGCCTAGTCAAATAACTGTATCGCGAAAGCGGCAGTTTACAGACAGAAGGCGTTGTAGAAATTAGAGGGATTTTATTTACATTGTTGCGTCTCCTAATTTTGGCGAAGCATATCGTTTTATCGGCATCTTTGCCTGTGTTTTAAGATTGAAAGTGCGTTTTCTTTTCGACTAAAAAACTGTTATTTATTAAACTACAGTAACATTGAATTATATTACAGACAATAAAAACCTTGTTACATCTGATTTTCCATAAAACTGGAAAACCAGAATCATATAATCTTTTTATACTAACTTTCCCATTAGTTTTTCATAATAGTTTGTTCAGTTACTACATGTACATGAGGTATAAGTAATCCATTTTCACACTATTTTCACACCATGAGTCATAAAAATATTAACACTAAGAAACTGTTGGTTGCTAGTATGTTTGAAGGTTGTATTACAACATAATTTACTAATTACTTTAAGTTTGAATGTTATTTACTAGGATTTCACATCGCGTAACATTTCATTTCAGTGTCCCAACAGATGTGAATATTGTAATGGCGAAGTCAAATGTCACTTACATCTGAAGGGCTGAGAAGGAGGGGCCTGGTTATGTGAGTACTTTCGTAATTGCTAGAAGCGGTCATTATGCAGCACTGCAAGAGTCAAATAAATTCGATTTGCCTTTTCTGTTTAATGATACAAAGAAACTTATTGTGCAACAATGGAGCTACAAACACCACACCAGTTTTTCAGAGGTGCGACCCGCCCAGCTAATATTCCCCTGCCACTAATATCCCCTGTCCCTGCTCACCTCCGCCCTCCCCTTTTTATAAAAGAAATGATATTGATCTTTTATTTAATTGCATCAAGTCAGAAATTAATGCAAGTAACAGTAAAGTGATGCATGCACAAGTTGGCATGATAATTGCACACGCTTCACAGCCATTGGCATTGTTCAAGGAGCAAAATAAAAAAAAAGTACATAGAAACCAAATTTTTTTTTTTGTTCAAGTAAATAAACTAGGGGCTTCCAACCCCTTCCCCCTCCCCTCTCTTCCCTCTCACCCCTACCCTCATCCCAAACAAAAGAGAAGGAAAGGAAAGAAGGACAGTTTTAAGGTAAAACTTTGGAAAATTTATATTTTTATAAAACAATTTGAATATTTTGAGGAAAAATTCGGTTATTAACGAGGAAAAAATCAGATATTTTCAGGAAAAAAGTCAATGTTTTGAGAGAAAAAAATCGGATATTTTGAGGAAAAATATCGGATGCTTTGAAGAAAATTTTTGAAAATAAGTCAGACATTTTGAACAAAACCTCAGAAATTTTGGGAGAAAATGTCACATAATTTTGAGAAAATGCTTCCTTGAGAAACCCTCAAAACTTTTAGAAAAATGTCAGATATTTTGAGAAAATGATAAGGAAATTTTGAAGAAATTTTTAGAAAAAGTAAGATATTTTGAGGGAAAACTTTTGAGGAATAAGTCGGAAATTTGCTAACTTTAAACTGGTAAATAGGCCCCTTTTGAAGATTCGTTTTTTGGAAAAAGTGATCCTATTTCCAAAGATGGCTTTCATCAGATCACCTCAACAATCCAGCATACTTATTTTGTTGTTGAAAAGTTTCTGAAATTTTGGAAATTTCCGGCCAGTTTTTTGAGTGAATTTTTTGTGTCCAAAATTAGAATTGTAAACACTTTTAGTATTTGTCAATTGTTAAATCATACCAATATTAGAATGTTAACAGGATCATGCAGATTTAATTAAAAGAAATCCCAACAACCATTTTATGTTTAACAAATTCCCTTACAGTGTGGGGTTTCTTGGGGAATTTCAAATGTGTGTTTTATTTAAAATATAAAAACAAAAGTAAAAATGACGAACTCATTATACAGGTTATAAACTTAGTTAAAAACAAAATTTTAATTTGAACAAATTACATTAGATCTGAACTTCAAAGGCATCTTATCAAGTAAGAAAAATGTTTGTTTTTATTTGACAATTCAAATTGTTTAAAAAATTTATTCAAGGGATAGTAGAAGCTAAATGTTCGACTGTTAAAATGCATTATAATGATACAACATAAACTGATCAAGTTATCTTCATAAATTAATGAGTATGTGCCCAGAAAGAGAGGATTGTATTGTTGATTTAGTCGGACTCTGACATGTAATATAATCCAGATGTGACAAAACATTGTGTAATACAACGTGTTTGCTTTATCATACATTTTACAAGAAATATATAACGATCACGCCCCCTCCCCTTCAATTTTGAGAATCGTCGGTAAAATTTGAGATTAGTCGGTAAAAATAGTCCCCTCCCCTTCAATTTTGAGACTCGTCGGTAAAATTTGAGATTAGTCGTTAAAAATAGTATCAGGTCGGTAAAAATGGTATCAGGTCGGTAGAAATGGTATCAGGTCGGCAAAATGGTATCAGGTCGGTGAAAATGGTATCAGGTCGGTGAAAATGGTATCAGGTCGGTAAAAATGGTATCAGGTCGGTAGAAATGGTATCAGGTCGGCAAAATGGTATCAGGTCGGTGAAAATGGTATCAGGTCGGCAAAATGGTATCAGGTCGGTGAAAATGGTATCAGGTCGGTAGAAATGGTATCAGGTCGGTGAAAATACCGATTTTGATTATTAACTTTTTTACTGGGAGGCATTTTTTTTCCCTTAACAAATGGGATGCTAATTTGAGGCCGTCGGTAAATCTTATACTTTACAGTCAAAATGACCTACTGACGTCACTGATAACGATGATGTCATCACTCAATAATTACGACATACAAGAAAGACGAACAACGTCATAATTTTTTTGAAAACGGCAACCTATTCAGAAAATTGAAAAAATTTCCCAAATGGAAGAAAATTTCCCAAATTGAAGGAAATTTTCCGAAAATAAAGAAAATTTTCACAGAAATGAAAGGTAATTTTTCGAAAAAGAAAGGATATTCCCTGAAATTTGAAGAAAAAAAACTTCCAGAAAATGAAGGAAATTTCCCGAAAATTAAAGCAATTTTCACGAAAATGATTAAAAAAAATTGAAAAAATTTGAAGGATATTTCTCGAAAAAGAGTAAAAGTTTCCAAAAATTGAAGAAGATTTCCCCGAGTCTGTTACTCAATGTTGACTGTTGAGTTGACGATCTTAATTTATTATGTATTATCTTAATATATTCCTTTTTTAGGGATATTTTCCTGGGAAAAAAAAACCTCACCAGTGGGGGCAATCATACGGAGTTGGGGGGAGGGGGGGGGGGATTGCCCTCAGTATGTTAAAAAAGGCTCTGGCAGGTGAACTCTTCAGCGATGCTAGTACTCATTTTCACAGCCTGAGTGGAGTAAGTGGGATAATGTGCCTTGCCCAAGAATATAACAGAGCTGCTTGGCAAATAAAATCAAACACGGAACCACTACATTCCCATAGACTTGCTATGGTACTCAACAATATGGGAAACAGAGAGAGCAAGGTTGGTCAGTCTAGAATATAGAAAAATCCGTTTTGCACATACTTTGTTCATTACAAATGTTAGTACATAAAGGTTAAAAAATGTCGATTTTGACATTAATTTTGTTTATTCATTTAAGGTGACATCATTGCTTCCTGAATTACATTTGGATTCCTTTGGTGTCTTCTGAGCAAAACCGTTTATGCAAAATAAGTATATAAAGTACCCCTGACTTAAATGACCCCAATACTGACCCTTACTTATTATTAATTGTCTGGCGAGTTAAATTGTTGAAAAACAAAACATCAAAATAGAAAAAAAAAAACTATTGTACACCATTTTCAATTATGTTGCCTTATAGCGCAATCATTGTAGCATAGACGGATAAACAGCTCTTTAATAGTTGATGTCCATCCTTGGTTTTTTAATTATCTTTAAATCCATTTGGAAAGACAGCATTTGATTCCATGCAGATATTGATCAGACCCATAACCAACAGGTAATCAGCAAAGGAGAGTTAATGTAGCAGATAATAACAAGCTGGATACATTTATGTTCAAATGTTACAGGAGAATTTTGAAAATCAGATGGCAATATGTAATATCTAACGATGAAATACTGAGAATCACTCAACATGACAAAATCAGCAGTGAAGTAAAAAGAAGGTAGAGGTGGATTGGTCATAATACTGAGAATCACTCAAGATGACAAAATCAGCAGTGAAGTAAAAAGAAGGTAGAGGTGGATTGGTCATGTGATGCGCATGAGCACTATTAAACACTGTGTGCCAGCTATGACGTGGAAACCAGAGGGTAGAAGGAAAGTTGGTCGTCCTAGAACGACCTGAAGAAGGACAGTCGAGAAGGAGAGGAATGTGATGGGATGGAGCTTGTTTACAGAAGCCAGGCAAGTTTCAAATAACAGAGTCCAGTGCAGAGAGTGCACTGCAGCCTTTATGTGCCAGTAGGCCTGAAGAGACTGGTGAAGTGAGGTGAATCAGGAAAAAAAAGTAATTGGCCAGCTAAAACTGAAGAACAAAATTGAGAAACTTACGGGTTGTGAGCTGTGTTCATCTGATCACGGATCTGATCTGATGACATCACAAATTTGGCTGATATCTAAAAGCTTGAAAGTTTGATTGACCATAAGTCAAAACACAGATAAGCTTTATTCGAGATTTAAATCATTTCACTCGAAACTAAACATATGTAAAATGTGTTACATGTCACCAGTCCTTAAAGTAATTCAAATAATCTTCTCTAACTTCAGCTGATACATTTCATGTGTTTCACGTATGTTTGCTCCATTATTTCCTGATGAGTAGAAGAGGGTATTAGTCAAAATGGTTTTGATCTTCCAAACACTTTGCTTAACTTCATATGTACCTTTTTCTACAGGTTGGAACAAAACTTATGCTTATATTGATGGGGTGACAACCAACAAGAACAGGCGACAAGCATTTGTCCTTTTGACTGGTAGTCGTGCCAACCTTAATCAAGCATTCACGAAGTTGAGGGAGTATAGCTCTATCGAAAATAAATCTTATTGATGCTGTGTATACATGCATCAACGCTCTTTATGTGCTTGATGTCGAGTATCCTGGTCAACAGGTCAGTGCAAATCTTCGTGGAGTTTCTGCAAAAGTATATTTTCGCAATGGACAACACAAACGAATAATCATTTATATCACCAAACAGTCCGGAAGCGTGCCTATTATTAAGAACATATATAACACGCGAGAATATTGAAGTCTTGCAGTGACATTGTTCAGATATTGCGATAAAATGGCGCAGTTTCTAATTTAGGAACTTTGAATATTGAAAATCATTGGTTTGAAAAACATTTGAATTTTCAAAATGGCTGTTTCGCGCCTAAAAGCCTAGCTTTGTTGTATATTATTTATAATATTTCGAAAACGGCGTGGTGGACATATCAAATAGGAGTTTTGGCCATGACAGTAATGAAGGTGTTTTCATCAGTTTTAAGTTTCCCCTAGCGAAGAAATTTTTCCCAGACGTATTTCAAATTTGAAAAAATATAACATTGCATAAGGCTACAGAACACAGAATGATGGCATAGTAATCAGTTGTCCTGTTTGGCTCATGAATAGTCCTTATCAATCAGAATAGTTTCATTCTGAGGTATGATTATAGCTAAAATCCCAGAGCCTCTTCACCATGGGATTGAGCCTTAAGGGGCCCCAGGACTCCATGCTTCGCGCGCGCAATAATGTGCCCCCCAACAAGTCTAGCACCCTGCCCATTTTTAAATCAAGCTAGAAGTCTGAAAACCGTTTGCAAAAAATCCTAATTACTTTCAATTACTATGCATAAATGACTGTTTTGTCATCAAAATATTTAAAAGAAACTTGACATTACCTGGCGGACCGTTGCACTTTGGATGCAGGCCAATTATGACCGCCTCGTATGTAAAACAACAACAACTGAAAACTCTTTCTGGAGAACTAACTCTTCACCACTGGGCCTGCACCGTGCATTATGTTATGGAACTTCAGCTTACAGCTATTTCTTCATATACGTTTAAAAGCATTTACTGTTCCAGAATAGTAATTGTAACTTTCCTTTTTTTTATGCTCCAAAAAAAGGAAATAATTTTGTATAAGCTGCTACTCAGTAACCTGGTAACAACAAATGTTCTTATTTTTAGAACAATAATCAACCAAATAATCAAATGCTTATCTGACACGCATCGATATTAAATTTTTCTGGTTAATGTCCTCTGTTGGATATGGAAGCATGAAGTGTATCGATCTGTTATGGATGATATTTTTGTGAATTTCGCAAAAACAAGCGCCCTCACTTTTCGGTCTAGCGCTCCTTTAAAAGGTTATACTTTTGCATGTTCTTAAATGCTTTTAATTTTTTAGATGTTTTTTTTTTTTAATTGTTCTTTAAAGATAATAGAATATGAAAATAATATCAGATTTGTTTGTATTTCTTTTACCTGTGTTATGTATTGTTCAGCGCTTGAGTATTTTGTATTTATTTTTACCCAAACCTGGGTTAGGTGGGTATTTTGACCCAACTCTGAGTAAATAGTGTGTTGTTATACAATTGGGTTAATGTATAACTGGATCATTGTTTTCCTGGGTCATTTTGACCCAGAAACGGTTCGGTGGGTATTGGATCCAAGGCTGGATTACAATTTTGGTCATTTTTGACTCGGGTGTTTTTGCAGTGCATCGGATGATGGTAGTCCCGACGGCATGCTCAACCATACCTTGTTCTCCGATCACTTCTTGAAAATAGAAGAGTGAAACATTGGTGTTCACGACTTTCGATCCAAATTCAGAAACTGGCATTGCCAGCTTGGCGGTGTAAACCTCAATATGAGGTTGATGCGGAGTTCCCACTCACGGGAGGATCCTACAGCCACAATTAACAACTTTTTGCTTGATTGAAAGAAAATGATAATTAAAAAGGGATAATAAATATTTTCTTCATATAGTATATAAAGCTCCAAATCGAAGGGCTACCCGCAACTTCCTTAAGATGGATTTTCCTGATGGAATCAGTGGTGGCGCCAGCAGTGGATTCGGGGAAATTTCCCCTCCCCCTGCATCGGACTGCCATCGTACGCACCTTCAGGTCGTCGGACTAAAAACCTTATTGCGCCAAAAAGTAAAAGAAAGTTTTCCCAAAATTGAAAACAGGCCCGAAAAGGAAAGAAATTTCCGAAAATTGAAGAAAATTATTCGGAAATAAGGAAAATTTTCCGAAAAGTGGCCAAATTTTCTGATAATTAAAGAAAAATTCACGAAACCACGTGGGTTCCACCCACACTTTGCACTTACCTACAGCCCAATGGCTCGTCGCTTGGCGCGCCAAAATATCAATATTTAGCTTAGACCTCCCCGTTGGATTACTAAGTCTTGGCCCCTTGTTTGAAAATTTTCCGGCGCCACCACTGAATGGTACCTTTAACATAATTATGTTCGACATCACCATGCTCACTCCCAGTTCAAAAATGTCCCGCCATACCATTTTGCTTGACAGATATGCTCTCCCCACCTTTCTGAAGAAAAGAAGTGAGTGGAAATAGCGTAAAACTTAATATATTACTGAATATTTTCATGCACATTTTAAAGGAGGAGGCCAGCGGCGTGGCTAGGGTAAAATAAGTAGCGAGGTAAGTGGGTTAACAAAATGAATGTATGCACCTCCACCACTCCCATTCCCCACCCCTACCCACCCCAAAAGGAAGAAAATACGGTAAAATATGAAGGATCATGAGGGGTAATGCGATTATATTTTTCTTGCTCTTTAGTTACGATAACCCTCACCGAACAAATTGATTTCAAGCGATGAACAACTTTTCCCTCAGAGACCCCCTCGACCAGGCACCTAGCCTGACCTGACGATTTGGTAGCACATTTGGACCACAGCTCTGATAAAATATTACACTTGTTTTGGACGTTACCGATGGTACCATTAACAACGTTAGCCTATATGCAGGAAATTGCGTTGCAAAATATGGCACATAGTCTGAAAAAGGGGGGGGGGGGTCGGACAAGATGACGAGGGTGTATTATGGTTGTATGTTAATGTTAGTCATATTGATCATCTGATATCTGTGCCTTCAATGTATCATTTACTAAACCTTTAATTTATCTTGGTTTTCTTCTCTTCTTGACAAGGGGTAACGTACCCACATCTCCTCCTCCCCTGGCTACGTGTCCGTCGTCGACAAATGAAACTACGCCCCAATGCATAATTTTGAAATTTTAACTTCTCCATATATTAACAACGGGAGTAATACTGCAGGAAGTATTAACTCAATATTTCATTTAAGTTAGGAAAAATTAATATATTGAAGTGAAATTTGAAATCATTCCTTTTTCAGAATGTAAGCAGTTCGTAATGTTCCTCCTGCAGCCAGACGCTAACGCCCGTCCCTTCATCCACGAAGTAGCAGCCCACCCTTGGCTGTCATCCGTGCAAGAACACGTCCCTGTCCAGAACACGAGAAGGCTGAGTCACATGGAAATAGAGAATGACATCATGAAAGGCATAAGAAATACATTGGGTATAGACCCTAATTACGTCATGGATTCGGTAATTGCCGGTCGAGCTGATGAGTTTTCTGCCCTTTATTATCTCATGTATCAGCAAAAGATGAGATTTTGGAAGCGAGATATTGATGAGATAAAAAAGAGCTTTGACAGTTTGAAGATTGATATGGACGGGAACCAAGACGCAGAAGCAAACCCTCAAGATATCCTGAATTATTCGGTAAGAACTTGCTTCTTTCAACAGTGGTGTAGCCATGGAGGGGGAAGGAGCGTGGCGGGGAGGGGCGGGAGAGGGGAGGGATGGAGGGGGAGGGGTGTGGGCGAGGCGGGCGGGGAGGGGCGGGGGAGGAGCGGGGCCATACCCGCGCCAATGTTTGCAGTAATAATGTTACCAAGGTCTGTTGGACCCTTACATTTTATATGTTGCCATGAAAAGTCACACGGATGAAGCTCAACTTTTCGGCGACTGGCTACGCCACTGGCGTTGTATAAGGTGAAAACTGACGTTTTACAATGTGAAAACACTGGGTAAAATTTAACTGGCCAACAGTTGGTGAATATCTTACCTAACATTTAAATAAACACGATGCGTTGGGCAACTCTAAATTTATTCATGTATTGTGTGTTAGTCAGTATTACCTAATTTATCAAACAAGATTTGAAAATCAGCAACAGTTGATGAAAACTCGGAACAACGAAATTTTTTCCCAAAAAAGCTACCAACCGATTGGTTGAAAGTTTCAACAGTTGTAAAGACTTTGCCCAACAAAATGTGAATATATTTGACTATATAGTTTAAATAGCGTACTAATACAGCTGTTGATTTTGAGAAGAAATTTCTATGAATTTAAAAACAAGTATTCTTATTTTCCTGGTTATGGCTCGTCAAAATTGGAGGATTTTCTAATATGTACACGGAATTTGTCTTGGCGAACAACTCAAATCTGGCTGTATATTTGTTGTATTTCTTCCTATTTCAGGCATTGAAAATTATCAAAACGAAACGTATTGTGATGAATTTTGAAAGGGATGGGATATGGGAGGGGGGGGGGGGGGTTATGGTTCATATTTAAACTGATAACCATAATAAGAGGTTTTCCTCCAAGAAATGTGAATTTTAAAAACTAGCGATATATAACTTCCAAGCTTGCCCCTTCATACATTAGGCCCAGCATTCAGAGGTTGAGGATTATAAAGTTGCTAACCGTCTCTAAAACAGTCGCTGTTGATTAAAATCTTAAAAATCAATTATGTAAGTCGGTCTCAAGATTTTTGGTGAAAAAATAACGATAATCTGTTATGACCAGAAAAAGCCATCATATTATTCTACTGAAGTCTGCTTTTGACGAGAATCAAAGATTCCGTGATTTTGATTCCCCAAATGGCTTGAAGTACTACCATAATTACAATGAAGTTTTAATGAGGACCTAATAGCGGTTTCAATAGTTTGTTTGACAAAAAGTATGAAAGAAGAAAACGTTTAATTAAAGCCCTTTTTATTATAGCAATTTTTTAGACAACAAAACTTTAAAATTACATGCTCAATTTGAGGAGATTTAAAAAGGCAAATTATTTAGTGGATAAAGAATGTTTTGTCTCAAGAAATGATTGTAGGAGGAAAATTGAGATTGTTATAGTCATAGTATTAAATCTGAGAAAAAATACAAAGATTTTGTTTACTTTTTTAGACATGTTAGACAATTAGATAAGTGTCCTAAGAGTTGTAGGATTTATGTGAGTGACATTCTGAGCGCGAGCGCGAAACCGTTCGCATCGGGACCAGAGGTGAAGCTAGCGGAAACCTTCAAATTTTACCCATTTCTAAAGAAAAGTTAAGCCTGTTTTGCTCAATTTTTGAAATAGAAAATCAGACGCTTGGTCCTAAAAAATCTTACTGATTCCCGAAAATCATAAGAATCAATTTGTAGATGCATTCAACCATGTCAACTAATGTTCCACATAGTGGCGTCATTTTGTTTTTCTTTAAAAATACAAAATGCCCTCAGAAGTGGGCTAAATATTAACACTTCGTTTTGGGAGAGGGTTTTAGGACCACGGAGACCCTCACCTTTTTAATGCTGGCTACGCCACTGGTTCCAGAGTTGAGATATTGAACTGTAAATCAAAACATAATACGTGTCGTTGACATTCTTATTCGAAACTGCAGTCTGTGACATGATTATTGCCTTGCCATATGCTATATGATATTTTAATTGCCAGATCGCAAGTGAGGAACACCTTTTATACATAGAACCAGGGTCCAATGAAGGTCCTTATGCGTGGTTCATGCGATAATGCCTCAAGTGGAAGATCTACAACTTTATCCTTTTCTGGAGGGAAAGAGGGCAGGGGAAGAGGGGGGGGGGGGGTGAAGTACATTTCAGGCTAACGAATTTGGAAAACTGCATGTTTGATGCGAGTTGACAATTCATAATTTTCTGATAGGTTGATGATCAATGTGTGATGAAGGAAGCCCATTGACGTCGTTTCCAAAATAATCATTATATTTTTTTGAATTTTAATAACAAGATTATAATTCTTATCAAAATATGAATTGATAAATCAGATGTTTCGTACGCTTGTGATATACCTATCGAAGAGAGAGCCTGAAACAAGCAGGTTTATTTAAAGATGAGTTTTAAAGTATTTAAACTTAAAGTACAGTGTTAAGCCTTTTAAACGTTTTGCATTGAACAAAATTGCCTGGATTATCTTAATGGCTTTCACTATTCCCTTTATCTGATACAATTACACCCCAATCTGCAACAATGCTACCAGCTACTGCTATGTACCTTCACACTATACCCCTTTATCTGATACAGTTACACCCCAATCTGCAACAACGCTGCCAGCTACTGCTATGTACCTTCACACTTGTCCCCTTTATCTGATACAGTTACACCCCAATCTTCAACAACGCTGCCAGCTACTGCTATGTACCTTCACACAATTCCCCTTTATCTGATACAGTTACACCCCAATCTGCAACAACGCTGCCAGCTACTGCTATGTACCTTCACACTTGTCCTTTATCTGATACAGTTACACCCCAATATGCAACAACGCTGCCAGCTACTGCTATGTACCTTCACACTTGTCCCCTTTATCTGATACAGTTACACCCCCAATATGCAACAACGCTGCCAGCTACTGCTATGTACCTTCACACTTGTCCCCTTTATCTGATACAGTTACACCCCAATCTGCAACAACGCTGCCAGCTACTGCTATGTACCTTAACACTAATCCCCTTTATCTGATACAGCTGTCCAACGCCGCCAGCTTTATCTGACTAATCCCTTTAGTTACACCCCCCAATTCGCAACAACGCCGCCAGCTACTGCTATGTACCTTCACACTAATTCCCCTTTATCTGATACAGTTACACCCCAATCTTCAACAACGCTGCCAGCTACTGCTATGTACCTTCACACAATTCCCCTTTATCTGATACAGCTACACCCCAATCCGCAACAACGCTGCCAGCTACTGCTATGTACCTTAACACTAATCCCCTTTATCTCATACAGCTACTCTTCAACAACGCTGTACTGCTATGTACCTTAACACTTTCCCTTTATCTGATACAGTTATGCCCCCAATCTTCAACAACGCTGCCAGCTACTGATATGTACCTTCACACTATACCCATTTATCTGATACAGTTACACCCCAATCTGCAACAACGCTGCCAGCTACTGCTATGTACCTTCACACTTGTCCCCTTTATCTGATACAGTTACACCCCAATATGCAACAACGCTGCCAGCTACTGCTATGTACCTTAACACTAATCCCCTTTATCTGATACAGTTACACCCCAATCCGCAACAACGCTGCCAGCTACTGCTATGTACCTTCACACTTTATATTTCTAACTAGGTAATGCTATTTCTTGTTTTGATGATTCTTTCAGACAACGTTAAAGCTCGCCCGAAAGAAACAAGGAAGTCCTCATTTTCAGATGGCAATGGGAATGACTGAGGCCAAGACTAGCAGTGTATCGACCCGTCATTCGCGCCAAAAAATCCATGAAATATACCACGAGGTACTGCACGAAAACGATGGCTCTAAAGTTGATGACATAAGTGGGGGAACAAATCAACAAAAATATGCAACGGATGAATCTTCACATCAAAAAGAAACAGATTCGGTTCAAAGGTCAAATCGAACTAGTATTGCAAGTAACAATCCATGGATGGGAATGATGGGCGGGAGAGAAAGGAGCACTATAGGGGTCACTCCACCGACCGTTAGTCCTTTCAGTCAGGCGTTTGTGGAGTCTTACGCTGTAAGCGGAACAAAACGAAAAGGAAAAACTACAAAAAAAGGTAACACTGAAAACAAATCGAAAGGCAACAAGGCCACAGCCATACGTAAATTAGAAAGAGGGAGGAAAGATGCAGTCACTGAAGTTGTGCCTTTTTATAGGATGCTAAACAATGGTGTCGATATGCGGCTGTCGTATTTTGGAAGCAAAACCAAAGAAAAGGTTTTCAAGTCAGGAAAGAAGAAAAAAGAAGAAAAAACATCGACGACAAAGAGGTATGGATATGATAACCTCCGACGAATTCAAGATAACTCCCTCACTCTAAACTATGATAACGGGAGCGCTCTTCTTAAAGGTGCTTATAGTGAAAATATCTCAGGTTGTGTAACTAATTCTAAATTAGATGAGTCTGAGAAAAAGCTTCCAAAAGAGGGAAAAAGAAGAGACTATCGGCACGAAAGGTGGATAAGAAAGCTGAAGAAATAAGTAAATTGTATGGGACAAGAAGAAAAAGTAGCCTGGCAGTGTACCAAACCCGACGAAAAGACAAAATTGAAACTAAGATTGAGATATTGAATGTCCATGAAAATGCAAAAACCGGAGTTCATCTGGATACTCAAAAGCAACCGAATGTTAGCGGAAGATTAACAAAGCGACAGAGAACGCACAAAACATTCAAATGTGGACAAAAAGGAAGAAGAAAATCCGTTGCGATTAAAGAAAGCAAAAACAAAGAGCTGTATAAAGTTGAAGAAGAGGTTCCAGAAAAAGGACTTCCCGAGGTCAGTGTTCCTCTTGTAGAGATAAAAACAAAGCACAAAGGACCAAAGCTACAAGATTATACTGAGGTAGAACAGTAAGGTGCATGGTTATAAAGTGCACAAAGGACCAGAGTCACAAGATTGTACTGAGGTAGAACAGTAAGGTGCATGGTTGTAAAGTGCACAAAGGAGCAGAGTCACAAGATTATACTGAGGTAGAACAGTAAGGTGCATGGTTATAAAGTGTACAAAGGACCAGAGTCACAAGATTATACTGAGGTAGAACAGTAAGGTGCATGGTTATAACGTGTACAAAGGACCAAAGTCACAAGATTATACTGAGGTAGAACAGTAAGGTGCATGGTTATAAAGTGCACAAAGGACCAGAGTCACAAGATTATACTGAGGTAGAACAGTAAGGTGCATGGTTATAAAGTGTACAAAGGACCAGAGTCACAAGATTATACTGAGGTAGAACAGTAAGGTGCATGGTTATAAAGTGTACAAAGGACCAGAGTCACAAGATTATACTGAGGTAGAACAGTAAGGTGCATGGTTATAAAGTGCACAAAGGACCAGAGTCACAAGATTATACTGAGGTAGAACAGTAAGGTGCATGGTTATAAAGTGCACAAAGGACCACAGTCACAAGATTGTACTGAGGTAGAACAGTAAGGTGCATGGTTATAAAGTGCACAAAGGACCAAAGTCACAAGATTATACTGAGGTAGAACAGTAAGGTGCATGGTTATAAAGTGCACAAAGGACCAGAGTCACAAGATTATACTGAGGTAGAACAGTAAGGTGCATGGTTATAAAGTGCACAAAGGACCACAGTCACAAGATTATACTGAGGTAGAACAGTAAGGTGCATGGTTATAAAGTGTACAAAGGACCAGAGTCACAAGATTATACTGAGGTAGAACAGTAAGGTGCATGGTTATAAAGTGTACAAAGGACCAAAGTCACAAGATTGTACTGAGGTAGAACAGTAAGGTGCATGGTTATAAAGTGCACAAAGGACCAAGTCACAAGATTATACTGAGGTAGAACAGTAAGGTGCATGGTTATAAAGTGTACAAAGGACCAGAGTCACAAGGTTATACGGAAGTAGAACAGTAAGGCAGACCCCTAGCTTTGCTGTTTCACAGGGTCGGCCCATCTGCAAAAAAATGTTATTTCATTCTATATATTTTTTTATATCTAATTTCTGTTTTTTACCTAATAATCTGAATTAGCCTCATAAATGAAATACTTTACACGGATACAGAACCCAGAATGATAGTCTGGACCTTATCAGTCAGAATAGCTTCATTCTCAGATGTATGATTATAGCTAAAATCCCAAAGCTTCTTCACTAGGGATTGAGCCTTAAAGGTGCTTCGGACTCCACGCCGAAAAGACGCAGCGTTTCGCGCGCGCATTAATGTGCCCTTTAACAATTCTAGCACCCTGCTCCTTTTTAAATCAAGCTAGGGGTCTGAGAAAGGGGGTTTGAAAGTGACAGACTGACAGATGGATGAGGAAAGCTAGTGACAAACGAATCGGTAGCTGTAAGGGATTTTAGTTGGAGATTCAAAACATGTTAGGGGGGGGGTTGGCAAAATATGAATGTAAATTTAATTATCATTCAATTGAAAAATTACTGCACTATTTTAGCAAACGTTTGGGGCAAGCGTGTATGGCGAGCTGCTATATCTCATAGTTGAGCGCGTCCTGTACGTTTTAGCAAACCTTTGGGGCAAGCGCCTATGGCGAGTTGCTATATCTTATAGTAGAGGGTATAGCAAAACGTTGATTGGAGGGAAGGGGAAAACAAAATGATGACCCCGACAAAGAGACTAAAGATACTGTTGCGCGACCTATGTTTCAACCCCTAAGACGTTTATTTGGGTCATGAAGTACGCCGTTTTTCAGTTAACGTGGGAGTATGTATCTCAAGTATGATCTATGATTGGTAAAATATCAACCCCTTTATACACCCCTTTTTGCTTTCGAATGTTCTTGTGTATTTAAAATTAAATATCTATCTATCTATCTATCTATCTATCTATCTATCTATCTATCTATCTATCTATCTATCTATCTATCTATCTATCTATCTATCTATCTATCTATCTATCTATCTATCTATCTATCTATCTATCTACCTATCTATCTATCTATCTATATATATATCTATATATATATCTATATATATCTATATATATATCTATATATATATATATATATATATATCTCTTTCTCTCTCTCTCTCTCTCTCTCTCTCTCTCTATATATATATATATATATATATATATATATATATATATATATATATATATATATATATATATATATATATATATATATATATATATATATATATATATATATATATATATATATATGTGTGTGTGTGTGTGTACCGCTGGCCTCCACGTTTCCAGTTCGTCTAGGGATTGGACGCCCGAAAATATTAGCAGCTATATATGCTGACAAAAATCCCTCGAGTACACAAAAGTACAATTAAAATTAAGGGGCAAATAAAAAAAAAAAAACAAGGTCCTAAAGAATGATCGAAATCGCGTCTCTGCCATACAACGGTCACCAAGCGTCTCCTCGTGGTCTCTCTCAAACACAAAAATTAGTACCAGCCACGAGGTATGGCTCGAATTACAATTTGGATGCAAAATAAAGGTTTCTTTGTTCAGCTTATCTGTCTGTCAAAAAAATCAAGGAAAAGAGGTGATACTTAAAGAGGTATTGAAATAATTACAAGTGATCCGTCTCACACTGCCCCCTCCCAAAGCCCATTGCGTCCCGCAATTTTTACCACAGAGAAACACACACAAATGTTTTAATTGTACAAGGACTACCCGGTCACGATCTCCATTTCCTCTACCTCGAGTACTCTCCCATCAGGATATGTGAGCGTCTTGATCCGTCTCTTTAAAGCAGAGTTTTTCCCCAAACGGCTTTCAAACGCAAAGTCATGTCGGGAGACCTGCGGGTTCCCCTCCGCCTCTGACTCCACCAAATCAACCTCATGCTGAACACTCTGCACGTTTGATACCACCGATACCTTAAATGAGACTTGCGGTGGCGATGCAAAGTTCTCTATCTCCGATTGGCCGGTGGGAGCAGAAAATGGCGACCCCGCCTCTGTCAATTCCTGGAGGTCAGACCACCCTGGCGACGCCTCCCGCCGTGCCTCCGGACCTGCGTCGTTAAAATTTCTCCTTGCAAGCCTAAACAACTCACAAGCCCAAACAAAATAAGCAAGAGGACATCATATCTTTAAGAATAATTTATTGGTCACTAGGATAATACATCAGTAAGAATTACAGGCTAGTTAAAACCGTAACGATCTGGTTCTCGTCGAACCCTTAATGGTCTTTTGCGATGCGGTAATTCTGACCCCATGATTTGGTCAGTTGTGTCGCCAACGTTTTAAGAAGTTTCTTGGCTACCGACCGTCTTCTCCAGCTTCTCTTTGTCGACCTCGCTGTCCCGGCACATAGAACGTGTTCCTGGAGTCACACCCTCGTCCAAAGGTCCCTTACCCAGGCTTTTCTGTGCTTCAGGTTCTGTATGTACTTCATTGCCAGCCTTGTTGTCGTCATTTTCCTTCTTCATGAAGGCCTTCACCCATTCGGGTTCATCACTGTTGTATTTCTTCATTCGGTTGAAATGAACAAGCTTCGCTCTCTTCTTCGGCCCAAATTGCAACCTGTACAGCGAGTCATTGAGCCTTTTCAAAACGAGGTATGGACCTCGCCAAGGACAGTGTAATTTTTTGAGAAAGGCCAACTTTCGGAACTGCATAGTGGACCATGACTAAATCGCCCCTATTATAGTTATTAGTAGAAGCACCCCGATCAAATTGCGTCTTCTGCCGATCACTTGCAATTTTCACTTGCCGTCGTGCTATCTTGTGCACACTTCGCAATTTTTCTTCAAGTTTCTCGACAAATTCCGGGTAACCACTCGGCTCATCCTGCTGATCGGTCGGTGTGATCTGATCCAGGGGAGTTCTGATCTGTCTGCCATATAGGATTTCCGATGGGGTGTAGCCAGTTGAGTCATGTTTTGTGAATTATAAGCCATGCTCAGGTATGGCAACCAGACGTCTTAATCCCGCTGGTTAGGGGCAACCACAGCCGTCAGCATTGCCTCCAAAGTGCGGTTAAACCATTCGATCATACCATCCGATTGAGGGTGGTATGGTGTGGTCTTTGTCTTCCTGATATGCAATAGTTCACCATTTTCGTGAATACGGCCGACTCAAACTGCCTCCCCTGTTCAGATTGGATTTCGTCAGGAATACCCAGTCTGTAGACAAATTGCTCCACAATCACACTGGCTATGGTATTCGCTTCCTGGTTGGGGATTGGAAAGGATTCAGTCCATTTGGAGAAGTAATCTCCCACAACCAAGACGTACTTATTGCCAGTAGGGGTGAGTAGTAACGGTCCCATAATATCTACCGCAATTCTTTGGAGTGGCTCTCCAGCTGCGTATTGCCGCATCTTAGCCTTGGGCTTAGATCTTGGGTCTTTACGTTCACTGCACTGAGGGCAACGCTTACACCAACGCTCTACGTCCCGAGCTACACTTCTCCAGTAGAACTTAGCTTTAATTTGACTAAGCGTCTTCTTAGTCATGAAGTGACCAGACAGTGGGTGTGCCACTTTCCAAACTTCTTTTGCCAAATTGGAAGGAAGAATTAGCTGATGGGTTACTTCTTCACCAGTGGGCGATTTAAATCGTCGGTACAGCAAACCTTGGTGCAATTCCAGACTATCCCATTGTGACCAGTAGTTCTTCAAAGTTCTGCCACCTGAAGATATCACCTCCCATGGTGGTCGGATCTCTTCCCTATTAGCCTCGACCAGGGGCTGGATATCCAGGTCCTTCCGTTAACTTTCCTGGAGTTCCTCAATGGATCACTTAACCCCAAGAGGTAGTTTGTCATCCCGTAGTTCTTCTCCATCCTTCGATGTTACAGAAAAACACTGGTTCACTGAATCCTCAGTCTGACAACCAACGTCTTGGCGTGCAGGGTTTTCCAACACAGGAGATTCCTTGCTTTCCTGGCGCTCACAATACGTGCAATCTTCGCATGCACGTCTGGAGAGGCTGTCTGCATTGTTGTGGATTCGACCAGGACGATGCTCAATTGAGAAGTCGTATGCTCCTAGTGTTTCAAGCCATCGAGCAATTTGACCCTCCGGGTTCCGGAAACGCATCATCCACCGAAGGGCGCCGTGATTTGTCCTTACTTGGAAGCGAGTACCGTAGAGGTAATGGTGGAACCATTTTACTGCGAGAACCACGGCTAGTAATTCCTTTCTGGTCACACAGTAACGACGTTCTGCCTTTCCGAGTGACTTACTATAGTAGCCAATGACTTTCTCTTCACCGTTCTCAGGCTGGACCTGAGACAGAACTGCTCCCACACTGAAGTTGCTGGCGTCAGTATCTAACACAAAATCACCAATTCCTTGGTGATAACTTAGAATTAGAGGATTGGTCAGCCGTCTTTTCAACTCTTTGATGGAATACTCACATTCGTCTGTCCACTGATATTCCCTCCCCTTTTCAGTGAGACGATGCAATGGTCGGGCGATATCACTTAAACCTCTCACAAATCTCCTATGGTATCTGCACAAACCAAGAAAACTTCTAACTTCGGTCACATTCTTTGGGATGGGCCACTCCTGCACAGCCATTGTCTTATTTGGTTCAGTTCGGACGCCGTCGCTTGTAACAATATGTCCCAGGAATGCCACTTTATGTCGGAAAAACAAGCACTTCTTAGGAGACAATTTCAGCCCTGCTTCTATTAGACGCTGGATTACTCCCTCGAGTCTGCTCCTATGTTCTTCAAAGGTAGTCCCAAAGACGATGACGTCATCGAGGTAAATGAGACAGCTCTCCCACTGCAGACCGGCCAACACCCGTTCCATTAGCCGCTCGAAAGTTGCAGGGGCGTTGCAGAGTCCGAAGGGCATCACACAGAATTGAAACAAGCCCCGGTGGGTAGCAAAAGCGGTCTTTGGTCTGTCTGCCTCATCAACCTCGATCTGCCAGTACCCACTAGCGAGATCTAGGGTGGAAAACCAGGCAGCACCACCAAGTAAATCCAAGGTATCGTCAATCCGTGGGAGGGGGTATGAGTCTTTTATGGTCACATTATTTACCTTCCGGTAATCGACACAGAAGCGTAAGCTTCCATCCTTTTTCCTCACCAGCACAATAAGGGACAACCATGGACTACAGGAAGGTTCGATGATTCCATGGGTCAGCATGTCCTCGATCTTTTTCCCAGCCTCCTCTAGTTTGTTGATTGGGAGTCTCCGGGCTGCCTGTCTTATTGGAGCTTGCGTCGCAGCGTTGATCTTATGTTTGGCCATCTTAGTCTTCCCCAAGTCCTGAGGACCAGTGGAAAATGCTTCCTTCCACTTACACAACATTCTAGCCTCTTGTCGTTCCTGCGCCTTATCCAACCCCTCTGTACTCTCTAAATACAGCTGCTTCAAGTATGGTGGGACCTCAACCGGTCCACCTGGGCTTCCCACATCATCTGTAATGTGTTCCGCGGAAGACTAAACTTCCTCCACCCCTTCACACATACCAACAGTTGTATTTTTGTACAAGGTTACCGGCTCATTTGCCAGATTAACCATCCTAACAAGAATAACCCCAGCTTAACTCTTGTCAAACTTCGTGCAACGAGCATCCCCTCTCTTTTAGCAATCCCTCCGAAGCTTCAATAATTCCAGGCTTCCCTTGTAGATTCACAGGTAGGTCCTTGACCCCCGCTTCTATAATGGTCTCCGATCGTGGCGGCAATAACGATGTCTTGCACGCAACCATCCTGCACGAAAAATCGTCCCAGCTTTCTGGGTCCACCTCCCCTTCTTTTCCAAATGGAACTTTCCCCATTCCTGCATCAATAGAGCAGTGGTGACGTCTTAAGAAGTCCAGCCCCAGTATGCAATCCGGCCCGATGTATGCTACCCAGAACTCATGTCTCATCGCTTTATTGCTTTCACATATGGACATCTCCAGAAATGTCTTCCTGAGGATTGGTACACTACTGCCATCAGTTAAAACTAATGCGGACCCCGCTGCCTGGAGACTAGGTCTCTTATCTTTTGGAATCTTAAAGTACCTCTCAGCTTGGACAATGGAGATGTTTGCTGCTGTATCGATCAAGCAAGCAACTGACTGCGACATGATTTTCCCGTCTAAGTAAATACCATCTTGGGCCAGTCCTGGTATGCCCTCATGGACCGCCACTCGAATGGGTCTCTTTCTGGTTTCGTCTACTGCCGGGCTTCGACCCCCAAATTTGACACCGTGGAGTTTTCCGAGCTTTCTTCTTGTCGGCGCCTAACCTCTTTCAGTTTTTGGCAGTCTCGCTTGAAATGCCCTGGCTCTTGGCAATGAATACACACCCTGTGATTCAATTGCGTTCTACGCGTATTTCTCCGCGACTGGTCAGAGAACGGGTCAGGTGGTGTGTTGCCTCCCAGAGTTCTTTACCCTTCAGAGTCTGCACAGACTGCGACAGAACAACTTTTTTCCTCCAAAGTTCCTTTGCTTTTCAACCAACAACTTTTCTTCCTCCAAAGCTTCTATCTCCAGAGCGGCTTTCAGGGCTTCATCTAATGTAGAAGGTCTTGTATGGTAGACACTTAGTCTCAGATTGGGGTCATCTAGAGCATCAACAAAGTGGTCCTTAGCCAACACGGATAATAATCCGGTGGATGCTGTTGGATATGCCTGCCGTGTGAGGCTACGCACTTCATTCGTGCCAGCTCTGGTAGAGTCTCATTCACCTTTCAAAAACGATTTTTCAATTGAATGCGAAAAACTTCGGTCTGGTGCGCCGAGCTAGCTAAACCTGCCAGACAGGGCCTCTACAAGTGTATCATAATTCCTTCTTCCTGCAGCATCCAAATCTGCGAGTACAGATTGGGCTTCGCCTTTCAAGCTGGCGGCCAAACACATCGCCATCACACCAGGACTCCAACTATGCAATTCTGCGATTACCTCGAACTGAGCCTTATAATCATCCCACGACGTCGTCCCATCATAGATCCCTGGTCGGATACCTGATGTTCCCACCATCCAAGGTATTGGTGGAATATAGTCTTGTGCATGGTTTGAAGTTCTCAGCCCTGCATCAACTGGAATTAGAGGAATTTCTCTGGTCATTCTGTTTGCACTGCAACTCTCTTCAAATGGAAATGGTCTGCAGTAATCACCACGGGATGTTATAGCTGTTTCTTCTGCGCGTGCAACTCCTTCGTGAAAGGGGTTGCCTGGAGATAAAGTCGATGGGTGAAAGTTCACCCCGTATGCGGCTGTCCCAACAGACTGTTGGTGGACCTCTTGTTGAAAAAGCTTGTTGTCCTAAGAAAGTGGGGCACGGCGTCGTTGGCGGCTGTCATTTGGTGCAGTTGTTCTCGACGACGGTTCCGCAGCAGTTGAAAACGGATTCCATCTGTCTTGGCGACCAAGAAGATGTGGTGACCCTCTCTGCAGTGTTGATGCTGAATCGTCACCATCACTGCCTGTAAATTCATCTAGTAGAAGCCACTGCAATTCTTTCGCCCTGGATTCATGTTGTCGTGGAGTACCCTCCATCTGTCCGTCCTCGAATAGAGAAAGCATCTTTCACGAAAATATCAAAATTGGAAAATAAATCGAGCAGCCTATCCCACCGCTGCCACCAATTGTAACGCTGGCCTCCACGTTTCCAGTTCGTCTAGGGATAGGACGCCTGAAAATATTAGCAGCTATATAGGCTGACAAAAATCCCTCGAGTACACAAAAGTACAATTAAAATTCACCAAGCGTCTTCTCGTGGTCTCTCTCAAACACAACAATTAGTACCAGCCACAAGGTAGGGCTCGAATTACAATTTGGATGCAAAATAAAGGTTTCTTTGTTCAGGTTATCTGTCTGTCAAAAAAATCAAGGAGAAGAGGTGATACTTAAAGGGGTATTGAAATAATTACAAGTGATCCGTCTTACATATATATATAGTTAGAGCAGTCTTCACGAACAGATGTTGGAACCGTAAGACATAGGCCTATGCAGCTGCCTCTCACTTGATCTCAGATTTTGGAATCGTAAAATTTATGCAGCTGCATCTCATTTGATCTCAGACTTTATCATCCAAAATAACGATATCAGATGTTTGAAAATGTTCATATATTGAAGCTAAAATCTTGGACAAAACTGTTGGGACATTTATCAGAAAGTTTGCATGTTATTTAAAAAAAAACCTCCACCTCCCCCCCCCCTTCCCCCTCCCATCCCCCATCAACACACACTTTTAAAGTGTTCAAAATATTTCAGTAGAAAATACAAGGACATGAAAAGCTATTATCAACATTTTCACTCATTTAGCCAACACTGAACGAGCAAACGGGGATGTCCCAACGAGTTTTGTCTAAGATTGTTGGCACGTAACGGAAACTATATATTTTGTAGAAGAGTTTGATATCATTTGTTTATAACTGACTGCAGGCGCGAATCCATGGGTGCTGCGCGCCGCCGTACCCTCCGCACTTAGTCTCTTTTTGCTAAAAGTTCCCATTCTAGTTTAAATCATGGTTGCTCGAGTGTAATAAGAATAATACGTCTTTGCAAGTTTTGCACAAACAGTATCACACCTCACGCACAACAGAACAAAAGTTAGTCAGAACTGATGCCCCCTCCCCACTTTTTTCGGAAATTCCTAGATCCGCGCCTGGCAGTGCCATAAGATAAGGATGACATCACATTCTCTTGAAGATGTTTCATTAGGATATTTGCTCTTTTTAATTCTTTGATGTTGTACCTCTCCATTATAACAGGAGAGTACTGTACTACCGTAAAGTAACATTCTAAATCATAGTTTGATCACGACCGAGTCATTTTTATAAAAGCTTGTGCCATTTTAAAATCTTGTCAACGGAACAAGATATATCATACAATTTTTTCACCGTTCTACTTTTGTTGTTGTCTTTTGTGATAATCTATTAATATGCAGATCAATAAGTCGATAAGATTTTCTTTATCATGCAAATGAGCTAATTAGTGTGCACACACAACCTCCAATCATGCTTATTTTAAAGATACATTAGGTCTTAACCCGTGCCAAGTTTCATGAATGTACTCATTCTTATCTTAAGTAATGAGATCAGGTTAAACCATTTTTCATTAAAATCTATTGTCATGTAAATCACCTACTAATAAACATTCATCAGCCCGGCATTTAATGTCCAGAAAGACCACTAACTCACTTTACATAATCATCCATCATATTGATCATGAGAAATCAGAAGAAATATATTTTTCTTTATTATGCAAATTAGCTGATTAGTATGTACACATAAACCCCGCACATACACGCATCCATACCCCACTCTTCCCAAAATGAAATCGCTTTCATTTTAAAGATTCTTGAAACTTTTTTATTAATGTACATCATTCCTACCTCAATTAATGAGCTCAGGTTAAACACTTTGTTGACGCCGCTGACGATGCCGATGACAAGATAATCCCTGTCTACAAAAAGAAAGAGATGTCTTATCACTGATGTCCAAATCTATCTCTTACATTTTAAAGGGTTAGTTCAGTGATGAAGCAAATATCTTATTTGAAAGAACTAGACTGTACAAGAAACAAAATGAAGCATTCAAAAATCTTTTTTTTCCGTTTAAGATATATTCAAGTTCTCATTTGTGTAGAAACGA
>JAIGNY010000294.1:0-110000 GCA_020152595.1 Chiridota heheva | reverse complement strand
GAAAAAATAGTTAGCTATTTTTAGAAACGTTTTAGTATCTTTGATTATGGAAACCCCATGCTCTCAGACGATTTATGAAATCTATGTTTGGTATATAAGTTGATAGTACAAATAACAGCCTTAAGCAGAAAACAATGGACATAAAGTAATTGATAGCAGATGATCATTTTGATTTAAACAACTTCGGATAAGAATTCATGGAAATATTGAAATTCATATGTATACGTATTCTTGTATGAGTACGAATACAAAAGGCAGAGTACGACTACGAGTATAGAGGTCATGAGTACGTGTACGAGTACTTGAATTTTAAATTTGCTGAGTATGGTCATTCGGTGAGTCTTCGAATAGTGTGTATGTTAAACGCTCATTCCAATCAAACCCGCCATTATCTTTTGCTGTTTGAGGTAATACAATAATTCTTGTGGCATCCCGAGAGTTCAAGAGTAAAGCTAAAAATCTTATGCTTAACTTGACACCGACACCGAGGGCCGTGGTGGGAGCAGGCATGTCCCAAATAGTTTTCTAAGCAACAATTTTTAAAAGAAGCCTTTTACTTGTTCGCCCGATGGGTAATTGTCAACATTGGTCCTGGCTCTCCAATCTTTGAACCCATAGGCGGAATTTGCCTACCGAAAGTGTGGGAAAGTCAAAAGTGACAAGCAAAAACTGTCAACTGACAAGAGTGTTCCTTTTAAAATGAAAAGTGCCCTTCAATTATTGTCAAAAAAGGCATATGAACTTGATTTTCTGCTCTCTACTCTTCCCCGAGTTCCTTCCAACACCTCTGGTGCTTTGGGTCTCAAAACAATGATATTGCAGTGTCATTGTTCAGGGCTAGACCCAAATCGATTTTGCCCAGGGCCTTGAAGGTTTACCCACCCTTCCGGGCATTCCCAACCTTTTGTTACGCCACTGCTAATCAGTACTCCTTGTATTCCTTTCTAACAACCTAAGCCTACCTAATGTAACTCCCCTCCAACAAAAAGAGTCTTATACCCACCCCAAAACCTATATTGAGCTACTACATCATTTATGTTCTAGCATCACAACGATATTAAAGCTCCCTCTTGCATTTCTTCAAATAATAAACATTAAACATGTATTTCTTTCCAAACAACCCATGCCTACTTGAATTAACAACCCACCGATAAAAAAACAGGCTTGTAACCACCTCCCAAAATATGTTGAGCTTGTACATCATTGATGTTCTAGTTTCTGTCGTACTTCTCAGGACGCGACAGGTCTAGTCTTGTAAACTCCATGCTTTAATCCGCCATCTTTTAATTGATAATTTTATTCTAAATTGTATTATTAAATAAAGAGAATATATTGACTTCAAACAAAGTGCGATTTATTGAAGGTTGTATTTTCATGGTTACTATGCTACAACCAATTTCAGCAACGCTTATTATAGAAATCTATAATGTTGTTTTTATTCGCAAAAGTCATGTAAATTAGCAACGTTGAAGAATGTAGACGAAAACTTCCGGTGCCAATCCAATATTTTAATAGCCAGGTCTGAAAAGTGATACGGAGAATGGTAATATTTAGACATTTTTACTATTACATAATAGAAAATATTTATTACACCAAAATATTTTTGAAGAGTCACAAACAGATACTTGATGGAGCTTGATGGGTTTGATATCAAACCTGCGTCTACTGTCAAAAACCTTGGAGTTTATTTTGAATCCACAATGAATATGGAGTAATACATCATGTGAACAACCTTTGCAAGCAAGCCTATTTTCAGCTTCGCAATATTGGTCACATAAGACGCTATCTCACTCATAGGCGACGACGACGACGAGTGAACACACAATTACAATGACGGGGTCGTCACCTGCGTAATCGCCTATGATAGTAACAATGCTATCACGAAACGATTAATACGACCCGGACGAGAACACAGGCACGACGTACGGACAGACATAACATCGACAACCAAGTCAATGTCCACGGCCTTTGATAACCAGTTGTGGTGCACTGGCGTGTCTACCCAACCCTGGCTTGAACCCAGGACCTTGTGGTCTGTAGACATGTATGATAACCGCTACACTACAGTAGGTAGATAATCTCACAAAGTTAGATTACTGCAATGCACTATTGTATGGTTTGTCTGATACTCAGTGCCGCAAATTATAAAGGGTACAGAATATGGCAGCTCGTATACTTAGCAGAACTTTTTAGTATAATCACATTACTCCCATTCTTAAGGATCTCCACTGGCTTCCCATAAGAGTACGGATAGAATTCAAAATTACTTTTTTAACTTTCAAGACATTACATCATTCATTACCCAACTACGTCAATGATTTACTTTCATTATACAGGCCTAAGCGCGTACTAAGATCTCAAGATACCATGAACTTAGAAGTCTCTCGTATACTGTCATCCAGTGGGGAAAGATCTTTCTGCTGGGCTGCACCACACCTCTGGAATAAACGCCCCATGGCCATCCGTTCAATCCAAAATCTCACAGGTTTCAAAAGGGCTCTTAAAACTCACTTATACACTCAATATTTTCATAAGTTATGTTTTTTTTTTTTGGTTTTAGTGCCTGTTTTTGCCTGTTAATGCCTGTTTTTGTTGCTATAAGTATATGTTTTTGAATAAGTATAAGTTTATTTATAAGTACAAGAATAAGTTTATGTATAGGTGTATGTTATATTTTGTTTTCCATTGTAAAGTGCTTGTAGCTGCCATATTTTGGTCTAAAATGAGCACTTAAAATATATGGTGTATAATACTACTACTACTACTACTACTACTACTGCTACTGCTGCTGCTGCTGCTACTGCTGCTGCTGCTGCTACTGCTGCTGCTGCTGCTGCTGCTGCTGCTGCTGCTGCTGCTGCTGCTGCTGCCACTGCTGCTGCTGCCACTGCTGCTGCTGCTGCTGCCACTGCTGCCACCACCACTGCTGCTGCTGCACTGCTGCTGCTGCTGCTACTGCACTGTGTGTGTGTGGTGCTGCTACTACTACTACTGCTGCTGCTGCTAATAATAATAGCACCACCACCAATACCATAATAATAATAATAATAATAATGCTAATGCTAATGCTAATACTAATACTAATACTAATGCTATTACTGCTACTACTACTACTACTACTACTACTACTGCTACTACTACTGCTACTAATAATAATAATAATAATATTAATAATAATAATAATAATAATAATAATAATAATAATAATAATAATAATAATAATAATAATAATAATAATAATAATAATAATAATAATAATAATAATAATAATAATAATAATAATAATAATAATAATAATAATAATAATAATAATAATAATAATAATAATAATAATAATAATAATAATAATAATAATAATAATAATAATAATAATAACAAAAATAATAATAATAATAATAATAATAATAATAATAATAATAATAATAATAATAATAATAATAATAATAATAATAATAATAATAATAATAATAATAATAATAATGATAATAATAATAATAATGATAATAATAATAATAATGTTAATAATAATAATGATAATAATAATAATAATAATAGTGAAGTAGAATGAACGAGGCTAGGATGTAGTGATATAAGCCTGGGGCATTACATGCTAGGTAATACTTGCAGTACTTGTATGGCAGCCATGTATATAGCGTAATACGGTCAGAATGTTGACTACGCGGATGCGGTTCTGAAACAGAAACTTAAAGAGCTAAGTTAACAAGTTAAGGAATTGTTAGCGTCCATCACGTACACACTGTAATCTTGCAACCTGTCAAATACGGCGTGAGTAGAATTTATTTCAAGATAACTAATTGCAGATCGTCTTTATTTATTGTATCTATTTTATTTTATAATGAATAAATTAAATCCGACATAACTTTGTTCTATTTCTTTAAGGATCGTGTCTAGCTTTTCCTTTTTGAGGGGGCTTTAACTCCCCCCACCCCCCATAAAAAAAACACTGAATGCCGTTTTCAGATTAGGGAGGACAGAGGCGTAGGAGTTAGGGGTCTCGGAGAGGGGTTTTATTTCCCGGTTGTATACATGCTCTATTTAGAAATGTGAAATTATTAACATAAAATTGAAGAGAAATGCGTAAAATTGTTGGAAATTTTTTACGATTTTTGCAACACTTCCCTGAGAATTTCTTGAATTGACAGCTTGCTTTACTGGAAAGTGAAGAGTTTTTCCGAAAATTGAAAAAGATTTTACCAAAGAGCTTCAAGCTCTTTGATTTTACGAAAATGAAGGAAATTTTCCCCAAAATGAAGATTTCCTGAAAATTGATAAAGATTTCCTTAAAATTCATGAAAATTTCGTAGAAGTTTAATAATGTTTGGAGGAGAAGGGAGAGCTATCATTTTTTAGCGGGAGAAGACCCGCCCGCTAAAGACACCTCACTGCTTTCTTTATTACTATCCATACAAAAAAAATCAAATGCCACGACAGCCCCGTTTTATAAGAGTATTCTTGTAAACCAAATTTGTAGTTAGTCATCGCATAAGCTCAAATCCCTTAAACAGTTAAAGGGATGTTGATCTAAATATATTCTATGGACATTTTTGTGCCCCTTGGAGCAATCGGCCCATCTCAAAAAGCTTCTGCCGTGTCACCATGCCACTGTATCTATTTGTTAGTTGATGGGCAAGGATATTCGCCGCCGCCGTTTTCAGAAAGCATGACCACTCTTTTTCCCTTGACATTTTCCTCTGATGATGTGTGGAACAGACACCGATGACATTTTTGATCTTTGACCTTAACATGGGAGCAGACCTTTCCTGCTTGTCTTCCAAATATTGCTTTAAAGGCCACTGAGTTATCGTGCATTACGGGCGGTGAAATAGATTTGTATTCGTGTGTTTTGATTGGTCGAATACCACATACATCAGGTTACGTAGATGAGCAAATCAGTAAACGTCTTGGATCAAATTACTGTATGCTGGAATAAAATGTACGCCACCATGATAATATCAGGACAAATGGCCTTTAACGACGTGGATAAAGGTACGAGTCTTGGCATGTTGTAAGGGCGTGCTCTCCATTTAGTTTGCGTTCTGCTGGTTCCCAATCGCATTGGTCAAGGGTCCCTATACGGTATACCGCGTGGAATCCAATCTCAACTAAAATTCTAATTGAGCTGTTTAAGGTGGAATTGAAATCATTATATTAATTCTGGTTGACAAGTAGTCAATTCAACAGGTAGCAGGGCCGTAACTATTAGAAGATAGCTATTATGATTTTTTTTTTAGTTTCTTGAAAAAATGGACAGCCTGGTGCTGAGTCAGTGGGCACCCACAGGATTCCCTTTAGACAGGGTGCCCCCGGTCCTGGCCGGGAAGGACCGCGGAATTAGGTCACTGGGTGCGTTGTCAGCCTTGGCTCTAACAAGAAATTCCTTCACCAGTTCACTAAGGTCAAGGAAGGTGAACAGGGCTCGGTTAATATCTAGGGATAAAGTTATCTGAATTTGTGATCAGTGGACGGTCAGAAGGCAGCCATCTAAACATTGCAAATTTCAAAATAATTCTCGTCTCCCACTTGACAAAAAAGCTTGCGCTTTACTTGCGCAACGTATGACATTAGGCCAACAGGTCGCTTGGATCTTCCGATCATGTTATTTTGGATGCAGATCACTTCCAACACATATGACTCAACAAGGTGGCAATGTGGAAGTAAAGGTGAACAATACTTAACAACTTAAAGAAAGCAACAAGACAAAGGAATTTCTTAATGATGAAAAAGCTTCATCTTGAGGCTGTTCTATTCAGTAATCGTTATTTTCATTTTGAGATGTTGATGAATAATACAATATTTGATGATTAATATAATATTTGATGATTTATATAATATTTTATGAATAATACAATATTTTATGAATAATACAATATTTGCAAGTTCTTTTCTTTTGTTCCAATCAAATCCAGAGACAGTCATACTGTACTGATCATGCTGATAAAAGATACAAGTTTTGATTAAGTACCAACAAGTAAGTAACTAGCATCACAATTGCACAGCATGAGGGTTGCTATTTTGTTCCATATTGCATCGGAATTTTGTGTACATTGACCATTTTGACTCAGCAAAGTAACAATTCCTTTTTTGTTTTTAACGAATTTTGTAACTACAAAATGTCATTGAGTGACCCAAATTGCATAAAGAACACATTTTTCGTCCCAGTAATATATCCATATCAAAAAATCCATATAAAAAAATCCAAACCCCGCCCCTCCCTCCCCGTTTCAAATCCTGGTGGTTGCCGTACGTGTGCATCACTCGGAATATCGTGAAATGACATTATGTTTTACTATCCGAAGACATGGTAGATATTACAACACCTGATGCCATTGAAATCAATAGAGACAGGAGGATGGCATATCCGCTCTAACACAATTATCTCCGTCAATATTATAGTAAACAGGTAAATAATGATTCTCCGTCACTATCATAGTAAACAGGTAAATACAGATTCTCCGTCACTATCATAGTAAATAGGTAAATAATGATTCTCCGTCACTATCATAGTAAATAGGTAAATAATGATTCTCCGTCACTATCATAGTAAACAGGTAAATAATGATTCTCCGTCACTATCATAGTAAACAGGTAAATAACGATTCTCCGTCACTATCATAGTAAACATAAATAAATTCTCCGTCAGGTAAATAATGATTCTCTGTCACTATCATAGTAAACAGGTAAATAATGATACAAAGTCACTATCATAGTAAACAGGTAAATAATGATTCTCCGTCACTATCATAGTAAACAGGTAAATAATGATTCTCCGTCACTATCATAGTAAACAGCTTAATGATGATACAAAGTAAATCATTTTTGTTGCTAAAAGTATATTAGAAACTTAACTCCACGTAACATGAAAAGGCGGAAGTCAATGAGCAGTCTCTTCTTTGGGAAAAAAAAATCGAAAAAAAACAACGTGTAGATTGATCAGATATTCGGCTGAGGATGTGTAGATTTATCAGATATCCGCTGAGGATGTGTAGATTTATCAGATATCCGCTGAGGATGTGTAGATTCATCAGATATTTAACTGATGGTGTGTAGATTCATCAGATATTTGACTGATGATGTGTAGATTCATCAGATATCCGGCTGAGGATGTGATAAGAATGACTGATCCCAATACAGGCCAAACATGTGAGAACATCATAATTTCAAAAACGTAGGAAAACATCATCGTTTTCAGGAGAATAACACTCACAGGGAAACTTTCTGTTGTTTGGAGAGCTAGCCAACCAAAAAGATAGGCTGCATATGCGCAGACTCCTACGAGCAGTATAAAAACGACACTCCAGTTGAGATCCGGCACAGTCCAGTTTTGAGAACCGGGACAAAATATTGATGAAAGAACGAAACCAACCAAAGAATAGTGTAGCATAGCTAAATGAGCGTCGAAGTCAGTTAAGGCAAATGTGCGTTTTGATACAAACTTGCAAGCAATGAAGAACGTTTTAAAAAAAAAAAGCTAGGCTTGCGCCCAAAAATCCTGATTGATTCGATTTCAGGATCAACACCATTAAAAATCACATCCGGTTTCAGAATAAGGGTTATTCCTAAAAATAAAAAGAAACAAAACATCCCATCTAGGCAAGTTAATGCCTCCTTCAAGAATACCCAACCCAAAATGTATATAGGTATCGGTTTGAATCCATTTACCGCCGCCACTTTGCTGGCGGCATTCACTTACTTGAAAGCACACGCCATCAGAAGGCCTGATATCGCAGAAAATAACCCGATTGACGCTAACACCCAGTATTCCACTACCGGAACCTTAATGCTGGTAAGGTAATTAATAGGTATGGTACACAAAATACAGTGGAGAGAAATGTATCGATAACAGCTAGTTCAGAGGGGTCTATCAATGATGTGGTGTCTTTCGCCATGTTGTTTCCAAAACCACGACAAGCTGCTGCCATTAATGCGAACTACAAATCCATGATGGTATATCTGTCTATCGCGAACTTCATTGTAACATTCCAGATTGTTCTCAAAGATGCGGGCAAGCCAGTTTCGCTGCCTTATTCTTTATCCCTATCCTCCTCGCGGTTCACGAGTGGAATGTGTTCTTCTTCATTTGGATTGGGCTCGGTAGGTGACATCTTCCTTAATGATGAAAACCTCTATTGTTGCATGGGGAAAATAAATTAGAATTTTGCTTTTCGGAAATTGCACGTTCTTTTCCCTAAAAAATAATAAAAGATGCTTGCTTTTCGAAATGTACCTATACCAATATACCCTTAATTGCACAGTTTGATAGATTTCGTTCCAAGTTTGAATAGTTCCTGATATCAATTTTCTTTTGACAGTTTGATTTCTATGAATTGAAATATTTCAAAGCTGGGCGAAGCAAGCTGGCAAGGATGGATCGAGAAAAAAGTAGGTGGAGGGGGGGGGGGAAGTTTTATAATCAAGCTAGGACCGAAAGCACCTTCAGTGCGAGCGCGAAGTCCTTTAATATATGTGACCCACAGGGTAAGCTCTGCGTGTTTAGTTATATTAGGTGTAATAATGAATTTTCCGATCGAAAATTGACTTAAATGGATATCTTTTCTTAAAGTTATGCATGCAGAAACAAAATTAATCAGATACCCGATAATAACAAGGTATCTGATTAACTTTGTATCTGCATGCATAACTGTAAGAAAAGAAATAATTAGTGGAAATACTTAAGTACACTTCGTGAAAATAGCATAGGCGAAATCTTGAAAATAGCATATAGGTGACGTCTTCCTTAATCTGTTAATGATGAAAACCTGTATTGTTAGGGAAAATGAATTATAATTTTGCTTTTCGGAAATTGTATGCTCTTTTTCCCCAAATAATAAAGATGTTTGCTTTTCGAAATGTATATACCTATACCAATATACCCTTAATTACTTAATTGCACAGTTTGATCGATCTCGTATCAAGTTTGAATAAATACACGATGCATCATACACATAGTGGCACTTTTTCTTAATCTGTTAATGGTTTTATTCGTTACGTATATTCTATCATTTTTAATCAATATTTGTTTTATTCTTAGGAAGTTTGCATAATTCATTAATTAATATTTGTTTTATTCTTAGGAAGTTTGCATAATTTCCTTGACGTCTCGACTGTTCCCTACCTTACATTAATCAATATCGCAACCCTCCCCTAGTATATGTAGTATCGGAAATTTGGGAAGAAGTTTGATCATGCACAAAATGGGATAATTTTTCGCTTTGGCAGTTTACCCAGCAAAATCAACATACTGAAACTTTTCGGAGGCATGAAGCAAAAATCACGGGAATAGTCCCTTAACCTTCTATGGACATAAATTGATAGAATGTTAAATCCAGTTTAATAGATAATATTATTTTTATAAATGAAGAGGAGAGCTGATGACACATGCCACATATTTCCAGTGTGGTCTCATGATCAAACTTCTCAATGATGATTTTTGCGAGGATGGAAAATGGATTAACACCGGGTTTGAAGAGAAGTGTATAGAGAACCAGGGCGGAGGTGAAATTCTTACCATCGGGACCAACGGCATTACGTACCCGAAGGACGAGCGCCACTTAAGTGGGCGCCACCCAACCATTGGCCACTTTTCCCAACGGGAAGAAGACAGACCTCTGTCAGCTTATATTGTTCTGCATCGACTGCTGGTTACAGGGTCCAGTATGCATGTAATACAGAGCTATGTAAAGCTCCCAAAAAATTGGGAGCCTTCGCAGCCTCCCTAGCCCCCCACCCACTAGTCCCCACTAGTCCCCCACTAGCCCCACTAGCCCCTAGCCCCCCACCCACCTCCAAGTTCGTGGTTCCTCGAGCTGTCACTGATGTTGATAGATAATTAATGAAAGATAAGATTTGTAAATATGCATATGAGTTTAATGTTTCCTTATTGGGCGTGCGTAGAACTTAGAAGAAAACTTACCAACCCTCTGGAAAAGTGTTGACTAAAATCAGAATATTATTTGAAAATGGCACAACAAATCTTTCCCAAAATCTGACACTTTCGTTACAGCTCCTAGTATGAATCATTTCTGGATCTCCAACCAATGCAATATTAGCCATATAAACAGCCCGAAGTAGTGGTTTTTGTTTTGGTTCCCACACTGACTGACTAAACCTGCTGATTATGAATGCATCTGGATTCATAACATAAGCAAGCGCTTATGTGTGAACTACCAAAAGTTGGATTACTCGTATTGTGGCAAAGGCACAACACCGGACGACCTTTGTTACTACAAAGAGCTGTGTGGAAGCTCTTTGGTTAATCAAAGTAAAAAGTGATATTGCAGTTCACTTATCCATTGTGCAGTTTTGTGACGTATGCTTCACGGTTAAAGTAACAAATAACTGAACAACGGACAAATGACCAAGTGGCCAAGTGGCACCATTTTTTTCTTCTTTCAGGTTAGGATATCTGGATATAGAAGCGCACTTAAAAGAGGAGAGTCTGATGCGAGCTTAGACTGTTATTAGATTTTGCGCTCAGAAATTATCTGAGAGTTACCGGGCAAGAGGGGGAAGGGGTGGAAGCGATGCTGAGGAGAGAGCGGTTAAATTGCTGATCGAGCTTATTTTGCTAGGCGTTTAAGAGTTTTTGTATAGACTGATTCTCTCGACAGAAAGTCTCTCAAGTCAACAATGTCTTTCAACCTATTCTGACGCAGCTTTTCGACAAAAATAATTGAACTAGCGAGTCACAGCTTATTCACATAAACCTTCCCCCCCCCCCCTTCCTCCCCCGCCAAATTTTCAATTCTAGGCCTTTTGAAACTAAGTGTCAATATTGACGAAGGAAGCAGGGGTCATATCATATAGGCTAACCTTCAAGAGTTTGTTGGAGATTCAAGTCCCGATAAAATTAATGAAACAAAATTCTAGCGACCCACGTCTTATTCTTTTACATAAGCACCCCTCCTCCCTCCATACAATATGATATTCATTCTGGACCAACGTAAAGAAAAATATGCAAGGAAAAGATTTAACAAGTACAACTATTTAGGAATTACCACACATTCAACACAGTACCGAAGTTTGGCTTGAACAGCTCATACTGTCATATGACAATCCGTCCGTTAATTACAACTCAATTCGAATTTTCAATTCCTGTTGTCTGGTACTACAGAGGTAGGCCTATTTCAAATTTAACCTGAATGATAAAGGGACAATTTGATAGCTTTGTAAAAAGTCCTGGTGTCCTTTTTATTTTTTATATTTTACATTAAGTTTTGACTTAACTACATCATAAATGTTCTGCATGACTCAAGTTCCTGGCAGGTATACTAATTACATACTATAACTTTCGATGGTACTATGCATCTACAGATGGGAAAACTGAGCCCTGACAGGCTCCAGTTTCAATTGTTTCTTCATTTCGTCCTGGTTTAATTTTATCTTTCCTACTTTTTTTTTTTGTAGCAATTTTTTGCAAATTACTTTTTACAGATTTTTAATCTCGAGAAGTCTTTAGTGGGCAATAATAATAATAATAGGAACATTTATATAGCGCTTAATCCACACTGTGGAGTATGCTCAAAGCGCTTATACAATACAAATGATAGGTTAATGTAAATAAACGATTAAATTAAAATTATAATAAAAATCAAAAATACTTCTTAAACAAATATGTTTTGAGCTGAGATTTAAACGTATTCAAAAATTTAATGTCTTTCATGGATTTCGGAATATCGTTCCATTTTCTGGCGGCTGCCACTGTGAAAGACCTGTTACCAAAAGATTTTAGTCTCCACTTTGGTATATCCAGCAATTGCTTGTCACTAGACCTGAGACACCTTTTTGGCTGATAGATGGACAGAAGCTCACAGAGGTATTCTGGTGCTGATCCTTCTATACACTGGTAGGCTAAACACAATATTTTATACTCGATTCTAGCTTCAACTGGTAGCCAGTGCAAAAGCTTTAACGCGGCTGTAATACTGTCACGTTTTGATCTTTTAGTGACAATACGTGCAGCTTTGTTTTGTATCCTCTGCAATCGTTTGATGTTCTCATGTGACGCACCTACAAGCAGACTGCTGCAATAATCAAGACGTGACAGGATTAATGACCTTGCCAATGCTGAAGCCGTCTCTTGAGTCAGAAGGTGTCTGATGCTGCCAATATTGTGCAAGTGGTAGTTGCAGATCCTGCAAAGCTCTGTGATATGCTTCTCCATGGTCAGTTCCGGTTGAAGAAAAACACCCAGATTTTTCACTGATTTAGAGAATGGGATTGAGGTGAGACAAACCGAGATATGACTGATGTCTGTGTTGAGCAGTCTGGACTTTGGTCCTACAAGCATATCTTCTGTCTTGCACTCGTTAAGTTTGAGCATGTTGTTCGTCATCCAAGACTTTATGCTTGTTGTACATAGTTCAAGTTTGCTAAGTGCCACTATTCCACTTTCTGCTGGGTGAAAACTATCTATCAGCTGTGTATCATCGACATAGAGGTGATGAAGAACGTCATGACTGTTTATAAGTCTATCAAGTGGCTTTGTGTATAAGGTGAATAACAGAGGACCTAAAACAGATCCTTGTGGTACACCACATGTTAGATTCATTAGATTAGACTGTGACACATTGATGATAACAGACTGGTATCTGTCTGATATATACGATGAAAGCCAAGAAAGTATTTTGTTACTGAACCCGTATTCATGAGCTAGTCGTTGTTTCAGAAGTTCGTGATCGATCGTGTCGAAAGCAGCAGAGGGGTCGAGGAGTACCAAGATTCCAACTTTTCCATCATCTATCGCCATTTGCAAGTCGTTCACAACACGCACCAAAGCGGTTTCAGTACTATGTGCAATCTTATAGGCAGATTGAAATTTTGCCGAAAGATTGTGGCTATTAATATGATTTACCAGTTGCTTGTTTACTGCCTTTTCCAAGATCTTTGAGAGAAATGGGAGATTTGACACTGGACGGTAGTTTATGAGTTGATTTTTGTCCAAGTTCTGCTTTTTAATTTGAGGTTTCACCACCGCATTCTTGAATACTTTAGGTACAATTCCTGTGTCCAGGCTGATATTTATCATTTTTGTGATGACAGGCAGGAGAACATCACAAAACTGCAACAACAATTTAGTTGGAATAGGATCCAACTCACATGTTGTAGGCTTTGAATCCATTATCAGTTTCAGTACTTGTGGTTCAGACATTGCTTCAAACTCAGTTAGGTGTTCACCACTGAATGATGACATCATTTGGTCAGATCTTTGGTCAAGTTGAGGGCGACTATCGTCAGAGATGAGTGCTTTCCTTATGTTTTCAATTTTGCTTGAGAAGTATTGGTTGAAAGATTCTGCTAATATTTCATCCTTTGCTGCTGTAGGAAGTATATTCTCTTCAGTTTTGCCTAATAGCTTAAACATTTGTGTCCAAAGTGCTTTGGGATTGTTTATTTTTGAAAGTATTGCTTCTTGGTAATATTTTGCTTTGGCCTGCTTAATTTTATTCTGCACATCCTTTCTTGCTTGTTTGTAAATTTGACGATGGACCTCAAGGCCGAATATCCTCCATTTTCGTTCTGTTCTTCTTCTCAGTAATTTCAACTTATGTATGTCATCATTATACCAGGGTGAATTAGGTTTGACATGTATATGTCTTTCAACTGGTGGGGCATGCTTATCAAGTAGTTCCGTTAAAGTGGCGTGGTATAACTCAGTGAGATCATCAAGTATAGATGGAGGGTTCTTTAGAAGTTCAGATTCCAATATGTCATTTCTAAATTTATCTTGCGATATGCCTTTGATATTACGACATGTAACTGTTGTCATTAGTGGTAAAGGTCTGGCAAGATTTAACGTGAAAGTTATCCAGAAATGATCAGACATCTGACGATCCTCAATCTTTACCTTACTTAAAAAGGAATCACTTTCTCTAGTTATGATCCAATCCAATGTATGACCTTTCTGATGTGTAGCTTAGTTCACATGTTGTACAAGCCTATTCGCTAGCAGAGACTTTAAGCACTTCTTGACTTCAGGTTTTCCTTGATCATCAAAATGAGTATTAAAATCACCAAGTATCATTAGTGGACCCTTTTTGGTGCTAAAAGTCTCAAGTAATACTGAAAAATCATCTAGAAATTGCGATGTTGAAAGGCCATTTGATTTTGATGGGGGTGGTCTGTAAATGCAAACTGATCGTACAGACATACTACCTGCAGTAATTTCTAATTCCAATATTTTAAATGAGGGTAATTCAATTGACATCAAACAAATATTGATTTGGAGGTTTTGCCTAGATATAATAACAATACCTCCACCTGCAACTTTTGTTCGTTACAGCTTGTTAAGTTTTTATCTTTGGGGAGTTAAATTAGCTATTTTACCTTCATCTCCAACAGATTTTAACCATGACTCTGTGATAAAAATTATATCTAAATCATCATCAATTATGACGTCTGTGATTTCTTCGGTTTTATTCTTTACAGATCTGGCATTCCATGATACTGCTTTTAGCATAGGTTTATTATTGTGTGGATGAATCACTGTAAGGTTATCCAGGTTACACTTTCGTTTTCCTGCAGGATCAAAATTCCTGTCAAATACTTCATTGATCACTTTAATTGGCCTTTGCTTTCTACAGCCTCCTCGTTTGCTTCTCCTTGTTGGCTTTTGTCTTGCTATTCCTTGCAACCTAACCATCTGTAGCACCTCTGTTGAAAGCTTTTGTTTTGGGTTGAAAGGTTTGCTTAAGTAGATAAGCTGGTCACTTGTGTACTTGATTATTGATTTTCCTTTAATCTCACTGCACATGATGTTTGATTGACAGCTTATTGCTTGTAGAGAATAGATGTTCAAATATATTGCAGAGCATAGAACTAAAATCTTCATAAATCCAAAATAAGACATCCTTTTCGAAAAATGTAAACCGTTATGTAGTTACACATACACAAAGTTCAAGTATGCCAATTTTCAAAACAATGGCAATGGTTAAAACTAGTGAAAATTAGTGGAAATGTGAGAGCAAAAACAGTTTGCTGCCTGTCAGGCGCACCTTAATCCTCACATATCTATGGCTGCAGGGCCGGATTAAGACATGATGAGGCCCCAGAAAAAGCTCTTAATTTTTTACGATAGGAAATTGGTATTCTCCAAATATAAAATGAAAGACATTGCATTTTCTTCACTATTGTTAAGAATCAAAATTTGGCCCCTTTTGATGCAAGGCCCTAAGCTAGAGCTGAGCCTGTGCCTAAAGCGCTACCGAATGACGTTAACGGTCCATAGTGACTAAAATGTAGAAATTTGCTCTTCAGAAATCATTGAAATGAAATGAAATGAAATTTTAAAGATTACTTTTAAATTCCCTGGTGAAAATCATTTTGCACCGGTAAAAATGGAGAAAATAATTTCATCGTTCTGTTGCACCCATAAAAATTTCGCATGCATTTTCCTACCTTCGGCTTAAACCTATTTTCCCGGCGTTATGCATTTCTTTAGAGAGATTTAAATTTGGAAAGATGCGTTGTGGATTATGATGTCAGCAATCTCCCGATCTGGGAGATCTCCCGTTCAGAGGGGTGTGGACCCAACTATTCGGCAAATCAATTAGGCAGGATAAGTTCAAAATATCCATTCGCAACTCCATGTTCAGCAGTTAGCCAAAGAACTACTGTGAGCGGTGTGGTGCAATGTATCATGGCTTTGCTTTCTATAACCAAAATAAGTTTTAAAGGACGGCGGAGTGTGAGACATATCTTTGTATGGGCAACCCACATTCACACTTGAGGATTTAGAGAGGGACGATTTTAAACAAATAAACTTTTGCCAAAAATGTTGAAAAGGGGAAAAAATGCAAATTCAATTCAACGTCCTCATGAAAGATCAAATTTCGCAAGATATACAACGTTAGAATTACAGAATAACGGCCGGACTTATTAGCAAGTTTCAATTATGGTCACTGCGCATGTCTCGATCTCCCAATCAGGGGATCTCTCGATCAGAAGCGTGGACCAGACTGCCATAGGAACCGCTCAATTTGTCGACAAACAGAAATGAATGTGGTTTCGCATCCCTTCTAACTACGTCATTAATAATCGTTGTAGTCTATATTCGTCAGCATCACTTTGAATGACCAAGCAAAGCTAGGAGCACGTAATATCTTAATTTCGAGAAACAATATTTACGAGTGTAGCCCGAATGTGATAGAACACTGTCAATTTAGTCCAAATCTATTGATCAAGTGTATTTGAACTAATGATTACAATTTACAGAAATAACCGTAGCAACTATCTGCGACGGGCTAAAAATTTCAAAGAACCTTGAATTTCTCTCACTGGACATTGATGTTGTTATTAACATATTCACCCTATGGAAGGTGGCAGATATTCCAAAACTGGAAGAGAATGTTTCAAGAAGAGAGAAAAGAACGTTTTAGATAACATATTTTGCAGTTAGATCTTGAAAATTACTTGTTGAAATGCAACCGTAGTAAGGCCGTATTTAAATGGTAGTTTAAATGCTTGTTTTGATTCCTTACACGAGTCATGCGCTGTGCCATTCGACAAGACATACCATTTGTTTTAGTGTACCCAGCTTAGTAGCTTAGTTAGACCTACGACTTTAGAGACGACAAAACCTAACTGAAATTTGCGGGGTACGATGAAATTGTAGGGTCAAAATATCTTTCGTAAAATGCATACACATTATATTATATTATGCGATATTGCCTATTGCCGTTGCCTTTTCGTTATGTAGGGTCAGATATTTTTAGGGGTGCTTGACCTTTACCCTTTGGCCTACGGCACTGGCTCAGCTGATTATTAGTGTCTCTGCTGATGAAGACCTAAACTGCGACGGAGAATAATTGACTCTCATCCGCTTGCACCACGGAAACCAGAGTACAAATCTTACAATCCCACATAAATTGGCAAAGGATACCACGGTGTCCCGTTAGTGGCACAGCGGGCGGTTCTTCTTCAAAATCCGCTGCAGCTGTGTCAAAAAAAATGTTGGCGTAGGATAGCGCACCCTCGTCGGTGGGCCATCGGGTACTGGAGAATAAAATCTCATTCCAACCGAACCAACCACTGTCTTTTGCTGTTCAGGATAAGACAATTCTAATCGCAGCCCGAGCTTTGTACGACGTGATCAATCATTCAATAGTGGAGTTCAAAATCGTATGTTTAACCTTAAATTGATATCTGACGAAAGAACGATGGTTTACTAGCACACCTTACATATATATGATCAATGATATTGAAATATCAAACGTAAGTTCAACCCAAAAATAGTAAACAAAGACAGAACTCTAGGGTTAGGTTATATGAAATTGTATATTACCTTCTCATCTTGGCTCTATATCCGTTTTGCTTAACGATAATTTTTCTACATTAAAAACAGTTTTCGAATAAATGGTCATATATGAAGTATGTCAGCAAACTTAAAACAAAGAATGATTCCGACTTAAATAACATTTTTACATGGATTATACAGAAACATACTGATTTTTAAGATCTTTCGGAGTGAAGGTATCATTCTTTTGCGATCGTTTAAATAATCCTGTATGTGATGAGCATTTCCTTTACATTGACATTACGTAAATGTGGTGTACAGGTGTAAAATTGCGAAAATTAAATTCATGTGTTGCATTAATATTACAATAAACTTTCAAATGCTAGCTGTAATGATATCAATACTAAAACTGTACGTAGTTTGACGTCACTTGTAGGTCTTGAACCCCTTTCTGTTTAATAAAATCTTAGTGACGAAAAAATCAGAGAACACAAAAACTTTAAGATGCATACATGATCATTTTTAAAGCCATTGTATCAAGTTGTCACATGGTTAGACTATTATTATATATCAGTGATTTTCCAAAATATCGCATGACTGTTATATGAAATTGTAATGCATTAAAAAAATTCACGACATTGACCGAAGGACATCTCTGAAAATAAACGAAGGTTAACGTTCCACAAAATGAAAAGTTATCAAGGAAAATAAAGTTTTATGTAGTTTATGAATAACCGAAGCTGAAAGTAAATAATGAATTGAAAGATGGTCACTACTTCGGTCTAAGCTGCTTTATCATTTAGATGATTTATTGTACTGGAGTTTGGGTGCACCGGTATGTAATTTCCATGTATTTGTAGGTTGATGGACAAGGGTCTTCCCCACCAAGTTCCTCCTTTGTCGCTTTCAGAACACATGACTTGTTACCTTGACATTTTCCTCTGATGATGTTCGGGGCGGATATGGAATGACAGTTTTGATCTTTGACCTTGACATGAGAGCAAACCCCTTCCCTGCTTGTCTTCCAAACAATGCCTTAACGACGTGGATGTATCTGTGTCTGCAGTTGATTTCTAGGTACGAGTCTTGGCATGTTGTAAGGGTGTATACTCCATCCAGTTGGCGCTGTGCTGGCTCCCAATCGCATGCGTAGTTCACAGTAAGAAACTTCTTCTTGTGCGCGCACTGGTCACCAAAAAAGCGTGGTATAATCGGTACCTTGAAATAAAACAAAGAAATGAGCTCCCTTTTAATTTGCCTTTCAAATCGATCAAACTCCGAAAAAATTTTTTACCTTACACTCAAAACAGTCATTATACTATTTTGTTAACACTATTTAACCTATCAATTTTCAACAAGTGTTTATAGAAGACAAAGTAAAAAAACTGTATTAATGTTTAAGTGTTCTTTTAGATGATATTCTGTTAAAGGCAAATTTGCGCCCAGGCATTCAGCGCCTAGTTAAAGACATAGGCACTTAAACAAAACGCGATTTCCATTAGGTTTATCAAAAAACAATTCGTATGCAATCCCCGAAGTGAGTTTCAAAGTTTAAACTTCCAAGATAAACACATGTCTTAATTGTCTAGATCATCTTATCATCCTATTTAAAAAGGTAAACAACAAAACTTTACTTTCAACAAGCTCGGTAGTTCTACATTAACTGATTAATCGCCTGCACTAAACAGCTAAATGTTATCGCCTGTTGTTCTTCTCCTATTCAGCTATTGTAAATTTTCTTGAAAAATATTGATATTGCTTACAGAATCGCAGAGTTTATATTTAATGCTATCAATGGAAGGACCTACCTGACAATAGTGACGCCCGTCGCACCATTCAGTCAATTTCAAGTCAGCGCTCATACTGACTGGGCAGTCTTCTTCCACAACAGCTGGACTTCTCACTTCACACATTCCTATGCTTTCAAGTCCACCAATCACTGCATCCATAATCTCGAGGTACAGATCACCACAGTCAATATAGAGTGTCTGACCGGCTGACACAAGAGCTTGCATTGGACGAACCACAGCTGTATGTAAGATAGTTATACAAAGCTAGATATGTTTGAAATTGTTTTCTTTCCAGAGCATTTCTACAGGTTAAATATTTTGGTTCATGTGAACTTCAGTTCAAATTGTGTACCATAGAGGAAGAAAACATTCATACCTTTTATAACATATATTGAAAATATTCGCCTTAACAGTCTAACACATTTTGTTCCACGAAATGGTGTTTTGTGCTTGTTGGTCATTTTCAATATAGATCTTAATTCAAATAACGCAACCAAAAAGGGTTATTCAGATTAATAACGAATACACTTTTGAATTGATGGCACCCTTTTCTTAAGATTTAAATCCATCCGAGCCATTAGGCCCATACAGCCGGTGCTTATCTTCATTTCCACGGCTTAAGCGGATAATAGTACATTGCTCCCCTAGAACGGATGCCAATCTGTTGCAGGTGAACTCCCCAGAAGTGCTGGTACTCCTTTTACAGCTGAGTGGACTAAAGCAAGTAGAGTAAAGTGTCTTACTCAAGGACACAATGCAGCGCTCGCTAGGAGTCTACCCCGGTACCTTTCGCATACGTGCATGACTTATTAACCACTGCACCCACTGTGCGAGCATGACTCCTTATTTCACTGCACCTCTTCTTTAAATTACCGAACCAATTTATAGCATATTAGATAGTATTTTACATTTTACACTATTGCTTGAAAAATATGTGGTTATCTTACTTTGACATAGTATTCCATTTCCAGCGTATCCAGACTCACAGAAGCATCCGCTTACTCCATCGCGCACCTGACACTGCGCGTGGTGACCGCATGTAAGTGGAGCGCAGAACATGTGACCGCCGGGAAGACATTCGCATTTACCGGTGCATCCATCACGTATGAAGCTGGTTTCAGTCTTTAAAATAAGTTCAAATAGGCTCAAATGTTAGATTGATAAAAACAAATGTCATTCTATACAACAACGTAAATCAATGACTGAATTAAAAGTTCTGAACGACTGAAAGAGTACAAATGGATTTCATATATCATCAACAGTTTAATGTAATTAAAAATCACCGAGAAATGGATGAACAATAAGGGGCCAAATTGGGCCGCATCCTGACCCTTTAGGACACTGACTACGCTCAAGAGGTCACTAAACCATTGAATGCAGAGTCTCAATGCAATTACAAAGGTGGAGCTTAGATCATCAGATTAATGATAGTTAACAGAAATTTAACAGACGAAGATTCAATTCAAGAAAATATTCCAAACAAAAATCCCAGTTGTCCGTATATATTACAATACCTCATGCCATTGAATTAAAATAGACTGGCGGATGGCATTTGTACATACCTTGTAGTAAAATCCATTTTCTGTGCAACCGCATGCTGCGCGTGGAACACAGTTGTCTCCCTCTTTTATTTCGTCTAGATTTACACATTCACAACCCTCATACCTGTGGCTAGAGCAGACTCCGTGGTTACCGATTTCCCCGCATCCATCGACACAAGTGGTTAGTTCAGTTGTGTGCCGCTGTCCCATTGGACATTGATAAGCTGCAAAGGGATTAAAAACCAGTTAATATGTTTAATAAAAAGACAATCAAACGCTTTTGATTGGTCTAAATAGTTGCATATATACTAAGAAGCAAATCGCGGCGGAAGTGACGTACGTTACTAGTATGAATCAAAATTACCAGTGTGGGTCAAGCAAATTTATTAGACTATATTCCTTCTTCAAAAGTTTAACCTACTAAAGATTTTCCAAAAATATGCAAATCTAAAGCCAGGTGACGTACGTCAACGAATAACCAAATTATGACATGGTGGTTTTAGGTATAATGCCACCTTTGTGCAGAACTATTGCAATTTCTTACAGAGAAGTTTGAAATACAGAAATCATGGTATTGCCAATTTTGCCACAAGGAAACTGATTAATTTTACAACAAATGTGCTTCCTAGATAAAGATTAAGATTATTTTCCTCCCTACCGGTCAAGGGATAGACCATTCCGAATATTCTTTTTCTCTTATTGAGAGCTTCGGACACAATTTGTAGCTAAAATTTTAAGCTGATTTTGCTACCTACAAATGAATTTATATCTACTAGCACGTAGCCTAGGGCTTTGATTGTAAGAATAACAATGAATCAAAACTACATCATTTGAATCTCAATGACTTTTGGTATCCAGCTGAGTAAGAAACCACTACCACGTTCAGGAAAAGCCCGATTGCAAGAAACTCATCAATGAATGTACTTTTATGGGAGTATCCTGAAACATCTGAAGATATTTTTAAACTACTCGACGCTGGAAAAATTTACACCATCTTGGCAATGCAAGGGCATTTACTATCTTGAAAGCGTTCTAAGGTATTGCAATATAATGGCCGTGTACATTTGCGCATTAGAATGTTACACCCTCTGTGGGTGCCAAAAGTGTCAATCCCTTTACTATATCAGTCTGGCAGATCTCCTAAAAGTAAGGGAACCTCTACTTCTTGAAGATAAAGTTTTCGTATTCCATTTATTTGATCCCATATTCAACGTAATTTTCTTTAGCTACTTGACCGTAAGTAATCGAGGTATTCAAGTCAAGGTGAAGAATTTAACGAGCCGGTTTTCTCGAAATCTAAATGGTGAAATTTGATGAAGCAACAAATTTTCTGTTCATTTAATCTGTAAGTAACTATACTTTTTATATTCCATGTCAGTATCGAGAGCAAATTAAGTTTTTACCTACACGCTAAGCATATAAAAGAGCGCAGGGGCGTTACGGATATCATCGCGTAATGAAGGTCCCCTATTTTTGTTTATATCTTAGTTTGTTGGGGTTTTTTTACTTCTTGGGGTTATTCTAAACATTATCAACCACTTACGACAAAGGTTCAGAGATCTCCAGTTTTCGAGCTTCACTCCTTTCTTAAGGCACTCGCTAGCATAGTCCGCAATGAGATGACACAGAAGATCTTGACTTGGTAGTGAGGCGCACATAGAATCTTGACAGCGAGAAAGGTATGGTTGATACGGCACTCTGTCGTGACATGCAGCCAAAGCACCTTGAAAAGAAAAAGACGATGAAATCTTTAGAGATACATGGACAAGCTAAATTGCTTTAAGATATATCAAAACCATCGTAGTAGCATCACAATGAACTTTTCTAGGTTTAATGATTGACAGTTTGTTTGAACCAATCACCGCACGAATTTGCCTAGCAACAAAATCTGCGTAACTAAGTGAGCAACATCCTACGCGGTACTGGTACAGTACCGCTGGCTATCGGCGCGCGCTTATGTAGTCAATACACCTTACTGTACAAAACAAATTTCTGCACACACAGACTGAGTGACGGCAAAATAGTGAACAAAAATTGCGCTTACGGGCCCGCTGCGGGCTTTGTAAATCTGATTGCTGTTACCCAGAACAGTTAACAAACTGAATTTGATTATCCTATTGGCTCAAAACTCGGAGAAGTGCCATAAATGAATCAAACCTTGCGGCAGGCCTCGCGAACATCTAAATGTCAACGCATTGGTAATGCACGATTGCGGATTTGAGGCTTATTTGTACCACATAGTTACCGCGTTGCTATGGTGGGCGTAGCCTATTTGGAAACCTGGAAAGGTTAGGTTAATTAATGGAAATCGAGTAGACATGGACCAATTTTATGGCAATTTTAAATCTCATGCATATTTTATGCAAATTCTGCGATGTATTACAGGGCGATTTCAATGTTTAAAAAAAAAATAATCATTATTATTTTTAGGTCTACCATAATTCCATGAAGTAGTGCAATTTCACACCAACAATTCTAATCAACTTTTTCTTAGCTTTGTCATGCCCCCAATACATTTTCCCCCATAATTTTAGTGACTAAGATTTAGAACTGTCCGCCCATTTATACACAAATTTCGCATAGATTAAAAACTTTAAATTTTGATCCGCCATAGCTCCAAAGCTAAGAAATAAAATTTTATTAAAAATCAAACACTGGTCTGCTGCTTCATATTCGTACAACCATTACAGAAAATGCTACATCACCATACAAGCTTTTAAGCTATAAAGTATACTGTATAGTCACACAATTGCCAAGTGCATGTCTTAAGGTGACATTAATGATCGAGTCTCATGTACTTTTTGATATATATATTTAATGAAATTGTGATTATCCATTGATGTTTTTTTTTATTCCAAATAAGATGTGTCGAAGGAAGATAGGGAATCCTATACCGCTCTTCTCAGCAATGTGTCGACATAAACGTCTGGCAAGAATCTGCTTCTGAGGATCGCCTTCGCAAGTTGATTTCTGGTCATCTTTGGGTACAACACATTCCGGTTCTGACTCAGCAACCCAGCTTTCAATTAGATCAGCAATGCTCTCAGCCTGTTTATGGAATAAATGACAGAAAATAGTCACCATTGCAGTGAAAACGACCACATGTATCTATATTTGTTGCGTTTTGCAAACCTACTGCACTGAATATATACTCAAAATTAATTTCCCTTAGAACTTGATATAACTGTGTCCCTAAACTGCTCAACTACTTTCTTTGTGAACGTTTTTTGTTGTTGTATTTAATAGAGCATTCGTGTAATTCAATGTTGAATATAACTTTGATCCTCAAACATTTTTGTGCAGACCTTTTCATATTCGAATCGGCAATTTCCGGAAGAAGTTAGTAAAGTAGTGCCCCATGGCTGCATGGCCAAGATTCACGTGTCCATAATGGACCAATTGCATACTGGGGGAATCTTATTGACTAATCAAATACTCAGGGGCGTAACTTGACTTTGATTTTCGGGAAGGGGGGTGTAAGTCAAATTCGTCCGACGAAAATTTGCACTTGCTCTATTTTTCAACAAATATATACAAGTGTCTACACAATCACAACACTTAGAACAGTTGGGGACAGATCACCCCCACCCCTCCGACCAATGCGGTCGAACTGAAGTGTCAAATGTGTTACTGCGTAACATCGTGTGCCTGCCTATGGGGCCCAGCGAGGCTTATTGGGCAAAACCTTGGTTGAAGATTTCTTGTTTTTGAAGCTCCAAAATTCACACAAAGCTCGTTAATTTGATTGATAAAAAGAAGACAATTTTTATTGTAATGTTAATATCTACTCAGATAATTATTTAGGTTTCATTTCTAAACAGGCAGAGGGAAAATTGGCCCTGCAAATTGAGTAAATTTGGGCAAAATTGTACGGCAATGCAAAGGGCGAAGCCTTGTAAGTAGCTTGGGTCCAGCAGTGTCCAGGGGCGAAGCCCCAGAATCCCGGTATCTCTGATGATTTTTATGCCCCACAATGGTTTAAAATTGAAGACATATTTCCAAAATATAAGTGATGAAATGATTTAAAACAATTTCATATTTGTTTAAATCTATTCATATAAGTATTTGCAGAATTTTCCGGCTAATTGAGAATCTTCGGGGAAAATTGTGGGGTTCATGGGCGAAGCCTTGGACACAGCGTTGTAGGAAGGTATTTGATACTGGGGGCTACATTTGATCACTTGCCTAAACAAACCTCAGTACCAAAATGTATAAGTTTCTTATCACAATCCAAAAACTATTTGTAAAGGGGGGTGGGGGTCGTTATATTATTTTGAATATTGGTAAATTTTGGCACCATTTCCCAAAAATTGAAGAAAATTTCCGAAAATAAAGTAAATTTACCGTAATGCGAAGAAAAGTTAAGGAAATTGAACGCAATTCATGCAAACTTCACGAAAATGAGAAATATTGCAAAAATTTGAGGCAAATTTCACGAAAATGAATTTAATTTTACAAAAAATTTCACAAATATGGAAATTAATTTCTCAAAATGAAGAAAATTGCGAAACAACTGAAGCACATTTCACAAAAATGATAGAAATTTTACGATAATCAAGGAAATTTTGAAAATTTGAAGCAACTTCTCTAAAATGAAAGATATTTTCCACAAAATGAAGGAATTGCACAAAAATTGAAGAAATCTTCACGAATTTTCTTTTTACAAAAAGTGAAGAAAAATTTCCCGAAAATGGATAAAACTTTTCGAAAATAGAAGAAAATTTTCCGAAAATAAAAGAAATTGCACAAAAATTGAAGCAAATTTCCTAAAATTTATGCCATGGAATCTGACTGGACTCGTCAAAATCAATTTGTTATCATCATTATTGGGGACCAAAATGGTATTTTCCCCCTCCCCCCAGTATTTTTTTGGGGGATGGCCTTAATCCCTTGCCCCCGATTCCTATGCCACTGCTTGAAAGCTTGGGTCCAGGGGCGACGCCCGGGAAGTATGTCTGAAGATTTCTTGATTATGATGCCCCACAATGGTTTAAAATCAACACAAATTTTCAAAATGATGAAAATCTGAAAAAAAGACAATTTCAGATTTTATTGTTGATAGGTACCATTTCGAAACAGGCAGATTTCCTTAAAAATGGAGAACATTTGGTCAAAATTGTGGACTCATGGGGGAAGCCTTGGAAGATTTCTTGTTTTTGATGCCCCCAAAATGATTTAAAATCCACACAAAGTTCCAAAACGTAAATTAAAAAAGTATATGATTTCAAATATGAGTGTTAAAGTGTACTCAGAGAACTGGATAAACATTTGGGTTATCATTGCTAGACAGGCATAGGACAAGCAGGAGAAATTTCCCCTGAAATTAAGAAAACTCGTGCAAAATTGTGCGGTTCATTGACAAATGGACGAAGCCCTAGCTTGAAGTTCTTGTTTTGATGTCCCGAAATGGCTGAAAATCAATGCAAAGTTCCCAAATGTAAATTGATGGGTCCGGGGGCAAAGCAAGAGTAGGGATCCAGGAGAAGAAGTCTTGGGTCCCTTGGAATGGCTTTAGGGGCGAAGCTCCCGGAAGCTCTGAAAATTCATTGTCTTTGAAGCCCCAAATTGTCTGAAAATGAACACAAACTGATAAATTTGGGAAAATGAAAAAAAGGGAGCAAAAAACTATGATTTTTTCCTAAATTATTTTCAAAAGTATTCTGTATTTTGCGGAGCAACAAAAGCATAAAGGTATAGGCCTAACCATATCAATTTTCCACCAAATTTTCTTTCAATACTAGGCCACCTTTTTGCCCGACAAAATAGTCAATTGCCAGAGGAATTTTTTTTTAGGGGGTATCATCCCCCCTCCCCTTAAGCTACGCCCTGCAAATACTGAAGGAATTTGGCCGTCTGCAAAATTCACGCACGGAATAGGGCCAAGCATATAAAGAAAAAAATGTTTTCAAGCGCACATGTAATACAGGCGTTATGCATGAAGGTAATACGCGCTCGTTTTGTTGCTTACAGTTTTTCTCAAACTTAATTGGTTGGGAAACAAAGAAAAAATTCCCCCAGCAGTTGATTTGTCGAAGTATGAAGAAATCACATCCGGCTAAAGTCGGTTTGAAAACGTCTATATCATCTTTGAAGCTTATTGTACGTTACTTTTAATGGTTACCCTAACACATACTTCCATGCCTTAAACCATACACCTTGTACGGCCTTTTATCAAGGAAAATTCATTTTTCATTATTCGTGGCAAGTATTTTAAAACGTGTCATTGCCATTATTGCAGTACTTCTCATTGCAGTACTTATTCTTCATTTTTTACAAGTGGGAGTAAGTATTAACACTTGGGCAAAATCAAGATTTTAGCTGAAGAGCGAAACAATACATACATTCCGATGCTACTCTGATATATTTCGCTTTAATATCACATCAATGTAAACATCGCAAAAATACGCACCACATCCCCACATGGCTTTTGGCATCGTGTGGTATCGTGTCTACAAAGTTTCCACAAAGACCTACTGGTTCAATACCGTCTGCCTTGGCAAGAGTAATGTCTACGCTGTGATGGCCATCCCATCTCACAGTAAGTCCAAATGACGACTCGAAGATCTGATAATTAAAAATGGAAGACATTGTAGTCATCTTACCCTGAACAAATGACGAATAATGCCTCAATTGGGCGGTGTTTTAGCAGATGCATTTTATTGAGTAAACGTATATTATGCATAATTCGCAACCTTTAATTGACTATTGCACTAGCGTTTATTGTCGTCAATCTGATCAACGTTTAGCAGTTCTCAGACCTGCTACGAATTCCGTTTACGTTTGTTATATGGCTGCATGGTAAGATTATTTTGTAACTTATTAAGTGTAGTTTCTGCTGACAACTTTCCTTCTCGGCCAAGCTACATGTCATGTGCACAAATAGCTTCATGGAAAAACTTTATAACATTGGAAAATAATTACACAATTCAATTTTTGTTGTAGTCTTCGTGCTTGAAGAGGCACTATAGACCGATCTTACAGAGACCACAAATTACCAGCAAGGCTTTTTAGTTTTTAACCCTTGTGGAGAGCTGTCAAAGTTCTTTAACACCAATATGTATACCAAGTTGTTGTCTGAGATTCATAAAACAATGGCATTATTATCACGTTGGGAGACAAAATAAATCAATGAATATATGTCACATTCACCAAAAAAATGTCCTCACTTGTTGGTGTCTACCGTTGAATATGATAAGTGATACATCAATATTTTGTGTTTTAGCTATTAATGGTACCTACCATGTAAAGTCCGATGTCACGTACTGCAACACGTCCTTCTTCAACATCCAAAAGAACTGGCGTGTTGACTTTGACACCATTGTATTGCAATTCCTTATTGCTTAACAGGGAGAATACCTGAAATGATATAGGATTATGATAAATACAGATTTCCCCAGAAAATATTCCACAAGTACCAGCTTCTTATTTTTAAATAACATAAAGAAACGAGAAATATACTTTCTTTATTAAAAAAAAGGTCAATATCATATGACAGTAGGAACAGTGGCGTGCCCAGATTGAGCCGCCACTAAAACGAAGCCTATGCGTTTGTAGGGAAAAAGCGTAAATTTAACCACCATTATGAGACTGTTGGGTGGTACAGCAATTACGATTTTTAAAATTATTTACAATATTTGTCTTGAAAAAAACGAGTCATTACAAAAGCTGTACCTAAGGATAGTTCACTGCGGAAAATCCCCAAGGGGAGGGGGTGGGAGGGAGGGGGGATTCCATACTAAAGTGGTAGTTATGTGCCGCCTAGAATTTACAGTATGAGATATTTTTTGGTAACTGCAGTATGACAGTTTATGATTTTGATACCTGCATTATCAAAATAAGTAATTTCTGATACCTGCAGTACGAAAATAGATGATTTGTGATACCTGCAATACAAAAATAGGTGATTTTTGATACCTGCAGTATTAAAATAAGTGAATTTTGATATCTGCAGTATGAAAATATGCAATTTTTTGAGACCAGCAGTATGAGAGATTGAATTTTGATACAGCATTAGGAAAATTATAAAAAAAGGCAACGGCTCGGGCGGAACATGTATATATACCTCACATATGGAAGTGCCCTCCGCCCCCCCCCCCTCCCACCTTCCGGGAGAAAAATCACTGATAGATGTAGATAATTAAAATGTTAGTCAACAACACTCATAATTATGACCATTAGAATAAGAAAACAGCATTGGTAAACTTTTTATCGTCGACATATACTCAATTCATATGTGCAATGATTTTCGTAAGAACCATTTATGCAAGTATCCTCTCACCCTTTCTCCAATGGTTATTTGCACTGAGTTGATAACAGTAGCTTTAGACTCTTTACCAAAGAATTCACCCCTGAGGTTAACATTGAATTGTGGCCCATTTCCAATAACATTCTTCACTGCTGGGAACAGGCAGTCACCACGTAATCGGAACTGACGACCAGCGAATGTAGTCATCTGAGCCGTTCCGGAAATGGTGCAAGTAGTTTCCTCTGAGAAGGAAAATAATGGAGTCATTTGTAATGTCAGAATGTCATGTGTTCATACCCTACCTGGCGGAATATTGACCAGAACACAATCACTTTCCTAATTTACGTAATGCGCACAAAACTCCAAGACTGTTCAAACTTAGCGGAATCGTCGTCAACGGGTCAAGATAATGTCACATATCGGCCAATAACGCGTCATCGTTTCTTTTTTTTTTTTTTAAATGTGCAAGATAATCCATATTAATAATTACCTGACTACGCCTTCCGATGATGGAAAAACATTTTTTTTTCGGCAAAAAATTAAAACAGCAATTGCCTCCTCGTGAACTTTCTTATCCCAGCATTTAAGCTGGCTGTTTTATAGAAACGAATGTGTATGGATAGCATTGTTCATTGATTTGCATTGTATATTTGCAGCTGAAACTTGCAAATGAGACCAACTGGTTTTCATATAAATAAGCCCAAGTTACCAATTGCCATTTCAAAAGGGAATTTGTCATTAAAAAAACAAAAAAACACTACTTATAAACCTATGTACCTTATCCAGTACTGCAAAATCAACCACTGATTTTTTCTTCTCCAAATATATCATTTACATATTAACATGTGTATTCTTAATTAATGAGGAAGCAATGGATTACATTGCTATAATTTAATAACAAACCCTTCAAACCTCTACCTAAATTATGCAAAAACTTATGTTTGACAGTAGGACGCATTCAATTAATTGGGAAAGTAGGAGAGGACTAAGCACAACTGAACTTTGTTTTATTTGTGTTATACTAAAGCATAAAAAAAAGCAACATTTTTGGACAGACAAATGATCAAATAAGGCAAAAATGTTCTGCGGATGTGGTGATAGATAAGCTTACCGTATTCGCACAGTTTTCCTGTGTAGCCTTGATGACATTTACAAACAAAGCGATCAATACTGTCAGCCTCAATGCACTCTCCGCCATTTTGGCATTGAATGTATCTACACGGTTGGTTACTTTCGTCAAGTTTTACTGGATTTCTCGTGCACGTGTACGTGATGATCATCTAAATGAAATATACGAAAATTTATCAACTTTCCTCAAAATCGAAGACAATCTTAACAATAATTGCATTGAAATATATTAGCTCAACACGCAAATCCCTACCGTTACACCTTCCTAAATTGTGTGTGTTAACGTACACTAAATGTGGCAACCATTGAAAGTCTTGAAAAAACGCCTGGTTTTCAACTTAAATTAAACTGTTAAAGAAATTCAAAGCATTAAATATACCTTCTTGATAGTACAAATGCTATCACGAAACGCTTAATACGACCCAGACGAGAACTTGACTCGACAACCAAGTCAATGTCCACGGCCAGGGATTTCCCGGGGCCTCGTGGTCTGTAGACAGGTATTATAACTGTAGGTAGATATTAAACTGTTAAAGAAACTTCCAATATACCTTCTTGTCACAGGGATTTCCGAGCGCTGACTTCCAAGTTCTGAGTTCCTTGGCATTTTCGTGCAACTTTACCAAATGCTATGTGAGAGCTGCATCTTTCGGATCCATATTGAACGTCTTGGATATCTATGAAGAACTGACCGCAGTCCAGGTTGACTTCGAGATCCTGGTAAGTTTCAAACTTGAATTCTACTTGGAGGTCTTGTTTAGGTCTGTGGATAAAAGAACAAAATAGTAAACCAACTAAGACCATCTAAATTGTTTTACTTCCATGCATGACCAAGCGTTAGTGAATTAATCCGTCTGTGCATTTCTAAGATTATCGTTATTGAGAAAAATTCCTCAAAGATTAAAAAGCAGAAGCTATATGTCTTCTATTTTACAAATGTGTACAAATTTCCCATACTCCCATCATCCTCCGTGCAGATCTATACATGTCAAACCTATTTAACGCGATTCTTTATGTGTTTAATTTGTGGATTTTTACGTTAATCTAAATTACGTCTTCTATATTTAGGGATTTGAGTGACCTTATTTTTGACAAGCTAATTAGTTTTCAGTTAAAGGCCGAATATCCATTTCGTGTAAACGTGGATACAATCCAACGTTTCTGATTGGTCAACTATTTCACTCTCACCGACAAGCCAACCAATTACGTGGAAGCGGCGTTATAGTTGGTATCAGATTTATTGGTGATGGGTCTATTAAATTTGTTGTGGCGAGGTCCCTCTTAAATAAGACATTCATTACAAAAAAAGTTTCACATAGGATTGAATTTCATAGTCTTACTTGTATAGATACTGCCTTGGAGTACATCTGTAATGAACTCTCAATTGTTTTATGACAGAGAAGCAAGGGTTCCCGTAAATGTCAGAGGTCGAAAAGAGATCACAAGTGCTGCTTCCTTGACATGCATTCATCACTAGTGTCTCCGCTACGGATGAATCACACACTTGGTTCGGGTATAGTGTCGTTTCAGTTGGGCAGCCATCAACATCATGTAAGCGCCCGTAATGAACATCTGAAATGCTGATGAAGTAGTCACCACAATCTATTGTATTTCTGTCCCCTTCACAAAGAGTAAATTTTTGCACCTCGGGTGGAACGGCTGCAAGATAGAATATTTTAATGTTTAATATGTTTAATTCTTATTCATAGTTACACAAATATAGCAGTTCCTTTTTGCGCTTAAAAGTAAACCTAGCCAATCAGAGAGAAGACCTCAATCGAGGGTTTAAGCTCCAAATTAGCAAGCAAACAATTGTACGGCAAAATGAATACATCAAAAATTGTATCATATAAATGTTTGGTAAATAAACTACTTTTCATGTAAAATTTATACTAAATTTAAAGAAACTATTCATGAAATGAGTTGAAATAGTATTTAAATGCTAAGATACTATTTTCTTTTAAAATTAACGAACACAATTTGAATTTTTCTCAATATATACAAATTGGACTGGTAAATTTGAAAACTGGTCTGGATTATATTATTTTACATTTAAGATTTTAGTTTCACATACAGTAACAATCTATCTTAGGCTCGTATTGTATCATGGGAAATATTACGGAGCTTTAGATTTCACGACGCGAAATGACGTCTTGTTCGACGTTCTGCGCATGCGACTACTTCACCTTCTCGTTATCCCTGAAATTTTACACCGGGTGTCAGGGTACTTTTACGTTGTGCTGAAAATGGGAACTTGGGATAGCGTGTGACGTCATATGTTGCCATACCAATCTGCGTTTTAACATAATTGAGCAACGGTACAGTTTTTATGCGCATCAAATGAAAATTTGACTCAATTTTTGTATTTGTTATTTTTTTAATTCTGGAAAATCAAAGTTTAAAGTAAAGAATTATGAAGTATTCGTATTTTAATCAGCGCTTATATATTTTACGTTCTACTGGTATATCTTGGAAAATTCTACATGTGTTTATCATATAGCGTATGAACTTTAGGCCACTTGCGATGAAATTGATCCAATCGAAGTGCGTGACTTTTCCTTTTGCTTCACGAACTCGCTGAAGGTTCGCCATTCTTCCAAAAATTGCATTTATATACATTATGTCTTTCTGTTATCTAGTGAGATGGTTTTAAATCATTTTCAAATGATAAGAAAATAACAATTTACAATCACGTTCGACGATTTCCTCTTATGTATTTTTCAATATTGTTTAACAATCAAGAAATTCGTATACAGAGCTATGAGGAATGTCAAACTTTGGAATTTGGTTAGATTCCAATAGGCTAAGTGAGCAACGCAGAATTTGTAATTTCTTAGATTTCATTTAAAATTAGGTACAATGTATTCAATTTATAGAAAAAATTATGTAAGTATTTACATTTACAAGGTTGATAATAAGATAAGGTGAGAAATAGTTACAACTTACAATGAATTAAACAACTAGATAATGATATAAGTTATATAACAAAACCAACAAGTAATATACCTGCTCATCGAAATTTTTGCTAATTAATTCAGCAATCTTTAGAATCCAAACATGCCATGCAATTCAAAATCAATCATTTCGTCACAGCTCTATTCTTATTTTTGCGGCCGGCCTTATTTAGAAAGGGTTACACACTGACTCGCCTTCGTAGTTTTGTCTGTTTTTTTGTCGGTATGGCTGAATTTGATGGGCGTTCAAATGATTACATAAAGTTACATACACAAGCACGGTGCATTGGTCACGGTGCATTGGTCACGGTGCATTGGTCACGGTGCATTGGTCACGGTGCATTGGTCACGGTGCATTGGTCACGGTGCATTGGTCACGGTTCATTGGTCACGGTGCATTGGTCACGGTTCATTGGTCACGGTGCATTGGTCACGGTGCATTGGTCACGGTGCATTGGTCACGGTGCATTGGTCACGGTGCATTGGTCACGGTGCATTGGTCACGGTGCATTGGTCACGGTGCATTGGTCACGGTGCATTGGTCACGGTGCATTGGTCACGGTGCATTGGTCACGGTGCATTGGTCACGGTGCATTGGTCACGGTGCATTGGTCACGGTGCATTGGTCACGGTGCATTGGTCACGGTGCATTGGTCACGGTGCATTGGTCACGGTGCATTGGTCACGGTGCATTGGTCACGGTGCATTGGTCACGGTGCATTGGTCACGGTGCATTGGTCACGGTGCATTGGTCACGGTGCATTGGTCACGGTGCATTGGTCACGGTGCATTGGTCTCGGTGCATTGGTCACGGTGCATTGGTCACGGTGATTGGTCACGGTGCATTGGTCACGGTGCATTGGTCACGGTGCATTGGTCACGGTGCATTGGTCACGGTGCATTGGTCACGGTGCATTGGTCACGGTGCATTGGTCACGGTGCATTGGTCACGGTGCATTGGTCACGGTGCATTGGTCACGGTGCATTGGTCACGGTGCATTGGTCACGGTGCATTGGTCACGGTGCATTGGTCACGGTGCATTGGTCACGGTGCATTGGTCACGGTGCATTGGTCACGGTGCATTGGTCACGGTGCATTGGTCACGGTGCATTGGTCACGGGGGAATGGGTGGGGTCCGCACACCCCTCCCCCGCCCATTCTCGAACCCTTTCACTTTGCTAATGCTGGCTACGCCATTGGCAAGGTGCTCTACCTGCCAGTGGAATACAGAGCATGTCTGCACATCCCGTGGACTAAAGGGCGGATCTTAAAATGCTAAAGTTTTGAAAATACGAAGCAGCCCATTACTATACTTACAATTACACACTGTACCGTCTCCTGTGAAACCCTCATTGCAGTGGCATCCCTTGAATCCACGGTGTACTCTGCATTCGGCATTAATATCGCAGCCATAGTCGATGCACTCTGAAACACCACCGGGGAGGCTAGTACAAGTTTTGGAGCAATCGTCTGTAACAAATTCAGCATATGGCTGAAACACAACGAAACCATTATTTTACGTTATATCATTTGAATTTGTTAAAGGAATCTTAACTGTTTAAGGATATGGGTATTCTCGTTTAAGGATATGGGTATTCTTAATTCATTGTAACTGTGCGAGGTAAAGAGTAAATGACGAACCATCTACGAGATGATATATTTAGTGTTTGTAAAAAACATTAGACGCAGAATATCACTTGGAAAATACATGAAATAGAAGCATGTCAATAGCTCTATTTTTACTTTAAAGTAAATGAAGCGATCCATGTATACAGCATAGGTGTATTGTTTTAGGTATGGTAATTTTTTAAGTATGGCCGTTGTTTTATTAAACGGAGCTTAATGGATCTTTGCTAAGGTGGGTCTCAGTCAAAACTACAGAATGTGGTTTTCCTTAGTGTTGAAAGTATCAATATGGTAATGATAACTTTGATCTTGGAAAGCCTGCTGAATTACTTCATTAAATGAGACATTTGTGTAGCTATTTGTAGAATCTTTCATAATTTGTTTTCCACCTGACCATGTGCAATGTACCACAGAGTCATAAGATATTATAACTTCTTTCAAGTGATGAACTCCATGAGTTCCACAACAAAGCACATTACAAATTTGCCATTATATTTATATTGTTTGTACTTACCATATACTTACATCGTATTGTCATATTGCAGTTTCAAATAATTAACATAAAGGCATAGCTTGTTAGCGTGTTTGACTTATTTACCAAAGCATCAAGCTGTCTAAATCGTGCTAACGTTACAAATAGATGGTGATCAAAGATAAATAATAGGATGGAATTCGTATCATCAGAGAATATCAAAAGAATACGAAAGTGGTAGATAAGACGTAATAACGTAACAATGGAAATGATCAAATCTATCTTAGATTAACACGTGTAAGGGATTATCTTTAACCCATGACGTGAATAATACATAATACAAATTATGATAATATTTGTAAAGGGGGTACCGGAGAAAATGAAATGTTTTTAGTTATCACAATTTATCCAATTAGGGTGAGTAAACATACATAACACGAAGTATTCCACAACCCTCATCCCACATTTCATTCAACCTCTCCCCACCCACACGTAAAACCATATACAAAATATCTTAGCATATACAAAACAATGGTTGCCTACTAAATAGTAATGTCCTTGGTACGTTGCGCCACAGTCTTGCAACCTGACACAGTGTCCATTTGTTAGAACCAGTCCATCTGCACATCCCCATACGTCGTTGTATCCCGTCATCGAGCAGAATATATTAGCGAAAGGGTCGCTACACGATGGTGTGCACATGGGTGCAAGCGCGTTATATATCAAGCCTGGAGCACCGATTGAAGCTTGGAACAAATATAGAAAATAATCTCGATCAATTGATACATTCATGTAATAACTTACATATTAATTATATTGCTTAATTTTCATGTTAAATGGAAAACGTCTTCGTCAAGAACATAAATACAACCATCAACAGTGTTAGCACTTCTGTTGCAAACGACATCATAAAGAATAAGGAAATGGTTTCTATGCTAGGTTGCTTTATTACAAATGCAATCAATGAACGCATACCACAAGATCGCAAGCGATCCCTCCACGTGGGCGCTGGTGTTCCATACATTGCACATGCACTGGCCAAGTCCTCATAAAGTGCACATTTCAACTCGTTGACGTCTTCCGGTGTAGCGTGTTGGACATGTGCATAGTAAATATCTTTCAAGCAGTTTCGCGCAAATTTATCACCATTCAATTCTGTCAAGCAGTTGGCGAAAGGACCTTTAAAGGGTTAAGAGAAACATTAGAGCGATTATGACAAACTGAGATCTCGTTCTAGTTTCCATTTTGACAAAGTGAAGAATGTGCTACTGGTGAATGTGCTTAGCGTTTCTACGTTTGACATATATAATGATGGATGTGTATCATCGCTGTTTTAGCCCAAATAACTAAGATTCTAAAACATTGCTTCGCTGTTGCGTTATTCCGTGACTATTTTATCCACATAAACTTTACTTCAGTCACTAATGCACATATTGAATTTACACATTATAGGATGGACACAATCAGAGAAAAGAAACACTGAAATTTTCCACTGTCTTAAAAAAAACCCAATCACTCACCCATATGAATATATATATATGTGTATATATATGTGTGTGTATATATATATGTGTGTATATATATATATATATGTATATATATATATATATATATATATATATATATATATATATATATATATATATATATATATATATATATATATATATATATATATATATATATATATATATATATATATATATATATATTATATATATATGTATATATATATATATATATATATATATATATATATATTTATATTATATATATATATATATATATATATATATATATATATATATATATATATATATATATATATATATATATATATATATATGTATATAAATATATATATATATATATATATATATATATATATATTTATATCTATATATATATATATATATATATATATATATATATATATATATATATATATATATATATAATATATATATATATATGTATATATATATATATATATATATATATATATATATATATATATATATATATATATATATATATATATATATATATATATATATATATATATATATATATAATATATATATAATTTATTGTGGTGTTTACTACTGTTTTATCATACCACTGTTTTATTTTAGTTGCATTGGAAACATTTAAGCGTATTTACATCATGGTCTGATAGGTTATGTGAACGTGAAATCACAAGCAAATGTGATGGGGCTTTGATAGGGCTTTAAATTGTACTGCATTTTACTTCATTCAGACGAAATAAGGAATAACAAACAACTTCTAAACAAAATTAACAAATTCTAAAGGCAAATAAAGGAAAAGGAATGATTTTGCATTTGTTATACCCACGTTCCCACCCCTGGGAGACCAAAAAGAGCGTATATTCGATATTCTTGCTGTTTGTTTAATTTCCCTGACTGCCTGATCGGTGCTTGGCTAGTGTTATGCATATGACGACATACTTTATATTCGTTATTCTACTTACCCAAAACTTAAACTAATAGAAAAATACTGCCGATATTATTAACAATATCCATTTTAAATCAAATCTCTCATTTCAATGCAATATCCAATCCAAGGCAAGAATATTGACATAAAAATTATAACTAAAAGTCATTTAGTAGGTCTCTAAAATTATAACTGACATTAAACTTTAGTTTTTTTACATTCAGTCAAAAATATATATTGCATAATAGCTGAATAGTAAAGCAATAAAATTAAACGAACCATTTTCGATCAACATCATTGCACAAATACTCTCAGCTTTGATCAGAACTTCATGGTCTTCTAAAGGTAAGTACTTTTTGGGAGTTTTAGTACACTCAGCAGGATTAGTAGCCCAGCTTAATCCGAATTCATCGCTGTTTTGTGCCTGTTAATAGCAATATATGAAAACAATTTTGGATGAATTATTTAGGAAGTGCAATTTACAAGGTGGTTGGAATGGGTATGTGTCAAAATCGAGCACCAATTATGCCACAGGTATTGGATTCGATTTGCGGCACGAGCCTCAGTTGTGTCCTTCAACAAGACGCTTTACTCCACTTTCAAGATATGGTTGCTATTTAAAAGATCACAGAGGGTTTGGAAACTTTATTTGAAGGATGGCTAATTATATACAACAAAGAACACTTTATGTTCCCTCTTTTTATAGTTATACGTGTCTCAGATAGAACCAACACACTGAAGGCAGACCTCACAGTCTATAGCTTTTACACTAAACTTATTCTTTGGTAAACTTGACCATACTTTTACAAATTTTGGAAATTTAAGAAGAACACCTATAATCGCCCTTACCAAGTAGTTGCTATGTATTGTTATGTTTCGTAAGCAGAAAGGTTTTCTTCCGCTCTGGCATTCCTCTCTATAAAAGTTGGAAACTATAGGTCTTTTTTCCATATTGAATGGTCAATAAACATTGTGAGGAAGATCCTTTTTGAAACGTTTGTTGACCGTTAAGGAGAAACGGTCCTTTATATCGGCTAAAGGGTGCTGGTGTAGACCACAATTCGTCGATGTGTGGTCTAAATACATGCATAAATATGATTCGAAAGTCGCTTTGTTTTTGCTTGAACACAATACACGATCCAACGTTTAATCGCATAACAAGTATTATCTACAGGAAATTATAGTATTGCTAGTGTTTCTAACATAACTACGAATCCACATGCATATCGAAGTGATGCACGCGGAGTCTTGTAGGGAGAGCCCCCTCCTTGATCAAACAAAGCATCTCTTACCATTTGAGTCTTGTAGGGAGGAACCCCCTGATCAATTAAAGCATCTCTTACCATTTGAGTCTTGTAGGTTGAAGCCCCCTGATCAAATAAAGCATCTCTTACCATTTGAGTTTTGTAGGGAGGAGTCCCCCCCCCCACACCCCACCCTCCATCAAATAAAGCATTTCTTGTCATTTGAGTCTTGTAGGGAGGGCCCCCCTTATCAAATAAAGGATCTCATACCATTTGATTCTTGTAGGGAGGAGCCCCCTGATCAAATAAAGCATTTCTTACCATTTGAGTCTTGTAGGGAGGAGCCCCCCCCCCTCTATCAAATAAAGCATTTCTTACCATCTGAGCCTTGTAGGGAGGAGCCCCCTTATCAAATAAAGCATCTCTTACCATTTGAGTCTTGTAGGGAGGAGCCCCTTCATAAAATAAAGCATTTCTTACCATTTGAGTTTTGAAGGGAGGAGCCCCTTGATGAAATAAAGCATCTCTTACCATTTGAGTTTTGAGTGAGGATCCCCCCCAAATAAAACATCTCTTACCATTTAAGCCCTCCCCCCCCCTCCCCCTACCCCCTTCTACTGATCAAATAAAGAATCTGTTACTATTTGAGTCTTGTATGGAGAAGCCCCCCTTATCAAATAAAACATTTCTTACTATTTGTCCGTCGTATGTTAGCATATCGTCCTCTTTGTCGCCGTTAAAGTTTCCACAAAGACCGCTTACTTTTGTTGCGTATCTATTGAAAGGAACGCTCACTGACACTCTACGTCTTCCAGCTCTGACGACCAGCCCGTACGCTGTTTTGAGCATCTATGAAAACAATAATTATTGCATAAATGGCTATGTTGTAAAATAAAATTCAAACCATGTGAGAAGGTTTTAAAGTAGACATTCGATAGCTTAATAATCTTCCCATTTCTAACAATTTAACTAAGATTAATGACGTAGGAAACATACAATTTTGATATATTAGTAAAGGAAGATCACAAGAATATTAAACAATAGTTCTGGACGATCAAAAGAATGCTCAAAATTCCATGTGGTGATGAATTTGAAAAATGATGTAAACTCTCTATGTGGTCATCACTTTAAAACTAATGATATAAACTTATCACGTGGTATCCACGTGGAAATAATGAAACAATCTTATCACGTGTCAATTTTCTAAGAATAATGATGTAAACTTACCACGTGATCACCACTCTGGAATATTTCCAAGAAATTTCCATTCAGTGGCAGCACAATTCTTTGGTTATCAACAAGTACTTCACCCTCGCTGATGGTTATCTCCTGCAAGAAAATAATCCAGACCAAAAATATTTCAACATCATACGCACTAATGAATGAGAGTACCTTTTAGGGAAACATTTCTTTAATCGTTTACAGATGAAATGGATCAACCAATTATCTTCGATTATGTTTATATGTATATTCGATGCGAAGTCCAAATTATTACAAGAATTTCTAGCGTCCATGCTCATGTTAATATTTTTAAACCATTGGGTACAAACCAGCTGCCTAAGTGAGAAAAATGGGAGAAACACCAGTCTTTCGTTTGTAATACACTGAGCAATGCTATAACTCAAAACTTACCATGTAATTAAATGCCATCTATTGTGATTAAAATGTGGCGACGTACAATTTATTCCAGAACGATACTGATTGGCCAATCAATGTAAGTGCACATTATACCATTGTGTTTCGACCAATCAAAACACAGAATTTGAATTTCATTTACCTCGTACATTATAGACAACAATTGGCTTATACAAAAGTGACTTTGTGAATTTAAGTACGCAGCAATTACATAATTGTATTTTAACACGTTGTTTTCCTGAAATAGTACGGTGACACATGAAGTTTTGAATTATATTCAAAATATTTTTCCTTAAAATTGTACGCAAAGGAATATCACAAACCTTTTCTAATGCATAGATTTTCACAATTCGTCTCGTGGGCATAATTGACTGTTCACATTTAGGAACATTAGTGGTTGTAACTGTAAATGCGGAATTATCATCAGGACTGCTCATCGCAAGGACAAATTCACATTCTCCACCAAAGTCAACTTGACGGCCATCAAACGTGGTGTAATGAGCACCAGAAGTAACTTCACATGTTCCAAGACCTATAGGTTAAAACAATTGATTAACATAAAGAAAATCTTCTTCTTTTCTGATGTCACAAATTTAAAAAAATATGCATAATGAATTATGATAAGGCCTTATGATAAGGAAAATGATAAGGCCTTATGATAAGGATTAATGATAAGGCCTTATGATAAGGATTAATGATAAGGCCTTATGATAAGGATTAATGATAAGGCCTTAAAATGAAACTTTTTTGATTGCTTATTGCCTATTTTCCCCCTCAAGTTATAAGTATTTGTCCGGCAGCAATCTCGCATATTCCAAGACCTGTAAGTTAAAACAATAACTTTAAATAGAAATTTCATTGGTTTTCTCTTTCTGATGTCACAAATGTACAAAAATGTGAAATACAACAATAATAATAACAATAATAATGATGAGAGCTTAAAATTTAAAATTATGCGCACTGGTCAATTATTAACCGATTTCGATTAACCTTTGGATTTGTATCGTCAAAGTTGATGGATGATGATTTACTTTCTTCTACTTAAGTTCATGTTGTTACTATCTGTCCTTTTTGTGTAGAGTTTTAAGATCTTTGCGCATCTAATGATGCATGTCGTTTACATTTGTGTTAGTAAAGCATCATGTTGACGTTTATCACGTTCTTTCTTATGATAATTGAAAATGATTTGTTTGAACATACTCTCTTCGCAGTTTGGTCCAGATCTTGTCGGCAAGCATTGACAAATATAGTCCTCTCCAACTGGAATGCATAAGCCCGAATGTAAGCAAGGACTTCTGGCGCACGGATTAGATTCTGCAACGAGTCAGAAAAGCGAAGTTGTTAAACCATAGTTTTATAGATAGAACTAAGCCAACATCAAGACTCTATCAATTATACAGGTGCTTTAATTTACATGCTAATAAGTTTGTTAATGACCTCAACTAGTTTATGATATATACTTAACGAGTTTATATCTAAATAAACATAACTCAAATTCAAATTAGTGTAAACACAACTTTTTCAAATTACAATATTTTAAGAGTTTATGTTTATTGCATGGAAATGGAGTCCAATACTCCTTTACCCCGTTTCTTTGGAGTATCAAGGGTGCATGTTAAGCTTTTCCGTTGTGCAACGGCACCGTGGGTAAATTGTAACCATAAATACTTATAATTTGGTTTTATAAAGTAATTCTAAGACAGTGGAATATGGGGGGTCAATTCCCCCAATATGATACTGGGTAAATCCTCCAATATAATAGGTGGTCTAAAGTTGAAGTTCTTCAAAGGTGTTGGATAGGAAGGAGGGGGGGCAGGAGAGAGCAATATTCGCTAGCTTCTTATGTTCATTACTGAATCTTGGATATACATAGTAGAGTTGTAAATAGCTTCTAGAAATATAAACACCTTTCAGGGTCAATCCCTTGTTACTGTTTTGGCCTTAAATACCTTTAAACACATATCTTTGGAACCAAGGCCCTCTGACATTAGGCGCAATTTGACCATCGCTATCGTAGTGACGTTAAAATTATCCAACCAACTCATTGAGGCCTTCCAGCACTCTACACGTATATCATAGAATGACTATACACATAAATCTAAAATTCACTCTACATGTATATCATAGATTGACTCTACACATAGATCATAGAATCACTCTACGTGTATATCATAGATTCACTATACACATATAACATAGATTACAATTTTATACCCACCCCTGCATCCAAGGAGTTCAAATTCCATACTAATCGCCCCAGACCATTCGGTGGGATATAGACGGATGTACCGAGCAACGATCTCTCGTGGAAAGTAATTGGGAGCAATGGTCTTTGAATCAGTGTTTCCTACAAAGCTCTGTCAAGAAAAAGTTGTGTTTCATTACATTTGATAACATAAATATTTCAATGCATTACATTTTGTATTTCTATCTCGCATTTTTGTTTGATAATCTTCATGATTCAGCCATCCCATGTTTGGTAATGGAATCTTTTTGATTCCGTTAAATGAATGCATTTTTTGCTAAATTCGTGTACTGAAGATAATATTGTTTTAATGTTGTTTCAGTATCTCCTTAAAATACTTTGATGTATCTCCGCTGCTACTCCAAGTTTTGCATTTGCTAACTTCACAACACAACAAGTTACAGTTTTAGATTAACTTGAGATCTTTAAAATAGTGAGAAGGAGATAGAACTTCACAAAAATAATAAGAAATATGTATTTATGCAAAACCTTAATTTTGATAATGTGGTGACTGACAGAAAAAAGGTACACAAATAATGCTTGTCTATCTGAAGTTTGGTAATTACCATAAACAGGTCATTTAAATATATCATGTTATAAAACATACCAATTTCATTCTCACTTCGAATTCATCAATATGATAATGGTAATGATAATCTATAAAAGTTTAATGGCTTTGATATTTTAAACAGGATATTTTCGTGCTCATCACACACATATTGCGCAAGCGCTGAAATGTCATGAATAATACATTTTCAAATACCTTATATATCTTTTTTAAAGTAATTTATATAGTCAGAAAACCAGCAACTATAGATTACTAATCAAGATACGAATTTCAATGCGTTGTGAATTACAGTAAAAAATACTCACCTTACGTATACCGTTGTCGTCAAGAATATACTCAAAATCAATCCCGTCTTCGCTGTAGGAAGCGGTAAAACGAGATACCCAGTAATCTTCTGCAAGATTACCTCTAGTTTCAATACCTGTCATGGTTGCCATTTTAGGAAGCTCTACTTGTACCCACTCTCCTTTCTTGTTCTCAGCCGCAATCCAGGACAGATTGTTGTCAGTGTTCAAGCGAGCTCGTGAAGGATCATGATCATCGTCAAAGCAGCTTGAGCCAGAGAATGCGTGGTTTGGTACAAGGTAATCAGACAAGCCCAGTCTATCATAGCAAGCAACTGTATAAATAAGGGTAAGTGAAAGAGTTTTGGTCACATGCACACGGTTATTTTCAAATTGTGTGAACCCTTCCCTTTACACACTTTTTATATAAATAAACACATAGGCTCATTCATGCTTGTGCTAATGCACGTAATACGCGCAATACTTACAAACCTAAAACGTTTTAGTCAATTTTAATTTATTATAGTCATACTTATAGTGTGATTACATATAATGTGATTGTCTGTATTCGAATGCGAGGAAGAAATTATATAGTAAAACATGAATGACATCAATTACTAATATCTCATCATGACCACATCAACACATAATATATATAATTTGCAACTTACCTACTGGAATATTGTCCCCTTGGATTTCTGGAAGTCAAGGATAAAAACGGTCATTATTACGTAAAATCATTTCTTAAAATGTAATCATTGTTTACATTGCAACATTTCATATATAGTTACGTTCCACGAAGTAGTTACATATTTGTCATTTAAAGGCAGTTTTCATCAGTCTTTTTAGTTGTTCAGACTGTCCGAAGCTTTCTCCGCATATTCAAATATGACAATGAAATGGAAGTATTTCTTTTTAATATTAAAACTTCGCTATTCTGGCATGAATTGTCGTGTTCCTTCTTATTCTATTGGTTAAATTTTGTATTCCTGTATAACCCCTTTTCACTATTAAAACTCTATTTGTCTAACATGTGTTTTCACATGAATTGGTATTTCGCTAAAAACAAGTATTTGTTTTCTTCAATTTTCAATGTAATTCCGTAACTAAATTTCCTTCTAAACTGTAACTGCCGGACAGATATTTTTGTTCCATGTTTATTGAAAATAATTTTCGTGACTCATCATAGATTTGAATTGATCATTTCTTGCCTTTGATTGAAGCAGAATACGAGTAAGACCGCCATACTGGTTCTTCTGAAAATTGGTACACATCGCCAGGCTTCAACCAACGTTTCACTCCAGCCTTGTGGTTATTCACTTGTTTGTACATAGATCTTCCTGCTTCACCTTCACTGAATGGGAGTGATGCTTTGCCAATGAAAGTCACACCAATGAAAAATCCTTCTAAGGCAGGAAGCTTTCGTTCCAATTCTACTGTTTCTTCGGTAAATGGTGCTGTAGGCCAAATCTTGGTACAACCAATGACTTTGAAGCTACCGTCCTTCAGTTGTTCCCACACACAAGCAAAGAATGGATGTTCACTGATGGCCATGAAGCTAAATTTTGTGATCCAACAAGAGAATGGGACTGAATTGCCGTAATTGATAACTGACCAGTCATCAGAGTCCAAATCTGTGCGGGTAACCCATGTTTCGTGTCCAAGCAATGGTGCCTCATCATCAGCTAAAAACATACCAAGAACATTCACAAATATTGTAAAATATACTTAATAGCCCATAATATCAATATTCACTGACTTATTTAATTGATTCTCTTAAATTCTGAGTAAAAAACAAAATTTACTTGATATTACTTGACACATATCAGACCTTGGTTTTCGAAGATAATTAGTCGTCAAAATCTTATCAAAATATTATGACAGTTTTAACATAAATTGTAAAATATTTCCAGATTATACAAATTTAATGAATACCTGTATTATTGATTCAATACAATTGATCTTTGTTTATAGCTTTGCAAAAGATATTGTCCGATTTTCTTTTTTTTTAAACAAGAATTATCCTGTAGTAATAATCATGTAATTGTTTACGTCAAAGCAACAAAAGAGTATGTTTTCGCTTCGAGTTAATTTCATGGCAAGATGTGGAGTGATAATACAATTAAAATCTGTAATAAAACGTGTTACCTGCTCTGCGCGAAACTGAATGTGATGCAAAGCCGTCGAAGTTAACTAGAAGAATGACAAAGATACATAATATGTTTAATGAATTAATAAGGTTATGAAAATATTCAAACTCGGAAATATATTTGCAAATGAATGTGGCAAAGATTCCTTTAATGATGCCCAATTTTGATGTAGTATTAGTATCCAAATAGTAATATTATTTCTAGGTAAATTTCTTCAGATAATAGTTTGTGCTCTTCACTAAAGTTGTTTCGCCCCTTAGCAACAGTTTCTTTCTGTAACGAAAACAATTCTTACAAAAACAGTTTTACGTATATTGGAAATGAAAGATTGAAAAGTTTTATAAATTTGAAGTTTAACTCTCAACCTTTGGCTCCAACTCTCCAGATCTACTGATCTTTCCAAAAACGCACCTTAGTAGATTTAATTATTTCGTTTAATTACATTGTGAGTTATTATATAAAAAAAAAGAATACCTGATCGCCTGGCTCGTCCTCGTGATCTTAGACGGCTCCTTATAGACTTCACCTCAGTTCCAATTGCTGTTTAAGATGATTATATGGAAGCAATCTTAACAAGTGAGTTTAGTCTAGCATCATGTCTTGATACTTATTGAATTGCCTGTTACATTTCTTCGCAGACACGGTGATGTATACGGAATCTACGATGTTGTATTTGTGTTTTGTTCCTACTGTTACCAACACAAACGTACAACTGTACCTTGAAGCATCTCACTAAAAGGTGATTGCTACGAGTATCTCGACAACCTTTATTGGTAGTTTTCATGTCATCACTACCTCGTATGAAACTCCTTGAACTCAAAACGTATCATTAAAATCTGTATTTGAACAAATACAAGAATACCAATACGTTTGGAATTGTTATTATGTTATGCTTTGACATTTCCTGGTTGCTGGTTATTTGATTAACAAGCAATGAAACTGGATAACCTTTGAAATATTAATATTATTGAATAATGTGATCACATTCATATATTTTGATACAAAAACTGTTAGTAAAATGAAGCCTCACTTACCAGAACATTCTCCTTGCTTTCGTGTAAATCCATCATTACAATGACATCCATATTCACTTTTCAGAGTACCACAGAAAGAGTTAAAATCTGGACCACATGAAAGGTTTTGACATTCCAGCCCACCTCCTTGTACGCATGTGCATATTTTAGAACATCCAGAAGTCACCTCTTCTCCCACCTAAAGCATACAGATCATGTAATAAAAGTTTCATGAAGCAGTGCAGTACAATTGTTTGATCAATTGAATCAACGTCAGAATATGTTGTGTATTCGGCCTCGGTGATAGGCAATGCAGAGATGGAGAAGGATATTGCATCAATATCGAAACAGGTCACAAGTCACATATTGTAAAAGAAGTTGCAATGTTATTAATAAAAACAATAATTCAATAAAAACACGAACCTAGTTTATTTGGTACCAATTTGCTGAAAATTTAGTTGACATACCAGACAAAATTGCTCAATTTGAAATCAATTTTACCCGCAAACTTTTCTCTTAAGTATACCTTTCTCGGCATACACAGGGCTTCCGGCGGCTGGTGCTTTATTCTTATAAGATGCATGTCAACACAAACACTCAGTTTGCTATTAACATAATGCATTTACACTACACTACAAAGATAGTCGGCATTGAAATGCTGAAAACAAAAATGGAATGCATAGATAATGTCTGAAATGTTAGATGAAGTAAATACACGTACACTTATATATTTATTTTCAAATGGACATCCGCAGTCTGCTGATCTAACACATCGATCTATTCCTTCAAGGATGTAGCCATCTGGACACTCACAACCCTCGCGACATGTTTCTTGACATTTAGCAGCTCCTTGTATATTGCCACATGTTGCTGGACAAGCGAGCGAGCATTCACTGTAGACCATGCCTGCTGCACACATATCAAAAGCTGAAAAAGGTAAGGGGAAAAATAACTTTATATGCACATAAGAAATTGGATTTCAGATACAACAATATAGTAATGGAAATTTTGCATATGGAACATATCAAAACTAAAGTTACCAGAGTAAACCAGCATATGTTTTAGGTGATGGCGATTTAAAGAAGAGAATTGTATCAGATAACTAATAATGTATCTACATATAATAACAGGTACTTAGATTAAAGGTACCTGTAAAACATAATGAATAAAAAGATTATACACCAGATAATTAAACAAAGGTAGTTAAAGCAGATAACTGAATAAATTTACCTATATCAGATAAATAAATAACGTTACCTAAAGCAGATGATTAAATAAAGGGACCTATACCAGATAACTGATAAAGGTACCTATAGCAGATAAAAGAATAAAGGTACCTATATCAGATAACTGGATAAAGGTACCTATAACAGATAACTGGATAAAGGTACCTCTAACAGATAACGGAATAATGGCACCTATAGCAGATAACTGAATGAAGGTACCTATAGCTGATAACTAAATAAAGGTACCTATAGCAGATAATTGGAAATAGGTACTTATACCAGATAACTGAATAAAGGTACCTATAGCAGGTAACTGGATGAATGTACCTCTAGCAGAGAACTGAATATAGGTACATATAGCAGAGAACTGAATAAAGGTACCAATAGCAGATAACTGAATAAAGGTACCTATAGCATATAACTTAATAATACTACCTATAGCCAATAACTGAATAATGGTACCTATAGCCGATAACTGGATAAAGGTACTTATAGCAGGTAACTGAATAAAGGTACCTCTAGCAGATAACTGGATGAATGTACCTCTAGCAAAGAACTGAATATAGGTACATATAGCAGTTAATTGAATAAAGGTACCAATAGCAGATAACGTAATTAAGGTACCTACAGCAAATAAGTGAATAATACTACCTATATCCAATACCTGGATAAAGGTACTTATAGCAGATAACTGAATAAAGGTACCTATAATGAATAATTGAATAAAGGTACCTATAGCAGATAAGTGAATAATGGTACCTATAGCAGATAACTGAATAATGGTACCTATAGCAGATAACTGAATAAAGGAGATAATGTATTTAAAAGTAATTTTAAAAACACGTTCACTGAGGATATCATGGACATCATACTTTTGTGCATTAATACTATTGAATTATACTTACCTGAACATTTTGCGTATACTACTGCGATAAGTAAAATTGCGATCAAAGAGAACCATTCATTCCAATTGAGTAACCAAATATCAATTTAGAAATCTATTAGAATATTCTAATTCTTTATAAGTTCTTGAACTGGTAATCGAATCATTCATACTTGGAATATATTATTATATTATGTAATATATATATATATATATATATATATATATATATATATATATATATATATATATATATATATATATATATATATATATATATATATATATATATATATATATATATATATATATATATATATATATATATACATATATATATATATATATATATATATATATATATATATATATATATATGTATATATATATATATATACATATACATATATAATATATATATATAGATAGATATATATATATATATATATATATATATATATACATATATACACATATATATATATATATATATATACATATATACACACATATATATACATATATATATATATATATATATATATATATATATATATATATATAAATATAATACAAGTCGTATAACACGATAAGAATTTAAGTTAGAATGTTATGTCTTACCACACTGTACGTCATCTCTCCAGTGAAAAATCACAACACCCTTTGCAAGGCATTCTGCAGCGTACTCGGCAACAATTGAACAGAATGAATTCGGATCGCCTGTTCTGCACATGTCTAGAACGCATTCTCTGTGCGCATGTTCTGGGTGAATAATGCCATGACAACCAGCGAAAACTCCTGTGGATGATACAAAATAAACCATTTAAAGATAACTTACGAAATAACTAACTCCTGACTTGGACAATCAGCTGAATGACCATTTTCCTTAAGAGACCGATTTCCTTACTCCTAAAAATGAATGAAATACTCCGCTATGAATTTGTAAACTGATACTGTACTGTTGGTACTGAAACATGATTATTCAACATTCAGCAAACATTTCACAACTTAGAACGTATTGAATTCAATGTACGTAACTACTGTAATCCAATTTTTTGTTAGTATTCAGCATTTCTTTCCAATTAGAATATTAGTTATCTTAATATCATTGAGTAATATAACAATTTTAATCCCTTGTCTAACACCATTTTAAAACTTAATTTTCATATCATGTTAAACGAAAAGTAACGAGCTTCCATCTTAGATTGTAAATTGGAAATAACAAGTGGGAAAGTATGCCAATGTAGATTTTTATTTGGAAGATAAGTGACGAAGATTTAGATAACAAAGTAACAAATATCCAATAAGTATCAAAACTCCTACCATTAGGATCCATGATTGCATTGCACCTATCATGGGCTACAGCAGAGTTTTGTGGATTTTTGACGCATGGTGGCACATCATCTCTACACTCCATGCACGGTTCACATTCATCTGGATTTGTGCGCCAACTGTCACCAAATTCCCAGCATTCTCAGTCTGTTTATAGAAGTAGAAGTAGAAAAGAAATACATTTATAAGTTTGAAACTTATTTGGGAAACAAGTTCAGGGACTATCAATATTGCTGTGTTTATGTCATTGAATCAATTTCGAAGGACGCCTAAATTCACTTATCCCAATTCAGTTCTCAGGACTGTTCATTTTGGAAAGTGTATATTGTTCATTATTACTAAAACGCAAATCCACGAAACGAATGTTAAGACTGGATATAGTCTAAATTGCTTGTGGGTATGAAATATAGCTGACATAGCGAAGGATATTCTTTACCTAATTTAAGTTTTGGATGACCGGCTTAGGGCATTCTTTTCCTTAGATTCGGTCTCTGTTAGCAAAATATGTGTTGATATGTTTATGTTGTTTAAATCAATTCAAAGTTCGCTCAGATTTAGCCCACTTTTTTTTCATGACCTTAATACATTTTGAATGAACTCTTTTTTACAATTTTTGTTGGTTTTTTTAAAGTTAAATGTATGTATTTCATTGTTACATTAGTAAAACTAGATGAAAATAGCTGTTGTGCATAATAAAAATGACTTATAGGAGGATTGTCTTATCTTTTTCTCTTATCTTGGATTAAAAGCACAATCAGACAGAGATAAACACTTAAATGAAAAACGTACCACAAAACCTTCCGAAGTGAAAAGTCATCGATAGCCTGACCATTGAGGTTACCGCACAAGCCACTCATCGAGTTCTTATAAACGATTGGCATAGAAATTTCAATATGCTGAGCTCCATTCCATTCGACTTCCATGCCATTGTCTCCTTTGAATATCTATAATCCAGTCAACATTTTGAGAAAAATCAATCAGATATATTAAAAACATTATAATCGGCAAAACAAATGTTTTCATAAAACGACTGAGCCACTGCACCTCTTATAAGCCACTGGCATGCACTTACCCTTATTAATAATCTCTATAATATCTTTACAAGAAAAACTATCACAGTTACTGACGTCAATTACATGAAGCGACAGTCTTGCTTAAATGCCAACAGAATACATGTTTGTACTTTTGACTCCAGTGTGTCAATTCAAACACTTACGTAATATTTGCCATGAAGTTGTATTTCAAAGTCTTCATTCTCTAATGGTAGTGAAATAGATAATCCGTCAAGCAGGAAGGTCGGTCCCTCTGCCTGCATTTCTACGTACTGAAGAAACATAGCAGATATTGGTATGTAAAAGGGAAAACATGATATAGCTTTTGTTAATTCCGCGTTAAAATATTATTTCATTTAAAGAGGGAGGCTCGTCTCAGTAGAATACGGTAAAAATGGGGGATACTTTATTTTGACGTCACTTCCGGTTGTTGATCCTCTGTCTGTTTGTACCACACAGTACAGCCAGACACTAACATGTACGTTGTGTGTGTATAATTACATACACAGCGCATTACGTTACTGTGACGAGAAACTTATTTGTTTTTTTGTAATGATTTTTTGTCAGAAAGCGAAAGTGAAATTTTAGTATTATAATAATACAATGTCAGCCACCAAATGAAAATTACTGAGAAAAAAAAAGAAGAAGAAGATGAAAGCAAAAAGTCAAAATAAACGATTCTACCGGGGCTTGAACTCACGGCATGATTTTAAGGAAAAAAAACGTTAATTGCGATCGCCGCAAGCATCTGGGCTATCTCGTGTGGTGACTTTCAAGGCGTTTTAAATAATTATATACCTTGCAATACGAGACAACGAATCGCGTAGCAAAATGTCAACCAATCAACAAATTTGAAAGGAATTCTAAATATTGTGCAGATATGACGATATCGCCTCTTTAATTAAAACTAAACGGGAAACTATCCCTTATTGAGAGGTATTAAGGTTATGGTTAACTTATGGTGAAGAACCATTCCATGCTGGACTTATAATGTAAATAATTTATTCTGAATATTGATTCAATTTAATGAATTCATATCTTTTTGGAGAGTCACAAACAAATTGTATTATATTCAATTAATTTGGCAGCAATTGATTACATTTCATTATTTATGTCCTTGCTTCTCACAAGCAACTAGACATTTGAAGATTCAATCAGGAAATTGATCCCTGGAACCAGTTCATTGATAACACCATCTCACCCTCTGCTTTCCCTGATTAACATTACCCACATGTTGTTTTTGTTAAAAATACGTTTTAACATCTAATTACAAATTTCAACGGTCTGGTTCCCTGGTCATAACAGTTGGAAGAAATGTTTGCTTACGTGTGATTCGTAGATAATAATGACGTCCCTTGTAAATGGTGCATCGTCCTCTTATTGTGCCGAGCACGTACTTCAAACGGTGAATCTTTTTTTGCCATTCGGGTCATGGTGTAAGTGCATGGTCCTTGATAACTGAACTTTTTGCCATCGTATGTGTGGTAGTGTGTATCTCCATGGGCACGGCAAACAGCAACAGCTATAAAAAAGTGTATATTCATGCATATCTTCATTCATTGACAGATTCTCTATTAACATGGGTAGGGGTACGACACTTAGTCACATAGCTTGTACTATGTAAAAAATAATTTGATGAAGTATAACAAGATGACAACATTTAAGATTTTGTGCCCACAAATTTCCCACAATGGAGAAACCCCGGTGTACGCGATAACAACTTCAGGATAATCATGGATAGGCAGATCAATAAGGTTAATCCTATCACTCACGCTTACAAATTCGCATCGTTTGACAACAAAATAAGATATGTTTTGTAAGAAATACACACCATTCGTGCAGTGTTTTCCAGTGTATTGATCTGTACAGTGACATACATATCCATCTGGCGTTGATGAGCATGTACCCTCATTCCTGCATGGGTTGGTAGCACATTCACCAGAATAAGGTTGTTTCCATACACTTTCCTCAGTGCAACGATATCTAACGAAAACGATGAAAAGTTTTGATTACCACTGTGGGTTGCTTTCTCTTATTTAAACCAGTTATTGGATATTTTATGATAGACTAATTAAAGCTGGAAATTTGCTACCTTGACTATTTTCCCTAATTTTGTAATATACAAAACTATGATTTTGCATGTATTCAAAACTCCGGGGAAAATCAGCATCATTATTAAACGGTTCATTACCTCCCCCCCCCCTCCCCACCCCTCCCCCCGACCCCCCTCCCCCATCTTACACACATTTCTTGAAATTGACATAAAATTCGAATTGAACCCACAACACACAAATTTATGTTTTCACGTTAGAGAAAATTTGCAAACAAATGACAATTTGTACCAATGACAATTTGTACAAATGACAATTTGTACAAATGACAATTTGCACAAATGACAATTTGTACAAATGACAATTTGTACAAACGACAATTTGTACAAATGACAATTTGTACCAATGACAATTTGTACCTATGACAATTTGTTGGGATCGTAGTATCTTATAGGTGAAAAAAAAGTTTGTTCCCTCACATCTCTATCTTTCAGCTAAAGCCTGAAGAAACAAGCAATACGACTTACTTCACATGGAGATATTTTCCTGTTTCTGGACAAGGGTCACCGTATATTCCTTTCAATGGGAACAATGTACAGAATTGATTTCCTTGGCAAACCTCTATAACTGTCGAAAGTGCATTTGAAGAGTAACACTTTGTGTTCGCCGACAATGACAGATCTTCTTCTACACAGATTTTGGAACTTGTACGACCAAAGTTGGCGTACTGTATGTCCAAATATTTTCCACTTGGACAGAGGAGATCTTTTTCCTCATCACTGCAGATATAGAAATCTGATGAAATGAAATCGGTGTTTTTCAGTATCATATTACAACTGCATATAACATTTGTAGTTTATAAGAAAACATTTGAAAGAATAAAGTCATATACTTCTACCCTAATTATTTACCAGGTATGATAATTGTGTACATTTTTTTGGCGTGGAACGGTAAAGATTAATAAGATGTATTATGTTTTCCTGTTTTGTTTGTGACAAAAACTTTTCTCCGACCTCTTTATTCAATTAATTGCTTTCCGAATATGAAAGATAGTGAACTCGAAGGACTACTAATACGTGTTGCAGGATTTCCCTATCAATTAATTAGCCTTCTTTAGAACATTGATTTGCATTTGATATCAAAAAATTGCTTTATTCATTATGTTGCCAACTTACCCTCAGTGAAAAAGGATGGGAATTTCCATGATCCAGAACTGGATGGGCCGGTTGTAAATCCGAAATATTTTATTTCAAGAGGCTCTTCCTGATCTTTGTATGTCAGCAAAATAGTTCCATCTCCCTTTCCAACCTATGAATTATTTTAGATATATTTCCATGTATCTGCGATATTTATTGATATCGTTTGGTTGTACCATAAAATGAACCTTTTTTATATGCCGTCGAGCAATTTAGTAGCATTTCCCGACAATGCGTGGACATCATATTCATCTAACTATATACATATACATAATGTATTAAATGTATGATCAGGTAACTGCAATATCATATCAATCTGACTATATTTGCTTAATTTCGATAGAAAAGAGTCAAACTAATGTGCATATTTGTAGCCCAACACCATCATATAATCAAATGAACATGCACTCTAGTGATATGTCACATAGCCGTTATCAATTGCCTGATATGATAAAAACGAGCTCCTTCTTCGGTAGTCAATAAGTAACTAATCATCATCTGTAGTAAATTAAAATTTCATCTAGAACAGACAAAACATGCACACAGTCATCTATGACAAATAACAAATCCATAGTAGCAATCATGTTTAATATATAACATTGCCTTCCATGGTAGATTGCGAGTTCATGTATAATAGTGAAACCATCCATCTATAGTATAAGAATTACTCGAAAATTTCCTATAGCAGACGACAGTAAACATTCGTCTATCTGTCTAGTAGAATCATTCAAATATGACAGATGAAACATTTAGGTATAGTAAATGAAACATATAAATATAAATAACATCAAAAATAGTTTAAAGGAATCAAAGAAATCATATGTAGTAGATGACACATGCAAATATAGTAGATGAAACCTTCAAAAACATTTATTACAGATGAAAAAAGCTGTAGTAGATAAGTCATGTATCTATAGCAACAGTTATCTATGATAGATTAAGCATTCATCTGTTGTAAAGAAAACATTCCTCTATACAAGATAAAAGATTAAATAAAACGTTTTTAAAATTAAACCCTTGACAATAGTATAAGAACTATCTATATTAGCTGAAATGATCATCTAATAGCTAAAATGATTTTTAAAGATGAATTTGGTGCGTGAAAGAAGGATTACCTGAAAGTTTCCTTTTTTGAAAGTGATGTAAAAATGTTGTGGCGCATTAGGGTCGAGAACTTTCGGTGTATTCTGAGTGGCTAAAGGATCGCATCCACTGCATCTGCTAAACGTTGTCATTGTGTTATCGTTGTCACCGATGCCTTTGTAAACAAAGGAGCAAATATCATTACGCCATTTATTAAAACGATAACACATTTACACACAGAGAATAATGGTATATGCTTTCATTATCCTGTTTATCTATATTTCGAAATAAAGGGAACGTATGGAAATTATCTCATAGGAATTATACTTGATTCATGTAAACAAAATATGCAATAAAAACTGGTATTTCATAATGATATCCAATAAAATATGGGTCACGTGTGATATGAATGTAAATGGATTATAAATGGCCTGATACTAAATTAAAATATAAAGATGGCGTTTGTAGCGGACTTACAAATCTCATACATTGCTCCGTCGCCAGCTCGGTTTGGCGATAAAGATATGCAAGCATCACTCTTTGCCATGACGGTAAACTCCACACCAGTCATATCGTCGGTGACCTCAAATGGTATCGGTATTCAAAGTGAGTGTCTGTCTCATAGACCTCATCATCTATGGATATCAATATATCCGGAACCATTATTCAAAACGAAAGCGGTTAAAAGGTTTAATTCAATTCAAAACGTTATTAAAAAAAGAATATTCTTTATATTTTCGCGCTATATATTCTGAAATGGACAAAATACGTCCAATGTATAAGCACTATCAAACACAAAATATGTTTGAAAACTGGTTTAAATATCGAAATTGATTAATTTTGTCTTTTGCAAATATTCTTGATGTCTTTGTCATATTTGTGTCAAACACATAGAAGCATATTCAGAATAAGAAATGATATATAACATTTTACGAGATTTTTCTTATTTCTTCAAGAATGTACCAAACAACGAGGCAGAGGCCATATTTTCAAAAAATAGATATATAGATTCAAACGATGAATATATAAATTCTATAATATATAGACAATCACTTGTTTTTGTTTCAAGCAATTAAGCGAGTATTGTATACACCTACAGTAGTAGTTTCTCACCTGTTGCAGCTTTGATGTTTCGATCTCCTTCTGGAATTTCACCTGTATTGAAAGATTAAAACAGAATACATAATACCGAATAAGCATTTCAACTTAGGCCTTAATTTCTTAAGTCACAATTTAGGTTATAGTGTGGAAAAGGAATATGAAGCTGACAGTGCAATTATTCTTTGACTCGTATATAAATGTTTAGCAAACTAAAAAGTAACACTTAATTATATCGTTACATCTGAACGGTCCCAGTGTGTATTTCCCCATTTTGAGTCCAGAGTTTCTAAGTTTTTAAGTCATGATGTGGAGAAAATGTGGAGCTGAAAGTGCAATGATTCTTTGGTTCGTTTGTGATTGTTCGGCAAAACAGAAAGTCACATTAAATCATAAAGTTACAGCTGAGCAGTCCTAGTGTGTATTTCCCTATTTCGGTTCAAGAGCTTTTAATTTCTTATGTCATAATTTACAGCATAATGTGGGAAAGAAATATGAAGCTTAACGTGCAATTATTCTTTGATTTGTATATAAATGTTCAGCAAATAAAAAAATTACACTAAGTACCGTTACAGCTGAGCGGTCCCAGTGTGTATTTCCCCATTTCGATTCCAGCACTTGCATCCCCAAAATGCAGAGCTGTAATTGGGAGGTCATTCTTGTCAGACACAAATCCTTGATCATAGCGCCATACGTTGTCATTCGTATCACAGTTACACTTTTTCTTCGGGTCGACGCAATCTAAAATATAATTTCGAATTGTTTGTGATTGAGATGTGTTATGAATGTAATACACTTAATATGTACGCCAAACGCAATTAATTAGAAATAAAGGTAAATAAAATCGGTACAATACTATTGCGGAGATTACAAAATATGCAGATAACAGCATTTGGCCATTTAAGAATAAAAGTCACTTGCTAGGAGGAAGTTTACCGTACTATCAAACATCATGATTGTTGTTAACATTTCTGTTTGACCAATGATACGGGATGATCGACTTTGAAGTAAAAAATCCTTGTAACAGATATAGAGATTTAAAAATAAAGTCAAATGTTAAATTACGAAATGGGAGAAGCTGGTTAAAATGCACTGAACTAAAAGACTTAAATTAATTTTATTTTCTCAATACCTCTGTATTAATCCTTATTTGTGTAAGGAATCTCTTTTTTGTTATATTTTAATTACTTTAAATCCTTGCACAAAAACGTCAAGTTAAAGATGCAGTCAATTAACAAGGAAAATATATTCTCTTCTTATTGAAAATATGTAAGCTTAAAAAGTGTAGGAGTCGATGTTATAGCACGCTTTTTCCTAATTCGTACTATCTTTAATTCCCTAGCGTATATGCTAATATTTGAAATGTCTGTTCAACTACATATGCATATACAAGTGATATATTGATTTTTCTTCAATTTTGTAATTAAAAAAATGGTTTTGAAACAAACAAATATTCAAGTAAAGCTCCAACCTTACTATCTCAATCAGACTAAATGCTTAAAAGGAATAATTTTTGTTTCTGTCAAGTTACAACAATACATTTTGAAAAAGAAAAAAACCATTAGGAAATGTACGCTGTTTTTTGCATGTTCCTGCACGACAAATACATGACTTACCGCCAGTCTTGCTGCAAGCACACCCCTGTTCATCCTTAGAAACAGATGAATCCCAGTTGAAGCGTTTGGCCCCTGTTCTTGTTTCCCACCAAGCATATGGAGTGTCGCCATCAAAAAGTACTGACGAGAGACAATCATAACGGATCGCTTGGAAACAATTGTCAGAGATATCTACGAGGGCTTTTAGTTGTGGCACAGAGATTTCTGGTTCACCATACTCAATTTGGTTGACACTGCTTCCAGGCTCCTCCGTTCCTGATACGAGCGTATTTGGTTCTTTGTTATGTTCAACAATTGTTGTACCTGTAGGGAAATCACTAAGATTGTTACGTCGTCAGTCAGTCTGATTCAGATAAAACATTAAGTGATCAATTTGAGAAATCACATTCTTAAAGGATTTTCTCCCTCGCTGCAGCTTTCAAACGTTATATTTTGAATAAAATCATTCAAACTTAATAAAGGTGTGATTATGCCTAACCCACTCCTCTATGCAATAGAACATGTCATGAATCATGGCTGTTTCTAGAACCGTTTCATGTGGTAAAATGATAAAATAGGAAAATATGTAATCTGTCCTTATTCAGAATTTCAACAGATTCGGCGGTAATTTGAATCTTGATTTTCCTGTTCCAACTGATTTTATTTTCTACTTAAATAACTAATACAATCTTTGCATGCAATAGTCGTTTTCACTTCTCCTTTTCTTTAAAACCATGTTCACTGAAAATACCTTAATTATACGATAAATATGATGAAATCTAACAAACACTTTTAAAATGTGTGTGGCTATTACTAAGCACCCTATACATATGATTGTAGTACTGTTTTTAGTATCTTTTTTAAATTTATATAACGTAATATTACAAAGTATCATGTTTATAAGCAACATTAATCAAAGAAAGAAAGAAAGCACATTATGATATATCTTCTTTCATCCTTTACCCGTCTTCATCTGGCAAAATACTTCAAACGGCTCAACACCAACATCCGAACCGTCGGGATCGATCATGTAAACGCCATTTTTAGTATTCCCAGTCTCTTTGAGCGCAGCACATGATGACATCACTAAAAGTTTGAAAGCAGGATAAAGTAGTAAAGAGATAAAACACACATGGATTCAAGACAATAAATCATTAATTATACTAACTAGGTCTGTAACGGTATTCAGCATACCTTCTCATAATAATTGTTTACCTTCGAAGGTAAAATAGATTATAGTTAATAAAATATATATTAACAGGTTATACATTGATGTCATTGTCTTGAATTGTGTTCTGCCTTACATGTCTAAATAATCTGCTCTAAATGCAAATAGCTACACTCTCCAAAATTCATATTTAAGACAGCAAGATAAGTTGTCTGCATTGTATTTGGACCAGATGCTGGATAAATAAAAAGAAAACAGTTAATTTCACAATGAAGTTGCTGTGAAAATTGTAACATGCTTTAACGCAATAATTTCAGAAAGAGTAAATGAACCTACATTCAATAAATAAAATCTAAAATGTTGAGAATGAATTAAACCCATATTTCTATTCATCTTATCATGTTGGCATAGTACAAATTTTGAAAAATATATGTTTTTTATTCAAGGGAACATAGCAAATTATATACCTGCTTAGAGAGCAATTTCGGACCTGATTAGATTATATCGTCTATACTGACTGCTGTAATTCAAACCAAATCTCATAGATTGCAAACTTACCATCTGGTTTCAGATCTCTCGGATCAACGTCTAGTGAACCTAAGGAAATAACGTTAAAACGAATATAATCACTATTTCTGTGAATTCTTAATCTCTATCGTTGGATGTATGTGGTGTGTTAGGTATTCAGTGTCAGTAAACAACCCACTTCCACTGCGCTATGGGTAAGCTGTTCATTCGATTTAACCATACAACAACAGTGGTATTCATATACAAATTTTAAATGCCCATTTGCATTGTCCTTTGTTTGATGGAATGTGCACGTTTGATTCAGGATGGCTATTAAAAGTTTTACCAAATAATCTTTGATCAAATGATCATTCTTACTGTATCAATTTTATGCGGATTTTCAATTGTTAAATGGATTGCTTGAGATGAAAGTCATTTAAAATCTTTATCTTGATCATTTTAATGTATTCTGTCATATTCATATCGAAATGCAAAACCATTTTAGAAAAGAATTAGCAAGTTTGTTTTAGTCTAAAGATGAATCTACTGGTGTATTCGTTGAGTGTTAAGGCTTCACGAAAATAAAATGTATTTATCTGCTGACTATGTACGGTGGATGTAAAAGAAAAGTGAACAAGTGCACTTGATCACTTTCTCTTCTCAAAATAAATCTAGCGAATAGTTGCGATATATTAATTGATTTGTTTTTTTAGGAAACAATCCTAAGAAGCCTTACACTCAACACATTTATAGACCCTTAAAACTAATTCTGTTTTAAAGTTATATTATATTTCATTCAAATAAAACAATTCTGCCTTAGAAATATTTTCGTAAAAAAATGCATACTCCAACTATACTAATGGGTGTCGCAGAACAAAAATATATCGTTGCAATAAAAAGTAGTAAGAACTGTGCATCTACCTAGTACGCAATTTGCATTTGTAAAATTATATCACCGCTGTAGAAAAGTTGTTAGAGTTTATGTCTTATATATAAATTCCTTTGGTTACGATTTTAGTATTTTAGTGGGCATACTGTTGGATTTTATTGTTACTGGTCTTATGGTCTTATACACAGCAACAGACATTTCAAAGCTTTCATTACGCCTGCTCAAATGCATTAATGTCATTTAAAAATATATAGAATAGTTACACAATCAGATTGTGTTATGTTGCTTGAAGCTCCCGCCGAAAAGGGCTGGCTGGCTCATAAGGTCCCCAAATAAATTTTCAACATTTGCTGTACATAAAGACCACCAAAAGAAAGAGAGACCATCAAAACCAAGTTTTATTGACCTATTGTGGAACACTGCTTGGACTTGACCTACTGGTAATAAAACCCAGGACGCTAGATAAGAAAACTGTTGTTTTCTCGTACTGTATATAAGGTAAAAGAAAACCACACTTAGTATATAACGTGTAAGGATTTCTTTACCTGAACATACGAGAGGTCCGACTAAAACGGATGATGGACCACCGATCTGATTGAAATTAACACTGGATACCGGAATATATGATTTGTCATTCAGATATCCTCCATCTGCCAGGGGTATGTCACTGTTTGCATCACAGAAGCATTTAAAGTCCTTGCCTCGGCATGCTGAAAAATAAAGTTGAATGATAGATTGATGGGAAATAATTCCTTTATTAAATTGCAACGTATAAAGAGCTTTAAGCTACAGTGATGAGTAAATAAAAAATATTTCAAAGAGATCTTGAAATGCACAATTCTGTAACTATATTGTTTTCAACTACAGATTTAATTCGTAATATGTTGATGACTATCTTAAATAGTTAAAGTAAGGTTGTGTTTTCTTAAGGCATTAAAGCATACAACCAGTGATAGCGAAGTCTTTGATGAAGAGCAAAACACAATATTTTTAGTGAAAATATGAGATCTTATGTCCACATGGGAATACGGTCCGATCAAAATAGATATTAGTTACATAGTAATTAAATAAAAACAATCATATCTGTGCGTTCTTGATCGGTTAATTGAGGTTTTATGGGTTGTGAAAAAATTATCTTATATGCAAAAACATGTTCACAAGGAACGTATATATAGCATGTAGATGACATACAACACTAAAATAAATTGACATTATTGTAATTCAGCTTCATATAGCTATCTATCATTCAGGACAGATGTGTTGCTTTAAATATCGCGCAAAATGAGAATATATCAGTTCCTTGCTAAATTGAGATTAGGTTGTCTTCAAAGGTTTTGAATTTTAACCAATTTTTATCTATCTCATCAGACCCCACAAATTAAAACAATATGATAATTGTTATTGCTACAACTCACATTTACATATAACTTATATTACCATTTAGCTCTTATGTATTGCTTTACCATTCGTGTAAAACTAAACATAGATCAGTTGTTTTGTAGAATAAAGGTAAAGTTGTTTTAAAAACTTATGTTTAAGCCTGCTCCAGTGCATCGGAACTCACTGTCGATCTTCACCCTTATTCTTGCTACATCTTACCTTCCATCAGACCACATGCACAACCTTCTTTATCGGATGGTACTCCGCCCCAGTTGTACATGCGTTTACCATCGAAGCTCGTCCAATACCCATTTTGTTCTCCATTGACCCAGAGGGGAGTCTTGACACAGGACATGTTAATATGTTGGAAACATTCACTGGAGATGATCTTGATGTTTTCGATCTGTTGTGTGGTAGCAAGGTATTCAATACCTTGTTCGAATGATTCAGAATTTTCCTCAAGTTGTATTTCACCCTGTCTGTGATGAATGATGGTTTCACCTGAAAAGATGAATGTAACATTTCAAAACTCCACCCCTTTAAACACGAACGTGCTCAATTGACATAGACCTTTTGAGCAACACAAATGACATTCAATCAAGGTCTTGCTCATGTATTATGTAATCAGCTGGTCTCCCAGGTTCAGTGGCTGATACAAAAATATTCAATTTTTAGCATGATTTATTTTGATAATTTATACCTTCGTAACTGGTTTAATTTTGAAAGTCGGTGTAGAAATCGTAAACATAGCAAAAAAGCTATAAATTTGTGTTTCAGGGGTGGAGTCTGATATAATTAGCCAAATCTATTGGACCTAGTATTCAATTTATATCATAGTTTGCATTTCTTCGGACTCCTTCTTTGATAAAAAATCGAAACTGATAATTTCCAGAAAAAGCATCTTAATCTTTGCTTTTAAAACTATCATGTATAAAGATAATACAAGGTATCGAATTATCTTAATATCAATTTACGTAGTGTAGCTTCTAAAAACGTACCTACATTGATTTCTTTTTCCATATGTAAAACAGAATTTACTCAAATGTACGATAGATATATATTCAAATGTACATCTTTTAATACAATTTACAAAATTGTAGGGTTGTTTTTCAAATTTAAGAGAATGCATGAAAATGTACCAAAACTGTAGTCTAAAATTGTTTTTTTTTTTTTAATAAATTTTGCAAAGATGTACGATTAGCTATAGGTTTCAAATCTATAGAGTTTAGATAGATAATATAGAATATACGACAATGTACCATACCTAAATTCTTGAATTTACCTCTTTTAATAAAACAACATTCAAGATACACGATAGCTATATTTTGCAAAATGTATATCTTTTTAAAGAATTTACAACAGTGTATGATTATATCTACATTTCTTAAATTGATGTCTTTTGATATAATTTACCAGAATGTACACTAATTTTAAAATCTACCTCTTGCGGTGCATTGTACAGTAAGGGGAGGTTGACCGCCTTCCTCATCTGGATCAATGATATACAATCCACTTCCTGTCAGTATGTCGGTGTCCTTAATCTCTTGGCAGGAACGTGGATCTACGGAAATAAAGGATGAACAGTTTAATTAAAGGTATTTTCCCGTAAATTTTCATTTCAATTTATATGAAAGAAATAAATTGGTGTAAAAACCATGCTGATGTCTTAATACGTTTTTAAGTTGATAGATTTGAAAGATTTCTTCAGTTTGACCTGGCAGTGTGAAGTGTGATGCCATAAAGGCAGATTCAAGAAAATTTTACCGTATGTCTATAATATAAGTAAAACATTTCCTATTATTTGGAGTGTAAGGTTCATAAGAAGTTGTGCAAAGCACGTCCTTATAAGTGCATAGTAAACCCATCTAAACAATTATATAAAAACTGCTTGCAGTAATTTCAGAAGAAGCAATTGATTTTCACATAAGATACACACACATTATCTGACTGTACACTGTGATGTCACTATTCTACACACTCGAACGATCTTTGAAATGCAGTAACATATCAACATGGTTTTTACACCAAATTGTTTCGTTCATAGCCTCCATCATATATATGAAAAACTTTAATTGCGTTCATGAGTTACATCATTCAGTCCTCCTCTGTGGATCGTTTTACCCTTTCATTGTGTTCATTAAGTGTGATGTAAATTATATCATTTTGAAGTAAACCTTGAGTAAACGTGAGATTATTGCTCTTTTGATATAATTGTTCATGTTCTCTTCCGTGAGAGAAGTCAGCACTTTTTAAACATAAAGTCTATGCCTACTTGATTGTTTTATATCTGAAGTGAACATTTTGGTTCTTGTTATAGGAGTATTTTAGTCATATGATCCTATTAAAAAATTGTGTTTACATATTTACATAGTTTTTTCACTGAAATAAAAGATTTTCCAAATGGTGTAGCCAAATGTCCCTTTGTATCTATAGATAGATAAATCTAGATATTAATTTTTAAGTGAAGAAAAATGTATGAAAACCATCTAAAAATGTACTCTGAGGAATCTTGATTTGTAAATTACCAATAGCCGGCAAGTAATAATAATAGAAAACTTACGTTTTGTTCCTCTGCTCTTTCCAAGATCTGTGCTGCTGAATACATCATCACCTATAAAAAGAGAGTTTAAGAATCTTTTTAAAGTAAAAAAATGTTTTCATCAGAAATTTATGATAATTTGCACAATTTTTTCAGTCTTGTCTTGCTGCTATAATTTTAAACAAAGCTGTTGGAACAGTTCATCATAACAATGGGCTAAATATTTAGTGTTGTGATTTTATTTTTTTACTTCCTAGATTATCAACTACCTAGCAGCAAATGTCCAAAGAAAAACAAAATACTACTAAAACAAAATGTTAGAATACGGATCAAAGAATCACTACGAAAGGTGCCGGTAATAATGATGTAAGGATGTTGAATAATAAAAAGAGAAAAGTAAGTTCATAAAAGCAGTACAAATTTTTACGAAGTGTTACAACAAGTGTTGCCCAAGCTTGTACCTGATTTCAGTGGAAAAGCTATGCATTGGCTAAATAATTTATCTTTCGTGTTTGTATTTTTGATACATGAAAAGTGAACCAATATCACATGTCAACAGTTCTCATATGAAAAACCACCACCAAAACTTTGAAAGAAATCGAACATTCATCATCTATTATTAGTCATTTATCTCATTATTTCAAGTATCAGACTCATAAAGAGCATTGAGGACAACACGACACCGTTATTCTCTGTCCCTTGCTATTGACCTTACCTGTGCTATCGTCTAACCCAACCATTTTTGATGCGCTTGTGCCATGTTGCTTTCTGCTTACTTTTGAATCTGCGTCTGCCATTGAACTCTCTATTATATTTATCTACATCTGCAGTGCAGTATCATTAGTGTTTCTTTCAAACACATTCTATCAGTTTTATAATAGTTATAAAAGTTATACCTATAAAACATTTTGCACGGGCTGCAAAATGCCGAGAAAAAAACTTTTAAGACTTCAAAAACGCAGATGATAAAAACGGTATGTTTTTAAAAGTTTACTCAAGATTATATTTTCCAAAAAAATAAATAATTCACATCATTGAAATGACATCCACTCAATTAAACTAAAGACTTTTTACTTACCTTCCATGTTGATTTGTGACATGAAGCTTTCCGTTTTGGCCAATGTTTCACCTGTTTGCAATAATTTATTAAATTAATGTTGTTTTAAAAATCTCTCTTGTAAAGGATTATTACTATGGATTATTATTAGTCGTTATTTGGTTTATTTGTTATTCTCGTTGTATTTGGGTAAATGAATGTTGTATAGAATGAATATATAGTCGTGAATGAATATATAGAATACATATATAGTCGCATTAACAATGTACACATACTGCACGGTAAGATGGCACTTACATTACGAGAAAGACAAATAAATGATATATTTCAATTCTTACGAAAATGTAGCTAACGGTCAAAAAATCAAGTAAATTTTGTAGATAAAAACACAAGTCTAATTTTTGATACTTGTGTCGTTGAAAATTACCTAATAATATTATTAGGAAATAACTATAATGATATTAAACATTCATATCAATTGTTTTAAATACCCTCACGTGCACAAAAAGTGTGTTCGAAGATTCTTTAAACTCAAAAAAAATACGCCCTTGCGTTTTGGCCGCCGGCTCTGTAAATATATATGTTCAGGCAATTTTACTAATTTAAAATTCGTTTCATAGAAATTACTCTTACTGTTGTCTCCAAAGCATTCTAATGGCCCCAGTGTAATTGCGCCTTGCTTGCCTTCTCCAACATCACCAAAGTAGAGCTGACTTACAGGCAAGAAATTCCTGTCGGATAGTACACCTTCGTCCTTGCGTGGTTCAGTACTGGATCCATCACAGTTGCATAACTCTGTTGCATTATAGCAAGCTGAATAACAAGCATAAAAATGTTCTACCAATTTCTAGCGATATTCTTAAGATATCGCTTTTTTTTTACACAGAAGCATTTTACTAAATCTATTTTATAACATTTACTCTATAGAGAAAACAAAGCTTCAACCTTTACGTATTCCGCAAGCATTAGTCTTTAATATTATTTTCATGCACCCAGAATCAATTTCTTAATATGTGGCTTGCGACTAATAAAATCAAGCATCCTTACTCTTTTTGAAATAGAATCACGACCGCTATCTCAAATCATTAAAACTGTGTATTCAAAATGATAACCCTACAGAATTTAGGTATTAATTGGTAACCTTCCGGAATTAATGTTTAATTAAGTTTTGATCTGTTTTAACAACGCCAATCAATTTCCATAAAGGAAAAAAGCGCCATATAGAAACACTAATCTTCTAGCAGAATAAAAGTTACAAAGCCTTTGTGTTTTTGCTGTAATGATATTCCTGCGATTGGGAACTTGGCAGCAATTTTATATTAGGTAAACAAAGCCAAGCTTCAAATGCCAGTTTCTGAATTTGGACGTCTTACCCTTGACCACCTATTTATAGTAATATAAAGATCCCAATAGCATTGACAATATTCCCCTCAATACTAATTGTGATAAAATCTGCTGTACACAAAAATTTCTCCAGAAAGTACACCTGACAATGTTACAATTTCCTCTCAAAAGGCTATTTCAAGTTATCTCACAACACTTATGCATCTCTCTTACAACCTTTTCCTCCCCAGTTCCTTCTTACTGACTGCCTGAGCTCTTCAATCTCCACCAACTTCTACCATCTAATCAATAACACTTTGTAAAAAGTCCTTTATCAAATCCTGCTTTCAGCTACGGCAGAATGGCCACCTAGTATAAAGGGACTAAAGTCTTTCTATGGAATTCTACTTTGACTCTCAGTTTTCACTGTAAGGGCATTGTATAAGTAGATCCCAATGGTAAGCATACTCATCACAACACAGAAAAACTATTACCCAGCTTTCTATACATGGACTTGTCGACAACCTAGGGGGAGCTTTACAACACTAATACCTGTTTGACATTTCAATCTAAAAATACAATAGATTTGAGTTTAGTTGTATCATATCTGGAGAAAATAAAAATAAAGATCGTTGACACTTACAACTTTGCATACTGCACGTACAACCTGGGACACCTGTTGGCACGGTACCCCAATTAAACATCTGTTGGTTATTACGAGAAACCCACCAGCTCTTTGGTTCAAACCCTGCAAAAAGTGATGATCCAGAGCAATCGTAAGAGATACGTTGGATGCACTGCTGTGACGTCATAGCTATTGCGCCAAGTTGGTCAACATCCACACCATCATAATTGATAGTCTTTACGTATATACCATCCACAGCATTACTTGGAATGACTTCTCTATCTTCGCGTGAATGATGGAAAACAGCCATACCTTTTGAAAGTGAGATAGATTAAAAATAAAATGTAGCTAATGTTTTGCAATTAACCAATCAGGTCGTAAAACACGTCTTGGAATACGAAATACCGATACGGAATACAAGTGTAAATGTCGCGGACAACACACACTCTATTAAAATAAGTGTTATGACACCGAAATAATGTTGATAGTTTAACCACAAAATGCATAAAGATTTTTATATTACTTCCTGGTAGCGCTTTTCTATGCACACAGGCTCAACGCAGACTCTATGCTACAGCCAACGTACGGTTACAATAGCCGAAGTAGCTATTGTGACGAAATTTTTAGAACGTTTCTCTGCATTTACTGCACATTAGCCTTATGTACCAACATGCAACTCAATCTGACGTGTAGGAAATGTATACTCTTATGTCGACGTGAGCTAATGAGAGGTGCAGTGGCTCAGTGGTTATGTTGTCTGGTTGTCATGCTCGTATGCGAAAGGTACTTGGCTCGATTACCGCCGCGAGCTCTGCATTGCGTCATTGAGCAAGACACTTCACTCTGCTTGATGCTGTACAATGAGTATCAAGACGGCTTGGGAGTTGACCTACGATGGATTGGCGTCCTGCCTAGGGGGAGTCATGTACTCTCATTCCCTTACGCCAAGAAAACCGGAATAAGTACCGGCCTGTTATGGATTTCTAGTATGGATTTAGCTTACCTTCTATCAACGTGTGTAAACACATACCATACAGATAACGTCATATCATCTATACTTACCATGTTCCATGTTGCAATAAGTAACAAACGACTTTACACCCTCATTTGGACCATCAGGATCGATGATGTAGTATCCGTCAGAGTCAGTACCAAAGGCCTTAAGAGCAGTACATGATGTTAAGACTGCGAAAGAAAACGTCGAGAACGATATTGAACGGAAAATAAAATGCACTTGAAATTCACTCCTGGCTCTTAAAATTTGCAAGTAGTATCTCAATTTATATTCAAAAGCCTACAGCGCAGCACATGATGTTCAGGCCATGAATGAGATAGTCAAGAGCAATACTAATTTAAAATGGAAATCCACACGCAAAACTTGGAAGAAGTATACTGCTTCAAATACCTCATACTGCTTAAATAAAATTCAAGGAGGGTCGCTTAGTTCAATGTGTTCAGCTATAACTGAATTAAATATAGCTGTTGTGATGTGGACTCAATAAGAAGTTCAAATTCAATTCTAAGTCAACACTAACTTTGATTTTGCCGTTTGTAATTTCATTCAAAGAAAAAAAAACATATTCAATCAGTCCCAAAGACAAAGTAAAAGAAAGATCCTGGAATATATTTGACTTCTTAAAACGCTCTTTTCCCTGTTACTCCTGACAATTCAAAACTGGCGTAATAAACGTATTTGAAGAGAGTTGAGAGTATTTAGCCTAGCCATGATAATAATGGAGGTAGGTCACTGAGTTAAATTTTCAGAAGGGTTTAGTATAACAAAAAAGATCGTGGAAAATTTCACACATTGCGGTGTTCATATTACGAAAAGTTCCCAATCTAAGAAACAAATTTTATCCTAGTATATCCCTCCCATGACCTGTGTCATTAATCGCATTTTCAGAGCTTACAAATAACAACTCCTCATCAAATACTTACTAGTAGCGAGAAAAGTCCTTCCGTTAGTATTGAATAGTTGAAGAGGAATGTTGAAAAGCTCATTTTCTGCCGAAAATTCGTGAAGATGACCATCATAATTCGTTACAAAAGAAAGTTTGAATTCCTGGTACGAATCACTGCGATCTAAAGGTTTGAAGCAGTCAACATGTTACACAACTTAAAATATTATAGTATGCATTTGGATGAAAGTGTATGACATAATATTCCGTAGAGTATGGTTTTGTTATAGGTGTCATTTCCTCATACAAATAAAAACTATCCTAGTAACTTATTTTGATTCGTATTTACATACAGTAAATTCTTCATAATGATAAGCCATATCATTTATTTATTTCTACAGCCAATTACAAAATCTTACAGTAATATATATTGCGGTCTTATTATTCATCTAGCTTTCTTTTCCATAGCTAATGAAACATTAGCTTTACGCTAATTTAATTGCAGAAAAATAAACTGACTTGTGAAAAACTAAAACTTTTCCTAATCCTGTCCTGGAAAACCTAATTCTGTCAAGAACAGGTTACTTTCTTCTCTCTTTCTCGTAGTATGTGGATTTCTTTAATCAAAACATGTTATAATGTAGATCGTATTGGCCTGTATATTTAGTGAAAATGAACATACCTCTATAAAGTACGCTTGTGTGGAAAGCCTTTTAAAGCTTACTTCTCCCAAATATCGACAGAATAGCAAATAGACCTACCCAGAAGGTTATCCAAGAAACCTCTGTTTTGGAAACCTAGGAATAACGGCACGTGAATCATTTCTGTTTCGCCAGTTTTTTCGTCCAAGACAGATAACGGCATTGCGACGCTTTCGCCACCTTCGATGACCACTTCGTAAGGAAAGAATGAAGATAAGGTATTACGAAACATGTAATCACCATTAAGAAAGATCTTATTTATCTGTATTGATACAATATTCGTACTATATTGTTTCTGCTGTTTTACTGATACTACATTCTCTGCCAACATTTCCGTTTTTTTTAGACGGCTCTGATTGAAACTGTAGGGTTCGTGGGCAAACGATGAAAAGAAATGTTTTAAAACTATTTAGAAAATGTATATTAGAATGACAGAAATATAACAATGCATTTTTTTGGTTAAATGAAAGCAAAATAAACGTGACATGACGTGAGTCTAAAACGTAGATTTATACTTACTTTGAGACAATTCGTGCGCTTCGCTTATCTTTAGAAGAGTTTCTCTGACGAAATCCTCTCTACCATGTGGAGCGATGATGACAGTTGTGAAAGGTTGTCTTCTTACTTGAGTTGTTTCTTCTGAATCTGTATGAGATAATTACACATGGAAGTCAGTTTTACGATATCAATAACCTGCACATTATGTCTGTACTCTTTGCTGTCTGAAATATTATTTGTCTTTAACAATTTGTGATAGTGACGTTGAACTTTAAAACATATTTCATAAGTGTAATAATCATGTCCTTTTCGAGTGTGGAAATCGATGAAAAACTTCCTAGTCTCAATAATCGATTAATATATTCTTGAAAAGTTATTTTATCCTTTTTGTTTGGAGCAAATCTTGTAGATCTAACATTACAGGCATAATAAATACAAGATCACATTTTAAAAGTTTTTAAATATGGAATTTTTATACAAACAACTAGAAATAAAAATGAATACCTGTAGATGTTCGGTGTGATTCTTTGCGCATGGCGAACAACTCCGGGAAAGTAACACGTCGCCCATTTTGAGCTGTAACCTTAATCTTAGTTGTAATCGATGGTGGTATCTTCCCAACTGAAAAATGTAATCATTTATGAATGCATCTAAGTATGAATGCATCCGGATTGTATGTAATTAAACCATATGTAAATGTAATCATTATATTTTCCAGAATGAATACATCCTTATTGAATACTTAACTTAAAAAAAACTACAGAACTCTGCCCGGCTCATAACCCGTTTATCCCGATATGATCACATATCATCAGTTCTTCAATCACTTCATTTGCTTCTAGTAAAACAGCCATCATTCTACAAGCTGCTCCTCTTTACTTACAATTTTCAACACTCTTGCTCCCGTATACATTAAGCAGTTAAATCCCTAATAACATTGTCAACGTCAGCTTTACTCCTCTGCAAAATGTCTTCTGGCTACTAATCATCATCCGATGATTCTTCAATCACTTCATTGGCTTCTAGTAAAACAGCGATCATTGTACAAGCTGCTCCTCTTTACTAACAAATCTCAACACTCTTGCTCCCTTATACATTAAGCAGTTAAATCCCCAATAACATCGTCAACGTCAGCTTTGCTCCTCTGCAAAATATCTTCTGGCTACCAATCATCATCCGTACACAAAATCTGATGGTGAAAGGGCTTTCATCTCTGTTGCACCTTCTCTCTGGAACATCTACCATTTTTAATTTGCAACGCACTATCTCTTAATTCTTTCAAACATTTTTTTAGAAACTCATTTATTCATCAATTAGTTTAACTTAATGCATTATTGGTGTGATCTTGGTCAAGCGCTTTGAGACATTGGCAAAAGGCGTTATTTAAATTTTTGTTCATCGTCCTTGTCGTCGTCGTCGTCATCGTCATCGTCATCGTCATCGCGATCGCCATCGCCATCGTCATTGTTACCATCATCATCAACATCATCATCATCATCATCATCATCATCATCATCATCATCATCATCATCATCATCATCATCATCATCATCATCATCATCATCATCATCATCATCATCATCATCATCATCATCATCATCATCATCATCATCATCATCATCATCATCATCATTATCATCATCATCATCATCATCATCATCATCATCATCATCATCATCATCAACTTTTATTTGTTTTATGATTAATTTAAATTTCTTAATTGAGATTTTTCTGTTTTTATTTGTTAGGCCATTGATATTACTGTTTTGTGAGTAGTGTATAATTAGTTACTTCGTATAATGATTAATTGCTATTCATCTAGATTATTTATGTCTTTATTTACGTATGCACGGTTTTCAACTTTTATTCATGATAAAATTAAGATTTGATATACAGTATCGGAATAACAAATTGGTGAAATATTTTACTGTTTTATAATTCGTTCGTACAGTCGTAAGCACACTAACAAAAACAATAGTAATTCGCAACCCGCCCACTTCCTAGTTCGCAAGCCGTCGGCAACCCGTTGGCGGTATCTTGGCGGCAAGGAGGCAGTGTCTACCCTTCGGAAGCCCACTGGCGTTATCCTGCCGACAAAATTGCAGCGTATAGCCGCCGGCTACCCGCTGACGTTATCCCCGCGGTGAAGCGGCAGCGTCTAGTAGCTATAGGCGTGGATCCACAGCCCTATTTGGGCGGATTTTCAATATTGAAAACACAAATAGATATCCAATGCATCACTTACTTAGAGGACCGACATATTTATATCCTCAAATATATTAGTATAGTAACTTCTTCTGTAAATATCGGTGTACATATACTAAAGTAAATGAAATATCTGTTGATGTACAAATATTGGCATTATCAATTATGTCATATTCTATTTGATAAATATGCAAATATTCAAATATAACTTGACCTTATACTTTGCATTTTAAATAAAACTGTTAAATTACCAATTAATGCGAGTAACTATTACCTCAAACCTGGTGGTGCCATGCATTTGAAGCAGATATCACATTGTGATTTTTCAATCAAATATTTTCTAACAACTACTTTTTACATGATCGGGATTACAACGGGCCACCGGCGGATCAATATCGGATTACCGCTGTATGCCGTCTGGTGGACCGCTTAAGCGGCGCGCTGGGCAAAAGCTAACCCTGCCGCCATCGGGCCGCCATCTTTGCCACTATCGATCTGCCGATGGGCCGCCGGCGGCTTGCGTAATGGGTTAGCACTTAGGCCTTTTCTATTACCATTTGTGCCATCAATTGCAAAGTTTGTTCCCGAAATACAGTCTCTAAAACAGTGCACTTACCACATGGAGTAATCTTTTCGTTGGTAAAGTATACGAGTAATTGCTGATTTAGATTCGGTTGTTATCTTTTGGCATTGTCATTGAGAATGTGTTTCTTTCATTTGTCAATGCAAGTTACAATTCAAATCATTTACATCCATAGCATAAACAACAAAAGCAATAGGCCTAAAATGACATAAAGTACATACCTCGAACAAGTCCATGATTTAGCACGAACGTGTTCATTGCTAGACCTGATTTGATGTCCATTTCTAGCCTGCCTGTGGCCCGACCTCGCTTGCCAACAGCTGATGAAGAATTCAAAAATTTACTCTGAGAACACTATAAAAGCCGTGGTAAATAATTGTTTTTCTAATAACTACTAAATATCCGCGAGCCGTCACCGATAATAATAACGAAGAAGAGTATTGATCTATTTCATATAGAAGCTATTTTTCAGTAAGCGCACACTTCAAAGAAAGAAACATTTGGAACCCCCTTAGCAACTCACTTAGCACTTGTGTAAAAAATTATTGCATGCTTTTTCTAGTACTTGGGCTATTTAATCCAATGCCTACAAATCGTAGTTCTAAATTTAATATCCTTTTAGTTCTCAACACGTCAGGTACATCCATAATATTTTGTTGATTTATTGGATTCCGCATACTTACTTCTCATTGAAAGACGCTCGATTTTCCTTCCTGAATTCGTGGGTGTGACAAGAAGCTTGCCACTTCTGTCATTAATGATTCTTCCATCGGGTAATGCTATTCGTCCGTCTGGGAGCACTATTTTTCCATAACGGATCGTGCCCCTCACAACCCTTCCATCAGTGAGAATGATATGACCAGTTGAATTGATAACCGTTTGGTCAGGTAGCACAATACTTCCATCACCCATCACTTTGCCAATAGCTGGCACTTCTTGATACGTCACTAGTCTTCCATCTGGGAATACCAGGTTACCATTCGGCAAAATTGCCATTTGGGTTGTTTCGGTATTAACTTTTCCTCTGCCACCATTTTCTGGTAATATGAATTTTCCATCAGGGTATACTGTTGTCCCATCGATAAGGATGATGTTTCCGTCTGGTTGCGAAGTACCAGAGGTGACTTTGCCATCCGGAGTAATTACAAAACCATTGCTGAAAACAATATTCTCATTGGGTAGTGTAACATATGACACGGAAGAGACTTCGATGGCATCGGATCCACCATTCTTGTATAATATTCTCTTCGTTGAAAACGAAACCATACCAGCATCGTTAGGAAGCTCGACTTGTCCTTCAGAGAGTACGTTTCCCTGTGAGACGTCACCCATAACAATGTAAGAAATTTCAGTTGCGTCACGTGATGGGATGAATTGTCCGTAAGGAAACTGATCTGTAGATTGATATAAAGAAAACGACATTGTTAGCTCCTTCAGTTGTGTAATATAACTTATGTTTAATAACTTACATCCAATAACAATAGGCGAATTTAAAAATTTGTAACAAATCTTGATAATTTATGATATTCTTTTCCAAAAATAATAAAAATTGATTTCAATAAAACTTGGTTTGGAACAGAATAAATGAAATATTTGAATATTATTACGACCTTTCCAAATTAAAGAACTTTTTATTGATACAAATTTATAACCAGTGATATACATCAAAAAAATTCGCAAGAAATACAAAATGGTTCAGGATACTCTATGAAAAGGTTTAAAACAAAACTTGTAGTAAACGGAACCCCTCTGGTAATACAACAATGATAATATACGCAATCTTCCTACCTGAATCTTTCTTGATAGAGAATGGAATAATGGTGCCATCAACTAAAACTATTCTTCCATCGGGTAGCACTGCAATATCCTCCTCAATGATAGTTCCTTCCTCTGGTGTGGAGAAAGGCATAATATATCGGCCGTCAGGAAGAACAATCGTGCCGTCGGGAAGCACAATTTTTTCGTCAAGTTCAATGACTCCTTGGGTTACAAATCCATCTGGGCGGACAGTCAAACCATTCGGGAATACCATGCGTCCATCGGAAAGTACTATGCGAGATTCTCTCTCGATAACAACGGGCTTAATTGTACCATCTGGCAAAGTAAATGTTCCGTCAAATCTGAGCGTTTCACCATCTGGAAGAGTAATTATGCCCTCGGGACTGATAGAACCTTTTGATATTTGTCCACGAAAAATAAATCCTGTGCCAGGAAGAAAAAGTATTATAATATTTAATGTTGTGTCTTGATGCATATTTAAAAAAATATAAAACTGACTTAAATTATATTACATGTATAGCGTAATGAATATTGCAAGCATTATCAGTAAGCAATAATATAAGGTTGTCTGCTTTCTCCTTCAAAACGTTGCGGTGAAAATCTGATATTCTAAAATAGGTGCCTGGTATTGTTACTATATTTAAAACAAGCTAAAATTGTCTGTTTAGTCTCTAATAATAGGAGAATTACATCAACTCAAAGTACGTTTGAACCTTTTTACCTTTAGAAATCTTATAAGGTCGTGTAAGAATCTTGCCATCGCGAAGCACAATTCGGCCGTCAGACAAATACGCGGCGTCTTCAAACACTGGTTCTTGATTTATAACCTGACCATCTGTGAACCTGATCTCACCAGTTGGTGAAACAATTGTATTGTCGGGAAGCTCAATAGTGCCATCCTGAGAAATGATTCCTTGAAGAACACTTCCATCTGTATTCACCACGATACCGTTTGAAGTAAATACAAATCGTCCATCTGGAAGATTGATGCGCCTCTCTTGTTTAATCGTAGCTTTACGGTTATAACCGGTTGGAATCCTGAAATTACCATCGAAATTAAGGGTTCCGTCAGGGAGTCGAATCTCTCTTTCTGCCGTGACCTCTCCCTGAGAAACTTTTCCGGGTATTGTAAAACCTAGAAAAACGGTTTAACACGGTTTAAGAGTATTCTCTATTTAAGAAAAGTAAGTGAATGATTTGGCTTGCTTGTTTTCTTTGGATACATTGCTAAGAATTTTCAAAACTAAACAATAATGCGCATTATCTGTGCGTGTAAATTTTGTGACTAGATTTAACGTCCACGAATATGCACTTCAAACCCGCAATATCTATTGAACGTAAAATAGTTTAGACTAATTGTAACCCTTTGTATGATAAAGTGATTACCTGTGTAAATCTTAAAATCAACTTTGAGAATTTGCAAGCTTGCTAATAATTATCCTAAAAAGTGCCAAATATTTCTTTGTGTTTAACATACTATAGATATTTACAGTGCATACAACGTTAAGGTAGGTGCATACCTGTATCGCGCTTGAATGGAGGCGTTATTGTTTTGCCATCTGGTAACACCAATCTGCCATCCGGCAGTTCTGCGATGCTGTCAGATTCAACAGTACCCATGTTTATTGTGCCATCAGGATACGTTATTTCTCCGGTAGGACGTACTACGGTGCCATCTGGTAGCTGAATTGCACCTTCGGGAGTAATGGTACTTCTAACTACCCTTCCATCCCTTCGTACGGTATATCCACTTCTAGTGAAGATAATTCTTCCATCAGGCATTGTTATCCTTGGTTCATTAACAATTCGAATGCTTCGAGTAGTTCCAAGTGACGTTTTAATGGTCCTTTCGCGGAAGCTAACAGTTCCGTCAGGTAACAAGATATCGCCATTTGCTTGAACTAATCCAGTTGTAACTTTTCCGGGTAGAGCCATGTCTGAAAGAAAAATGTTTTTTATTAATATAATCAACCTTGATTTAGAAATTTGAAGAGTAAAATACATAAGATATATAGATTTATAAAACATAATTTAACTTATGACGAATCAAACTTACTTTGCCCAAGCTTAAACGGTGGTCGGACAACTTTTCCGTCTGGAAGAACAAACCTTCCATCCGGTAAAATAGCTGTATTTTCGTACGTAACTTGGCCTGTGAATCGTTGGCCATCGGGTGTAATAAACTCTCCGTTGGCATTTATTCTTGTACCATCTGGAAACAGGATATTTCCATCAGCAGTAGTTTCTCCTTGGTCTACTGTTCCATCTTGGTTAATTATGAATTTCATTGTTGGGAACACCATTCGCCCATCAGGAAGAACAATCTTTAATTCCCGTCTTATCGTTACACTTCTTGTCGTACCATCTTGTGTGGTTAATGTACCATCGAAATTGATAATCCCTTCTGAAGTAACAACTTCGCCGGATGGAAGTACATTTAATTCTGTCACTGATCCAGGAATTGAAAAACCTTTGAAGAATAAGAAGTAAAACAGAACATTATCCAACAGACATCTGATCTTAGCAATCCAATGTAAAGTCATAACTACTGTATTTGTCAGATAATGCCTACTGCTTTGTATATTTGATTTAATTTATTTTTATCTTTAGATCAGTTTACAACACCATATACATAAATCATAGCAAGAAGTTTGGACAATGGAATCTTTAAAAAACATTTTCTAAGGAACATGAGAATAGAAGACATACTTAGCTATAGAACTGTGATGTGGTAACTAACTGAAAGAAGATAAAGGACCAGAAATAAGTAATCTTTTCTTGTCTGTCCCTTGAAAATGAATAACAATTGGAAATAATATGAGTAGCTAAAGAGAATTTTGTTCTTTGCCTGATTACTTGTCATTACCTTGTGGTAATCAAAAAAAAAGAAATTATTTTCTATATGACAAAAATATATTCTTTTACCATTAATATAAGGGATAATATGATTTAAAAAGCAGTCTTGATCATGACGGTTTAATCGTCACCTTTTTGTGTGCTCATAATAGTGAATATGAAACACACCGCATTATCTGCTATTATCAACAGACTCTCTTCCTAATTTTTTGACGGACATCAAAAAAGCCCCATGAGTACCCGTGATATAATAATTGTACAAGGCCAAAAGGAACTCGTTTTTTTATGTCCACAGATCAAGATTGTCCATAATTATTTTGTATTTGTTCGTGTTCCTTAATTTGTTCACAAGTATTTTGGTACCAGTATTGTACTCCAACTTCCAGTATTTAAAAAAACGTAGGGTCTAAGGAATGTCTAGGTATCATAGTTATCATCTTTGATTATATGAATGAAATTTGAGCAAAAGGCATTTGTCTACGCAGAAAGCATTTGTCTCCGCAGAAAGCATTTGTCTCCGCAGAAAGCATTAGTCTCCGCAGAAAGCATTTGTCTCCGCCAACAGAATTCGCATTTGCATTTATAATTGAGTATGGTTTGATTTTCCCAAACATTTTATAGATGGAATGGGATGAAAATGGATGCCTTTATGATGAAAAGCATTTGTAAATTATGTGCATACAGATGGTGTTTACATGGTGTGTTGTTACCAACCTTGTCTTTCTCCCTCTGGAGTTTCATAGTTGATAAGTCTTCCATCAGATAAAACCATACGACCATCTGGTAAAACAACAACCATCTCTGTTTTCTTAGTTCCGGATATAAAGGATCCCTCTCTTGAGATCAACTGTCCTTCAGAAGTCACTCTTCTACTATCAGGCAACAAAATTGACCCATCACGTTCCTTTCTGGATCTGAAAATGGTGCCATCTTTGTTGATGATAACGCCATTATCGAACACAATTGTTCCGTCCGGAAATTCAGTTCTTGTCTCTGTTTTGTATGTTTTCTTTATGGTTTCTCCATTCCTTAGTGTGATTGTATCATCGTCATTAAGAATTTCTCCACTGGGAAGGTTCCATCCGCCATCTTGATTTTTGGTCGCCTGAGTTATGACTCCCTGAAGACGGAAACTTTGTGATGTACTGCCAGATGTCGGAAATACAAATCTCCCATCGGGATTCGTTTCTGATCAATCAAACAAGTAAACGATTCATTATTATTTTATAAAGCAAACTAGTTAACGATTCTATAATTAATATGCAATTTGATTCTGCAAGGATGGATCATACTTTGAATTTTGAACTACAATGAACAATGATATTGTCACGATCATCATTCTTTTTTATGATCATCCGTCTCACTTGAATGATAATTATCAGTCAGGCAGCATGGCTATTAATGGGAACATAAATGCTACTATTAATGGGAACATTGTGGTACATGGAAGCCGCCATTTTTTGATATTTCCCATGATGCTTTGCTATCCTAACATTAAAACCTGATGCAATGTTACATTTTTCAAATTTGAAATACGTCAGGGAAGAATATCTTTGCTAGAGGAAACTAAAAACTTATGAAAATACCTTCATTACTGTCATGGCTAAAGCTTTTTAACTCCCATTTCATATGTTCACCATGCCGTTTTCGAAATAATATAATTCATAGACAATAGAGCTAGGCTTTAAGACGCGAAATAGCCATTTGAAAATTCAAATGTTTTTCAAACCAATGATTTTTAATATTTAAAGCACACAAATTAGAAACTTTGTTATTTTATTGCAACATCCAAACAATATGGCTGCGTGACTTCAATATTCTTGTGTGTTATACATGTCCCTCTTAATAGGCACGCCTCCGGACTGATATTTCTTTAAATATTATTACTTTAATTATGAATGAAAATCCAGATCATTATTTTCTGTTTGGTTATTTTTTTTCTTCAGAATATTAATTTTACCTCGGCTTCCACATAACAATTCCTTTACAAACTGTAACAAAGACATTAAAGCATTTATACCATATTCAAGTCCATTTGGTCGATTCACTGGACGAATACCACCTCCTTTTCGTTTAAGACCAAATACGCCTGTATTTCTTTCTGTGTATTGAAAATATATATTTTCTAAATATGAATTATGTCATTGTATCATGTCATCTTTCAGTTAACAGTGATATGACGCGTTTAATGCCATTTGCGATAAATATGTTTTAGTTAAATATCAACATACCTCCTTGTTTATTCAAGAATCTACTCGGTGAAAGACCAGGAAGTTGGAATATATTTTCCCCAGTTAGCTGTGTGTTACCAACATTGAGAGAACCATCGGGTCTTCCTCTGTTGAGAGCTGGAAAATATAACAACCATTTTGAAATATTCCAAATCAATTTTCAACAAATATCGTTAATGGTAATAACATAGCTGTAAATAACACATGAACAGGCAGTGGTCATTTCAAAACGGGAACTCCCTGCTCTGAAAAATATATTTTGTACTAAATTCTGTAAAACGAACAATGTTGAGGTTTTCAATATTTCAAGTTCGATATTGTCCAGCTTTGTTGCTATTTTTAAACGTCCAGTATCTCAGCAAAGAAACATCTCTTCCTATAATAGTTTTATAAAAATGAAAAACTCATATTGAACCATCACAAAATCATGAAAAAATTAATGTTTTTTCTTTGTTACTAGGCTATTTTGAAATGTGAATACGAACATAATCTTATTGTCTAAGATACACACTAAAGTTACAAAGATGTTAAATTACTTGTGAATACGAACATAATCTTATTGTCTAAGATGCACACTAAAGTTACAAAGGTGTTAAATTACTTATGAATACGAACATAATCTTATTGTCTAAGATACACACTAAAGTTACAAAGACGTTAAATTACTTGTCAAAATAGATCCCGACGTTTTGCCAAACTGTTGAAGATTTGGTCTGCCAGCATCGACGTTTTCTGTATAATGGGTAAATGAGTAAACATTGTGATAGAATGAAGCTAAAAGTCTTTATCTTTTAATTACTAAAAATTTGATCACACACGTGATAATGTATATAAAGAGTTCAAAGGACTTGAGGGGAATTGGTTACTCAATTTTCTTTTCTTTCCGCCTTTATTACATTCTTTTCTCTATTACTTTCAATATACTATAATTTTTCTGATAAAAGTGGTATACCTTGTTGTATCTTGACTTATAATTTTTGATTTTCTGAAGCTCTACAGACCTTTTCAAATCTGAATCGGCAATTTCCAGTAAAAGTTATTTAAGTAATGTCACATGGCCGAGAATCACGTGTCCATAATGGACCAATCGTATACTGGAGGAATCGTATTGACCAATACAATACTGAAGGAATCTTGGCCGTCTGCACAATTCACGAACGGTATGGGACCAAGCGTATAAAAAAATGTTTTCAAGCGCACGTGTCATACCTGCATTATGCAGGAAGAAAATACGCGCGCGTATGGCTGCTTACAATTTTTTCCTTAAGACCTGCACCTGATTGGTTGGGAAACAATGGAAAAGTTTCCCCAGCATGTAATTAGTCGAAGGATTGAAGAAATCACGTTCGGCTAAACTTGATTTGAAAAGGTCTATATTTCACTCGTAAAGAACATTTCGTCATCAGCGGTTAATTAATGATTATTGAAATTAGTTTTAGACGATAAAAGAAACTGACATGTTTACTCATGACTTTAAAAACTGGAATGAGGAATGATTAACTTGTTATTTACAGATTATATTTATCTGTTCATGGAAAACTAGTAATTATAGATAATGATGACAGATGTAACCTTAACAAATAAATAATAAAAACATTGATACTTCTTTCTTTGGAAATATAGCATGTACTTACAAAAAGTGAATATAAATCAAACGTCAAAATCTCCGTCAGAAAAGTTAGCAATAATTTGCTTTGTTTCATTCAACTCTTGTATGTGTTGTAAATTGGAAAATGAGTTTCTTATACTTTTTAAGGAAACAAAAATTTAAATACATTTCATTAATTGGAGACATATGCTTGAGAAAACCTGAATCACGTGATTAACTCTTACCAGTACCTTTATCTTCTTGGTCATTCCAGTAAATACATTACGTATACCAGTTGCAATACTCTATCAGAAGACTGAGTTTTGGAAAATGTATAATTTCTTCATGAAACGTTTTGTCAACTTTACCCTCACATGCACACGCGTGTTCATATGTCGCTGTTCCTGTTTATATTTATATACCTATTCCTTGTTCCTACATCAATATACACTCACATTGATGATATTATAAATGTACAAACAGACGTGTTTGGCCATATATAAAAAGATGAGATTGGTCTTAGGTTCTTGTCTATTTTTAACGGAAAAAGGGAGGTTCTTGTCTATAATAAAAACAGAAAAAATTGTATTACACTAACAGATGTGACCAGCAGTAAGATTCAGTGACCATTTATTTTCACAATGCTGATATGTACAAAGATCAATTTTGACTGAATTTAAGTTTATTAACCTTCAATTGTTTCAGGTACTGCTGGTGCTGTTTCTACAACTGGAACACGCTGACTGAAACCTGAAAAAATTGTAGATACAATCAACACAAAGTTATTTTTCTGACATGAAAAATTAAATTGTTTCTTATTGTTATTCATGAAAAAGGTACTTTTTAGAAGTGTTATGAAATTTATGCATTTTATTGGAATGATTCTTGTCCGATGGTGTATTTTATAACTTATTACTTTATGAAACCTACTGATACTAACTATGTTAGTAATATGTTGTGGATATAACCACACGACTATCAAGTGAATACAACAATATAAGAACTGCTGCTTTTGGTAACTAGGACCCAGGAGCAAGAAGATTCGCAAGCTATGATTTTTATCAGATTATCGTTTCTCATAAATAAATTTTATGCATAAATTTAAAAAAAAGGTTAAATTTTACTAAACAATTTCCTGGATGCCAAACCCTCTCTCAACCACCCGCACACCCATGTACACGTGCAGGTACAACGTTACGTACTTCTACTATCTTTGTAAATAAATGTACCTCTAGACAACAAATATATATTTATGTATCGTAAAATTGGAAAACAATCTGCTGAAATCTGAATTGAATTAATAAAAAAGCATCACATTATAATATTACCTCTGATCAAAACAAAATGAGATGATCTTAACAGTATGCAGCTTCTTTTTACAGTGTTCAGAGCGGAGATGGCTGACACCAATCCTCTTACGACAAACATGAAAATAATCTGCACCTTTAGAATCCCCTGGCACTATTAGAACCCCCCTTTACGCCTTAGAAACTTTTGTAAACTCGGAACCTTTTAATATGAATGATTAGATGCAGTTTACCTCTTTTACGACCTCGTCTTCCCGTATCAACGACGTTTTCTTCTTCCTCTGCTGTTCGTCTCTCTTCGTCCCATTCTTTACCTGTAGTAAAGTGCATATCTGACTTATTTTGCTTTCAATCTTTTGTTTTTTAACCAGAAAAGATATAATGGTTTTCCTTGCGAATATTTATTAGAGCCGCAGGTCATATGATCTCTAATTTCATGAAACAAATAGAAAGATGTTCATTATCAGAGATATGTGTAATACTGAATCTTTCGAAATACAAGTTGAGGTTAATATTTAGAAGAAAACGTATTGCTGAATATGAAAATTATTCAAACTTATAATTTGTACCTAATGCCTTACATATCAAACCAAGAAACTTCATATTTGATCACGGTATATATCATTGATTTGATAAACGACATCAGCTGAAAGACCTATCATTTTACTAAAACTTGAATATACTACAGGCAGAAACATAACTCTATACTATGTACATATATAATTCAGACGAACTTTTGTTTCTTTCGTTTTTACATTCAGCTGTCAAGAAATGATTTACAGCAACTGATTAGGAACATTAACCATTTATGTTAGCATTCTAACATCCACATTTGTACGTTTGCCATCCTGAACGTCATTTTTTCCTGATAAGTTTGTTTGTTACAACACAAGAGCATTTTCTGTTCATTTTTTTACCTTGAGTTTCTTTGATAATTTCTTCAGTTTCTCCTAGCCCAATAAAGTTGAAATTTTCTTCTTCATATTGTTGCTCATCTATGAGAAAAAGAAAAGCATGATGGGAACTGACTTTTTTTCTTTACCAAGGCTGAAATTGATCCTCTTTGTCCTGTTTGTAACAAAAGGTTTTTTAAAATGTTTCATATTGTCTTAAATCCGCATTCCTTCATTACCAAGGCTGAAATTTTCACTCTTTCAAATCTTCGTATCAATAACGTTTCAAAATTATAGAAATAGTGTTTGAAATATTATCTTTTAAGCATGTTGACGACTGTGGTCATTGGAATGTATTGTTATATAGGCTCATATACAAATGCAAAAAATTGTTTTACTTACAAATGACACTTATAGCTATTGCACTTGGGGAAAAAGGAATTATATTCTTTTGGTTCTAAACCGGTAATATGTTATCTTTGTACAATGATCAATTATCAAAACTATATCTCAAACATAAATCAGTCATTATCATTTCGTGGATAATTTGTACTAGAGAAGAATTACACTTTTTTTCTCGTGCTGAAGTATTCGCCGAGCATTTTGAATATCATACGGTGATTGTATAATAATTATATGTAAAATAATTCCTGTCCTAATTTTCCACCTTAACACTAACCGTCCACTTAGAACATCTCATGTAAAAGTGTATTCACTTTTATGGTATAAATTTGTTTTATTATTTATTGTTCTCTATTATATTAACTCATAGATTTACATTCTCTTACAATAATCAGCAAATTGTTATAGGATAATGCACAACATTGCAAATATAATACAGTAGTTCATTAAATGCTTATACTCTCATCAAGAAACATTTTACCTTAACTACTTAACGAAATTGATTAAAGAAATTGCATACCTCCATTTATCATTGAATTTGTTTGATAAAGAATTAATATTACTTTTGAATCATGTATTACCTTTGTATACCCATTTTCGCACCACGTGGATCGATCAAGTTATAACTTACCAACAATCGCTTCATTCTGGTTCAAAGTGAAAGCTTGCTTAAGAGTGGAATCCTTCCCAAAGTTCAGTCTTGCTGAGGGTAATGGTCGTCTACGATCTAAGAACCGGAAGTGAAAACCAGGAACCAGCATGAGCATAAAATATTGATATCTTATGAATATGCATGATTATTTCCTGGAGTTGAGAAAATGGAATCTAACATATGCACAGACTTGGTATTCTCCGATAGACACCAGATTCTATCCACGTATAGTTTAAATATTTCTGAGCAAGCGAATATGGCATGAATAAAGATTTTCACAATGTGTTTTGTCTTCTCTCAAAATGCAGATTACCATTTGTTAGAATAATCATTTTTACTTTTTGGAAATTCATAATCGAAATTTATATTTTGCTTACCTCGTTTTCTGAAGTTTCAATTGTTCAAATTCAGGGTTGTTTCAGTAAATATTTCATGAAGTACATAAGTATGTAAATAGACTACATGGAAATTACTTAACAAAGAAAAAACATACCCTGAAAAATCATATAGTTCAGTCGATTTTTAATGCCAATCGCTTTTGCATCTGGTCCTGCCGCACCTGGAAGGAATGTGCTTCTAATTATAAATATTCTGGCAAACGGGTTTCACCAATATAAATCATTTTCGTTGTAAATTAAGTTTAATTATAATTGAATTAGTTACTTATAGACATTAGTATTTTCTGGATGATCAATTAAATCGCAAAATAAATGAAAAACAGTTGTGTTTTATAAAATGATTGTTTTATTGATAACTGTCATTTAGTTCCTTTTCCGTTTTCACATTCAGCAATATTACACAAAGTTCAATAATGTATATAGATCACAAACGTGAGTATGCTGAACACAAACAAAACAGAACTACTACATGTAACAACATTTTGATATTGACAAGAGATGGAACTGCTCTTATGGGGAAGACTAAAACGAATGCCACGAATCACATTACGCACAAACAATACGTAGAATCTGAATGACACTTCATTTGTTTTGCAAAGCGAATGACAATTAAGTTACGCTCCAAGAAAACGAATGACAAATCTATATGATTAGGGTTTAGGTTAGGGTTAGGTTTAGTTGTCATTCGGTTTAGTAGGACCCTTGTTGTCATTCGGTTTAGTAGTTTCATATTTTTTGCACAGAAACGGAATTGTCATTCGCTCTGTACAAGTAAGTTGTCATTCGTTTCAGTATGACCCCTCTAAAGAGAGTTAAGAAGGTACACTCCTCTGAGATAATTTGGTCTAATCAATTCAAATGAAAAAGGAACAGCAACAGATGCTGATGTCCATTACGAGGTTCACACTCCTTACGTGGAAATCCTGCTCACCTACCACTCTCACCAAGCACAAGCACACACTCACACACGCACACACACACACCCATACGTACTTCACATACTGATCGAGGACATTTAGATCAACTATCTATTTGATGATGCAGACGAATAATATTGTGATCTTAATCAAGCGCTTTGGAGCCTTAGCAAAACGCGCTATATTAATCAATGCTTATTATTATTATTATTATTATTATTATTATTATTATTATTATTATTATTATTATTATTATTATTATTATTATTATTATTATTATTATTATTATTATTATTATTATTATTATTATTATTATTATTATTATTATTATTATTATTATTATTATTATTATTATTATTATTATTATTATTATTATTATTATTATTATTATTATTGTTGTTGTTGTTGTTGTTGTTGTTGTTATTATTATTATTATTATTATTATTATTATTATTATTATTATTATTATTATTATTATTATTATTATTATTGTTGTTGTTGTTGTTGTTGTTGTTGCTGCTTGCTGCTGCTTGTTGTTGTTGTTGCTTGCTGCTTGCTGTTGTTGTTGTTGTTGTTGTTGTTGTTATTATTATTATTATTATTATTATTATTATTATTATTATTATTATTATTATTATTATTATTATTATTATTATTATTATTATTATTATTATTATCATTATTATTATTATTATTATTATTACTACTACTATTATTATTATTATTATTATTATTATTATTATTATTATTATTATTATTATTATTATTATTATTATTATTATTATTATTATTATTATTATTATTATTATTATTATTATTATTATTATTATTATTATTATTATTATTATTATTATTATTATTATTATTATTATTATTATTATTATTATCATTGTTATTATTGTTATTATTATTAATATTAATAATATTATTATTATTATTATTATTATTATTATTATTATTATTATTATTATTATTATTATTATTATTATTATTATTATTATTATTATTATTATTATTATTATTATTATTATTATTATTATTATTATTATTATTATTATTATTATTATTATTATTATTATTATTATTATTATTATTATTATTATTATTATTATTATTATTATTATTATTATTATTATTATTATTATTATTATTATTATTATTATTATTATTATTATTATTATTATTATTATTATTATTATTATTATTATTATTATTATTATTATTATTATTATTATTATTATTATTATTATTATTATTATTATTATTATTATTATTATTATTATTATTATTATTATTATTATTATTATTATTATTATTATTATTATTATTATTATTATTATTATTATTATTATTATTATTATTATTATTATTATTATTATTATTATTATTATTATTATTATTATTATTATTATTATTATTATTATTATTATTATTATTATTATTATTATTATTATTATTATTATTATTATTATTATTATTATTATTATTATTATTATTATTATTATTATTATTATTATTATTATTATTATTATTATTATTATTATTATTATTATTATTATTATTATTATTATTATTATTATTATTATTATTATTATTATTATTATTATTATTATTATTATTATCATTATTATTATTATTATTATAAAGAAGTAGTGGAGCTGAAAAATTGTTGTTTTATCAATGTTAATTGTTTGTGGAATAATGGGACTTCAAGGGTAACAAAATTACAATTCAGATTTATGTTATCTTTTTAAATAAATAAAGCATTATTTTAAGTTTTGCTATACAACTAAGGACCCTGGACAAGTTCTGAAAGAACTATTTATCTAAGGACTTCCGTGTGTGTTACATAATTCTGAATTTTACAACTAAGGACTGAGGCTGACAGTTGGACAAGTTTACGTAAGTCAACTTGCATTAACTTGTCGCGGCGACTCAGCTCGCTGATTGGTTAGTTATGAATTTGTTAAAAATTCGGGGCGCAATTCATATATAAAATAAATCAGTGTGGAAATCTTTTAGCAATCTGAAGACAGTGTGAAATCATATGTCATATTTAATCTGTTCATTAAGGACATCTATAAAACTTCTCTAGCGCCATCTTAAATTAAAGATTTTTTTGTTTATAGCAAAATCTTTAAAGGACGTGTGTTCATCCTCATACGCTACCTGGGTTCTTAAACGACTGGCGTGTTCTCAGGTCAAGAACGTTAAATGATATCAAGGTAAACGTACCCCCTTCCCCACACACACACCCACACACACACATTATATATATAAAACCACACATTGATGCACTGACTGCCCCTTCAACCAAAGAAAATTAATAGAGGAGGTAGTCATGTAGTTAAGCATAACATTTTAACGGCTGAAACGTTCAAACCATGAATCATTTCCCAAAACTTCCACCCAAATAATTGTTCTTTTCTTTATTTGGTAAAAAAGAAGATGTCATCTATTAGAATAAACCAATTGAAATGTGGCACTGGAAATTGACCCTTAACTGACCTTGCTCCTCCTCCGTCGGTTGTTCTTCCGGAACTCGTGAGGAAAATCCTAAAAGATCGAAAAAAAGATGCATTCATCTCACAATATTGTTAATTCTGGGACTATGCACAATGCTAGAAAATAATGGGATATAAAATTCATAGATGAATATTCGTTTAGCCTTTTTAATAGTTCAAAGGTTGATTGAGAAAATATAATGCCCTTAACTGAATTATACTTTCCCCTCTTTACTCTCTTCTCTAGCTTTCATGATTCTGAGATTCCAATTAGGTCTTGTGTTACATGTTCTTACAACATTATGCGATGACAATCTTAATTCTGCTCTTTAGAATTGTGTTGTGTGATTGTTTGTTTTTGTAAAACACATTCTTATGATATTTAATAACGAAAATCTAAATTCTGCTTCCCAGAAATGTCTTATAATTGCGTGAAGACTTGTTCTACACTCAGGTGTTGAAGGACTTTATTTGCAGTTGCAATAGAAATAAAAATAGATACAATTACTTATCATAAAACAAAATAAAATGTTACCATACCTCTCCTCCTTGTTACTGGATTGGTGGCTAGGGGAGAAACATGATTTAATATTGTAAGTTAAATATCAAAATATTTAAGTATCTAAATGAATCAAAATTCTTAATGATAATTATACAAATGATGTAAGACACAAATGTTTACATGAAAATTATGATCTGAATGAATTATCATTTACATTAGTATGAACATTTGATGAGAACTTATTAGCAAATTGATATGTATTAAACGTCTTGATTTGATAATCTATGAGCAATTTAAATCTTAAATCTGTCAAACAAACCGGAATTTACTTTAAAAGAAGAATGATCTATACTATTCTACATGTGATATGTAAATACATTTATTAATTGCCCAATAATGCGTTGAAACTTTCTAAATGCAAATTTCTATTTATATATTTTAATTACAAAATAAACTTCAAGAAAATGGCATTGTTCCCGCTATCATCTTTGAAAATTTAAAATCATGTTTTACAAAGCCAACATAAAACCAGGAAAACTAGATTTTAATATTTTCTTGCACTTTCCAAAAGTGCAATGTAACACTTAAGTAAGTGTCTTTTCAGTATTTCCTTTTATTTGTAGGTATTGTATCAACATACAATACATATTGATTCTATGAAATAACGTAAATAATTTACACAATTCTAGTTGAATACAATCTTTATAACAGAAGTCACTATATATTTTTTTTTTTACTTTCCCAAACGTTCTATAGCATACAAATGTTATAATGGAATTGCTAATGTGATATTAAATCTATATCTTAGTTATTGTAAAGCATACCTGTTTCTTCTGGAACTACCTCGTTCTCTGAAATTCAAGCAAAAGTAATAATCACAACGAACATAATCAACCATTTAATATGTTAATCAGCCAAAATATAAAATAGACACAGGCAGAATATTGTTCCATTTTTTATTTGGTATATCTCTTGATGTTGGTAAGAATAAATACAATTTTCTCATTTCAGATGTTGATATAAGTAATTAAAGTAAAGTACATAAATCAATAAATTCTATAGATAATTAGAATAAACATTTGTTTGAGAAAATGAGCTATTATTGTGTACTATTTTCTATGAATTTCATATTTGTTATTATCACTATAACAAATAAAGGAAAATGGATAATGCGACGTAATAATGGCACGGGGCACTTACGAAAATAAGATTGCACTACTTTTAAGACCCGAAGTTTTGTTCGTAATAAATGCCCATGCTCAGGGCCGCATATAGTGTGCTATTCGAACTGCCCTGTACATATATGTGAACTGGTTATGTACTAGCCCCACAATAACCAACACAAAATCATCGTGGGCGTAACACGCAAAATTAGCAAAGAACGTAACAACACTTGAGTATTTCAAGTCTTCAAATTAATCAAATGTTATCAGTCAAAAATGTGGAGTGGGCTTTTATGACAACAGGGGCGCTTAATACGTAGTATACGGTACATAGATTTGCACAGACATGACAGGGTACACAAACTGCTCTGCATTAAGCAAATCATACCAACATTTGTGAAAAATCTAGGCACTTGTTAACTCATGCATACATTTTTCTTTCTGAAGTACACTTTTTGCGAACTGTTCTGCTGACGACGTAAAGGATTTTCCGTTTAAGAATGAGTCCTTTTAATTAAAACTTACCTGTTACTTGTGTTTGCGAATTCAAAGAGAAGGTTTGGGATGCTTCAGCATTGCTTCCTCCTATCATTCTTCCGTCTGATTGCGCTTTTGCAAATTCTACATTTAAAAACACGTAATCAAAATTACAATAAAATAAAGCGGCAGACGAGCTCTATTTATTTGAGTGATATTAATTTGAGAGGTATTATATAACCAAATCCACAAAATTGGATTATAAAGTAATTAATTACCTCTTCTGATTCCGCCTGATTTTTTAAATCCTCCAAATTCTGGAAAGTTAAAACAGCATTAAATTTAATAATTAATGATAATGATATATGGAATTTATATGGCGCACTTTCTAGTTTAAAGAACTATTCAAATGCACTTTACAACTAACAGACTAGTAATCCGGCTACTTAAGGGCGCACATGAACTTATTACTTAAAATGGAATGAACACCGCGTTTTTACGCTTCTCTTCTCAAATAGTGTTCAGAGAACCAGACAGGGGTGGCTTTTCGGCCGTCAGGACCGACAGCTTAATGTCTCCTCCGAAGGATGGTGTGCGCCATTCAAGCGTTGTCACTTTTCTCAACAGCTGAATAAGGAGTAGGAGCTGCAGACGAAATGCTTCCGTTTTGTTCAGTGTATCTATCTGCACAGCTGTGGAAAAATCGAGTTAGACTTGATCGAGGCTTCAACCCGGGACCTTCAGCTGTGCGCTCTGCTAACTGAGCTACCTATTTCCTTTAAGAAATTAAGAAATTTGCATATTGTATTCTGTCACATTGATATGTAGCTAAATTTAAAACTTTTATTCGTATGACCTCTGATCTAATCCCTTAATGTTCTAATATCAATCTTCGAACAGTAGCATTGCCAAACGCATAATTCAGCTACCATTTGTGAATAATAGTGAGCTTCAAATCTAATAGAATATAAAATAAAGTAAGCATATATTATTCATTGCATTCAAAAAGCAAAAACCATACTGGTAAGACTTGGTCGCCGTCTTTTCGCTACTTCTTCAACTGTGTCCCCTTGCACTGGTTCCTCCTGAACGGTTCCCTCTCCTTTTAATTTGAAAATAGATATAGGTAAATAAATAGCAGAAAAATAACACTTTTAAATAGAAATATTATTAAATTCTATAGTAAAGTAAATATTATGTTGTTTGTTGCTCTATGTGAAATTTCTATTAAGTACTCTTTATACATTTTTAAGCACTTTCAGCCGTCTGATGGAAAAGCTCTTAACCACACACACACATGCACTCCCTTCCCTTCAAACCAAAGGAAATTAATAGAAGAGGTAGTCATGTAGTTAAGCATAACATTTTACCGGCTGAAACCTTCAAACCATGAATCATTTCCCAAAACTTCCACCCAAATAATTGTTCTTTTCTTTATTTGGTAAAAAAAGAAGATGTCATCTATTAGAATAAACCAATTGAAATGTGGCACTGGCAATTGACCCTTGACTGACCTTGCTCCTCCTCCGTCGGTTGTTCTTCCGGAACTCGTGAAGAAAATCCTAAAAGATCGAAAAAAAGATGCGTTCATCTCACAATATTGTTAATTCTGGGACTATGCACAATGCTAGAAAATAATGGGATGTAAAATTCATAGATGAATATTCGTTTAGCCTTTTTAACAGTTCAAAGGTTGATTGAGAAAATAGAATGCCCTTAAATGAATTATACTTTCCCCTCTTTACTCCCTTCTCTAGCTTTCATGATTTTGAGATTCCAATTAGGTCTTGTGTTACATGTTCTTACAACATTATGCGATGACAATCTTAATTCTGCTCATTAGAATTGTGTTGTGTGATTGATTGTTTTTGTAAAACACATTCTTATGATATTAAATAACGAAAATCTAAATTCTGCTTCCCAGAAATGTCTTATAATTGCGTGAAGACTTGTTCTACACGCAGGTGTTGAAGGACTTTATTTGCCGTTGCAATAGAAATAAAATAGATACAATTACTTATCATAAAACAAAATAAAATGTTACCATACCTCTCCTCCTTGTTACTGGATTGGTGGCTAGGGGAGAAACATAATTTAATATTGTAAGTTAAATATCAAAATATTTAAGTATCTAAATGAATCAAAATTCTTAATGATAATTATACAAATGATGTAGGACACAAATGTTTACATGAAAATTATGATCTGAATGAATTATCATTTACATTATCATGAACATTTGATGAAAACTTATTAGCAAATTGATATGTATTAAACGTCTTGATTTGATAATCTATGAGCAATTTAAATCTTAAATCTGACAAACAAACCGGAATTTACTTTAAAAGAAGAATGATCTATACTATTCTACATGTGATATGTAAATACATTTATTAATTGCCCAATAATGCGTTGAAACTTTCTAAATGCAAATTTATATTTATATATTTTAATTACAAAATAAACTTCAAGAAAATGGCATTGTTCCCGCTCTTATCTTTGAAAATTTAAAATCATGTTTTACAAAGCCAACATAAAACCAGGAAAACTAGATTTTAATATTTTCTTGCACTTTCTAAAAGTGCAATGTAACACTTAAGTAAGTGTCTTTTCAGTATTTCCTTTTATTTGTAGGTATTGTATCAACAAACAATACATATTGATTCTATGAAATAACGTAAATAATTTACACAATTCTAGTTGAATACAATCTTTATAAGAGAAGTCACTATAGATTTTTTTTTTACTTTCCCAAACGTTCTATAGCATACAAATGTTATAATGGAATTGCTAATGTGATATAAAATCTATATCTTAGTTATTGTAAAGCATACCTGTTTCTTCTAGAACTTCTGGAATATTTCCTTATTGGAATAAGATATTGAAGTAGTTTCTTCACCATTTTGTATCTTTCAGAGTCCTCTTTTAAATAAGAAAAATTTGCTAGACCACTGAGCTAATAATTTAACTTTGCATTTAAGCTGCCAAAATGAGGTACTTACTTGCTGTAGTGCGACTGACTGAAGGATTTTCTGCGAATAGAGAAAACAATTACGAAAGCAGTTTCTTTATTATTTGTACTTGAGTTCTCGAACTTGCTTTACATTATACTTCCGTGTTTAGTTTTTTAGTATTTGTATTCTTTCGATTCGTAAAGACTTTTTGAAATTGTAAATCTTGAAATATTAAATCGCACATTGCTATTAGAATGCAATGTACGGTTTCTAAAATACTATATATTTTTAAATTGACCAAAACTTACATGAAATAACAGGTTTTCATTATTAATGTATGCATGTGTCATAAAGTAGCCCCTTCTCACATGTGTCATATGCGGTACTTCTTGTATTTTGATTATTCATGTATCTGCTTATGTATTCATCTTGTATTTAGGTATTTTCGTTTGCTTATTGTTGATGATGGTATTTTGTTTCTTAGCTTAGAATTTATTTATTCAGTATAGCTTTAATAGTGGATGGAATTAGCACAGGGCATCAACCTATTAGAATGTATTTATTCAGTATAGCTGTGATGGTGGATGGTATTAGCACAGGGCATCAACCTATATCTATTTATTACCCCATTAGTTAATGTGGTTCTCCCTGTACTATTTCAATAACAGAATGCTTTCACTTTTGAGATAATTATCCCATTTGTCCTGATTTTGCCTGTAATCACTCAGCTGTGTCTCCTTCACTGACCACAACCTGTACTGTGTGGTCTGTCTCTTACTCCATGAGCAATTTATCATTGCCATGGGCTAATTACTTTGGTTTTGCTACATCTTCTTGACCCTACCCTTTGTGTAATTAATCACCCACTATTTTGAGGTTTCCTTGAACCTACCTTCTCCTTGGCATTTCAGTTGGAAAAGTCACTTGTGATTGGCAGGCATGATGCTCATTTATCTTCCCTAGTAAATTCAAGCAAAAGGGGTGGGTCCTGAATAAAGTGTCTGTTGCTGATTGGTTTTAAGTTTAACAAGTGTTGATATGTGTGTGTGTCTGATTGGCCTAAAGTTATTACGACCTAAAGTTATTAAGGGATGGAGTAACATGGGAGTTAGGGGAGAACAGAGAGTTCGTCATCAGACAGTTATGGCTTAAGTTTTTTCAGTGGGAGTAAATATGGTACATCGAACAGGGCAATAGATTAGAGCAATGCAATTATTCGTGTTTCGAGTTTGATTTTGATTAACCGACACCATGTACTTGATGTCTATCTTGTATTATTTTACTGAAGTGGTTTTAACTCGGACTTAAACTTTTTTGCTATCAACATATCACAAAGAGCTATTTTGGAACTTTGTCAAACACGTTTCCGCTTTTACTTGCTTTTTTCCCATTTATGTATAAATGAATGGTGGCAGCGTACCACAAACTCGTAGCATGTATTAGAAACCATAGCTATTTTCAAATTGCTATTCTTTTTAGTTCACATGTGTTAATACACAACCATAAATACGTAAATATTCATTTATCTAATATCCCGTCTGAGATCATAAACTTTGCCAAATATCTTTGTGTGTTAAATTTGAAAGTGAACACTTGGGTAACAAGAACATCAAACTTCGAGCGTCGGTACCGTTAGTAAGAAGAATAAACAGAAGTAAATCTATATTTTGATTCGACTCTCTCTGTAATCAAGTCGGTTCCTTAAGGATTTGACTTTTTAAAACTTTGAAAACTCTTTGAAATACGTGTGTGTTACTTTAACTTCGGCGATCTGAGAAGCAGAGTAGATTTAACGGTACTTTTCGACAGAATTAGAATACGCCAATTAGAATATGCATTGAAGCACCAAAATGTAGATAATTCATATGTAGATTTGTTCTGCTTCTCTGTGATTAGTTTTGGTCAATGCGTGAAAAACAGTAAGAAGTAAAAATTACGGAGAGACTCCAAGATTCCACTGTCGTCATTTTGCGTTCATAACATCATCTACCCTTATTAAGAAAAGCAGAGTGAGAAAACTAAAGGCGGAAGTTACCATTACGCAATTCTTTGTTCCAGAGAAAATAATGTTTGCAATCATAAATGCAGGAGATAAAAGCAAGGAAGCTTTTTTTCTTCTAAATGTTTTGCAAATTATGAAGTTTTGTGTATTTTCAATTTTATCAATGTGAAACCTTTTCAAAAACCAAGACTTGTTTCAATAACCATCAAAGAAAGCTTCTGAAATAGCTTTCATGTTATGAATTGAATTTTTTTTTATTTTATGGGAAAACCTTTTTTAACTCACCTCCTGTAGTCGCTGCTTGCACAGTTCTTGTTCCTGACCCTGCTGTGAAAAAGACATCCCTCTATTTACATGTTCAAATGTAGATTATTCATAAGTAAAAGTAAAATATTGTTTATGTTTTACCTCTCTGAAAAAGCATTAGGAAAAAATCTTATATCAACTTGTTTTTACGGTTCAACAATCATTCATGAAATGCTCGATTTATTTTAAGTATATCTACCTCCTTCAGTAACAATAGGAGAATAATTTCCGCCTGTAAAGAAAAATGAGCATTTACAAGTCAAAAAAATATGTTCCAGCAAATCATAACCACAAACTCACTTTAATGATATTTTAACAAACCACACAATTTCATCCATTGTTTAATACTAAACATTAACTTTCAACCAACAGGAGAACAAATACAATGGAGCCATTAATAAAAGAAATTTGATCATAATTACTTGTGGTTTTCAGAATGAAGAAAATAAAGAGAGAAAGTCTGACCCGATCTGCTTATTTATCAGGTCGGGTCTGAGTGTTTGAGACTTTAAGGAGCAGAACAACTAATGTAATATATTTTGATATTTTGCAAATTTGTTTAATCCCTTTAAAGTAAGCAACTTACTTCGTGCCCTTGCTCCCCGCCCCCTCCACTTTTATATCACATTCACGAAACGAACTATGAAATGTATGTGCACCTTACTCACAGACTGCGTCATATCATTGTCATCCTTCTGTATACTTAATACCATCGTTGGTTGGGTGTACTAGCTACTTAATACCATTGTAAGATGTACTAGCTACTTTATACCATCGTTAGATGTACTAGCTACTTTACATCATCGTAAGATGTACTAGCTAGTTAACACCATCGTTCAATGTACTACCTACTCTACATCATCGTAAAATGTACTTGCTATTTACACCATTGCTAGATGTACTAGCTACTTTACACCATCGTTATATGCACTAGCTAGTTTACATCATCGTAAGATGTACTAGCTACTTAACACCATCGTAAGATGTACTAGCTACTTTACATCATCGTAAGATATACTAGTTACTTAACACCATTGTTGGATGTACTAGCTACTTTACATCATCGTTAGATGTACTACCTACTTAACACCATCGTAAGATGTACTAGCTACTTTACATCATCGTTAGATGTACTAGCTACTTAACACCATCGCTGGATGTACTAGCTATTTAACACCATCGTTGGATGTACTACCTACTTTACATCATCGTAAGATGTACTAGCTACTTTATCTGATGTACTACTTTTACCTAGAAATCCCGGGAAGGAAAATTAGAAGGGCCCTGCCGTGTTGCAATTTCATATTCTAGCGAGAAATATTCATCCGAAATACAGTATATAAAATAACAAAATTGTCAAAAAGTATGTAAGTATCATTTGCGTGTGTAGTTTTTATTTTAGCATGGTTTAACCTTTTTCATGCACATACGTGACAGTCAAACTCATGTCATGAAAAGAAAAACATCGCGTCAATGCTTGTTTTAACTTGTGCTAACTAAACTCCTGTAATCGCTGCTTGTGCAGATGTTGTTACTGATCCTGCAGTGAAAATGGAAACATTATATCTACATTTTCAAATAAAGGTATTAATAAAAAAATGCTAATGATAATATACATGGATCTTCCTTTAGCTGATGTATACCGTTTAAATGTAGATTTATGCCAAATACTTACCTTGCTTAATTAAGGGAGCACCTTGCCATAATATCACTTTATATCATAGACATTTATTAAAGTAAACTTAATTCAGAGCAGATAGCAATAATATTTCTGCAGTGTACAAAAACATTTTTTAAATGTTCAATAATTTATGAAATTTTAAACCATTGTCAGCTTCGATATCTGCGTGTGTAAATTTTGTAATGTATTATTGTAAAACATTTTGCAAACATATAGGTGACAGCAAAATGTATAAATTGATTTATAATTCCAAAAAACATTAACTACAATAGTGATTCACTACGTTGTATTCAGTTTCATTTCTTGAGTATTTTCATCATGTTATCGATAGAAGAAGAAAACACCTCGCGCCAACCCTTCTTTCAACTCACCTCCTATAGTCGCTGCTTGTAAAGTTACTGTCACTGATTCTGTAAATGTGATGAAAATTAAAGATACACATCAAATGTAGATAATTCCCAAGTAGTTTGTTTTGATATGCTTTTATTGTTCATGGTTTGCATATGTGTACAAAAGCAGCAAATAATCCTCTGTCTGCTAATGTGTCCGTTTGACAATAGAGTAATCTGCGATATCTGCATAAAAATCAAGTGGTGTTTTGTATTAATTCTTAACAATATTGTTATAAATATATTTACCTCATTGAGTAGCAAGAGCGGCATCATTAACAAATGTATCAAAAAGTTAGCGTTAAAAAATATTTTTCATTTTTCAATATCAAAATCCTTACAGTTATTCAAGTATTAAACATAAGTTCGTGGTTATTGTCTCTATTCCGTGGGTATCATTTCAAATCTATTCTTATGTGCATGATAATTGTAGAAAGGACTAACTAAATAAACGGTAAAAATGCACCTGATTTGCATGTGAATGCTTGTAATTTTACTGATTATTCGAGATGTACGCATGCCAAACCCTCGAACTATTGAATGGTCTCCTGTTAATTTGTAGCCCTTTTTTTACACCACAAAACCCTATGTGATGACGTACATACATAATATGCTAATATGTTCTTCCTTCAGTAACGAAACTCACCTCCTGTAGTCGCTGCTTGTAAAGTTGTTGTTACTGATTCTGTGAATGTGATGAAAATTAAAGATACACAGCAAATGTAGATTATTTCTAAGTAATTTGTTTTGATATGCTTTTATTGTTCATGGTTTGCATATGTGTACAAAAGCAGCAATTTGTTTTATTTCCGCTTATGTTTCCGTTTGACATTAGGTTAATACCATCTGCGATATCTGCATAGTAATCAACTGGTGTTTTGTAATAATACTTAACACTATTGTTATTAATATATTTACCTCCTTGAGTATCAAGAGGGGCATTATTTCCATTTGTATTGAAAAGTGTGTGTTAAAAAATAAATTTTAATTTCCAATATAAAACTTCTTACAGTTATTCAAGTATTAAACATAACTTCGTGGTTAGTGTTGCTATTCAGTGGGTATTATTTTAAAACTATACTTCTGTGCATAATAATTGTAAAAAGGCTTGTCTAGACTAACAGTAAAAATGCGCCTGATTTGCATGCGATGTTTTCAATTTTGTAATTATTTGAAATGCACCCATGCCAAACCCTCGAACTATTCAATGGTAAGTTCCTATGAATTTTTACATCTTTTTTAAATTACAAAACCCTATGTGATGACGTGCATACATAATATGCTGATATGATCACTTTCCGTAAGGTAGTGAGACTATAATTATTATTTTCTTTATTGAAAGTGATTCTCTACGTCGTCAAAATCATAGTTAATTTTTGAGGATATTCAACAGTTTCTAATACGTATATGTCACCAGTGGATTCAATATCTAAGAGTAACTTTCTACTATTTCTTTTTCTTACGTTTGCGAATTCTTGATCCGCTGTTATCTGAAAATCGAATATTGAAGTTATTAGTAGTGAAGCTCTTCGGGGTTTTCTATTTGATATTCTAATAACAATAATTGCATGAATAAATAATTCCTAAACTGAATGAACATGGTAGAAAGTTGGAAACTTACCACTTGTAGTTGCTGCTTGTACACTTGTTTTTTCTGATTAAAAAGTAGAAAACAAAGACTTGTAACTATACGTTTAAATATAGATAATTGATGAGCAAATTGTTCTGCTTCTGTATGATTAATCTTGGTTTCCGTTTGTATAAAACAGTAACAAATTATCAGGTGTGCAGATACTCCGACATGGCCTTATCGTCGTTTCGAATTAATATCATTGTCAATAAATGTTATAATCTTGCTTAGAAAAAACACTGCGAAAATTAGGCGAGTACATTGCTATAATATCACTTTAAATTAGAGACTTTTGTTCATGCAAGCATATTTGAGGAGAACCAAAATGCTCTTACGCACGTAAAAACATTTTATTTAATGTTCAACAATTAACTAATTTTAAACCATTGTCAGCTCGGATATTTGAGTGTTTTTGTTAAAATTATTATTGTGAAACCATTTTGAAGCACATGGGTGACAATCTCTTGTTGCTTCACAACCTACTAAAGTAATAAGAATACAAATGTTTGACTACATCTTATTCATTCTCATTTCTGAAGTAGATTTATCGTGTTTTGAAAAAGAAAAAAAATACTACGCGACAAGCTTTATTTAGCTCACCTCATATCATTTTCGATATTTGCCTAGTAATCAACTGGTGTGTTGTAATAATTTTTGACAATATTCAAAATGTATTTACCTTCTTGTGTACCAGAAGGAGCATCATTGCCACCTGTAACGAAAAGTAAGCATTTACCAAAGTTAAGATTTAAGCTCATTTTCCTCATTGCCAATATAAATCTGTTCTTTATTTTGAGGAATTTCGATATTTAGAATAATAGTTTCATTAAATCCCTGTCCTTCTACGAATCAAATGGTGAAACTTACCACCTTTTTTACTTTTCCAATAATAAGAGTCTGTATGATTAATCAATTATTAAGTTCAACTTCGTATTAAGTATCACTCTTCAGTACTAATTAGTTCAAGTCAATATTTTTGTGTATAATAATTTCTGAAAGGTTTAAAGAAACTAATCGTGAAGATGCACCTTACATGCATGTATGGGCTGTCAGTTTTCCAAAATATCATTTATTAAGACATGCTGAGCCTTGGAACTGTTCATTTTACTTTTCAAGTGACAGACTCAAGTAAAACATTTGTTCTTATACATCAGGCAAAAATATATTAATTCTTAATACACGCCGTCGTTAAATTACAGAAGCCCTACGTGATGACGTGAATAAATGATATGCTGATATGATCACTTTCAATAAGGTAGTGAGACTATAAATAATATTTTCCTTATTGAAAATGATTATGTCCGTCGTCAAAATCATAGTTAATTTTTGGAGGATATTTAATAGTTTTCTATACCCATATATCACTAGAGGATACAATAAATAAAAACTTTCTACTACTTGTTTTACTTACGTTTGCGAGTTCTTGATCCGCTGTTATCTAAAGATCGAATATTGAAATTATTAGTTGTGAAGCTGTTCGGGATTTTCTATTTGATATTCCAATAACAATAATTGCAATAAAATGTATTATTCCTAAACTGAATGAGCGTGGTAGAAAGTTGGAAACTTACCACTTGTAGTTTCTGCTTGTACAGTTGTTGTGTCTGATTGATTATAAAGTAGGAAGCAAAGACTTTTAACTATACGTCTAAATATAGATAATTTTTGAGTAAATTGTTCTGCTTCTGTATGATTGATCTTGGTTTCCGTTTGTATAAAACAGTAACAAATTATCAAGTGTGCAGATACTCCGACATGGCCTTATCGTCGTTTCGAATTAATATCATTTTCAATAAATGTTCTGATCTTGCTTAGAAAAAACACTGCGAAAATTAAGCGAGTACCTTGCTATAATATCACTTTAAATTAGAGACTTTTGTTCATGTAAGCATATTTGAGGAGAACCAAATTGCTCTAACGCACGTAAAAACGTTTTATTTAATGTTCAACAATTTATCAATTTTAAACCATTGTCAGCTCGGATATTTGAGTGTTTTTGTTAAAATTATTATTGTGAAACCATTTTGAAGCACATGGGTGACAATCTCTTGTTGCTTCACAACCTATTAAAGTAATGAGAATACAAATGTATGACTACATCTTATTCATTCTCATTTCTGAAGTAGATTTATCGTGTTTTGAAAAAGAGAGTAAAATACTACGCGACAAGCTTTATTTAGCTCACCTCATATCATTTTCGATATTTGCCTAGTAATCAACTGGTGTGTTGTAATAATTTTTGACAATATTCAAATGTATTTACCTTCTTGTGTACCAGAAGGAGCATCATTGCCACCTGTAACGAAAAATAAGCATTTACCAAAGTTAAGATTTAAGCTCATTTTCCTCATTGCCAATATAAATCTGTTCTTTATTTTGAGGAATTTCGATATTTAGAATAATAGTTTCATTAAATCCCCGTCCCTTCTACGAATCAAATGGTGAAACTTACCACCTTTTTTTACTTTTCCAATAATAAAAGTCTGTATGATTAATCAATTATTAAGTTCAACTTCGTATTAAGTATCACTCTTCAGTACTAATTAGTTGAAGTCAATATTTTTGTGTATAATAATTTCTGAAAGGTTTAAAGAAACTAATCGTGAAGATGCACCTTACATGCATGTATGGGCTCTCAGTTTTCCAGATTATCATTTATTAAGACATGCTGAGCCTTGGAACTGTTCATTTTACTTTTCAAGTGACAGACTCAAGTAAAACATTTGTTCTTATACATCAGGCAAAAATATATTAATTCTTAATACACGCCGTCGTTAAATTACAGAAGCCCTACGTGATGACGTGAATAAATGATATGCTGATATGATCACTTTCAATAAGGTAGTGAGACTATAAATAATATTTTCCTTATTGAAAATGATTATGTCCGTCGTCAAAATCATAGTTAATTTTTGGAGGATATTTAATAGTTTTCTATACCCATATATCACTAGAGGATACAATATATAAAAACTTTCTACTACTTGTTTTACTTACGTTTGCGAGTTATTGATCCGCTGTTATCTAAAGATCGAATATTGAAATTATTAGTTGTGAAGCTGTTCGGGGTTTTCTATTTGATATTCCAATAACAATAATTGCAATAAAATGTATTATTCCTAAACTGAATGAGCGTGGTAGAAAGTTGGAAACTTACCACTTGTAGTTTCTGCTTGTACAGTTGTTGTGTCTGATTGATTATAAAGTAGGAAGCAAAGACTTTTAACTATACGCCTAAATATAGATAATTTTTGAGTAAATTGTTCTGCTTCTGTATGATTGATCTTGGTTTCCGTTTGTATAAAACAGTAACAAATTATCAAGTGTGCAGATACTCCGACATGGCCTTATCGTCGTTTCGAATTAATATCATTTTCAATAAATGTTCTGAATCTTGCTTAGAAAAACACTGCGAAAATTAAGCGAGTACCTTGCTATAATATCACTTTAAATTAGAGACTTTTGTTCATGTAAGCATATTTGAGGAGAACCAAATTGCTCTAACGCACGTAAAAACGTTTTATTTAATGTTCAACAATTTATCAATTTTAAACCATTGTCAGCTCGGATATTTGAGTGTTTTTGTTAAAATTGTTATTGTGAAACCATTTTGAAGCACATGGTGACAATCTCTTGTTGCTTCACAACCTATTAAAGTAATAAGAATACAAATGTATGACTACATCTTATTCATTCTCATTTCTGAAGTAGATTTATCGTGTTTGGAAAAAGAAAAAAAATACTACGCGACAAGCTTTATTTAGCTCACCTCATATCATTTTCGATATTTGCCTAGTAATCAACTGGTGTGTTGTAATAATTTTTGACAATATTCAAAATGTATTTACCTTCTTGTGTACCAGAAGGAGCATCATTGCCACCTGTAACGAAAATTAAGCATTTACCAAAGTTAAGATTTAAGCTCATTTTCCTCATTGCCAATATAAATCTGTTCTTTATTTTGAGGAATTTCGATATTTAGAATAATAGTTTCATTAAATCCCCGTCCCTTCTACGAATCAAATGGTGAAACTTACCACCTTTTTTTACTTTTCCAATAATAAAAGTCTGTATGATTAATCAATTATTAAGTTCAACTTCGTATTAAGTATCACTCTTCAGTACTAATTAGTTCAAGTCAATATTTTTGTGTATAATAATTTCTGAAAGGTTTAAAGAAACTAATCGTGAAGATGCACCTTACATGCATGTATGGGCTCTCAGTTTTCCAGATTATCATTTATTAAGACATGCTGAGCCTTGGAACTGTTCATTTTACTTTTCAAGTGACAGACTCAAGTAAAACATTTGTTCTTATACATCAGGCAAAAATATATTAATTCTTAATACACGCCGTCGTTAAATTACAGAAGCCCTACGTGATGACGTGAATAAATGATATGCTGATATGATCACTTTCAATAAGGTAGTGAGACTATAAATAATATTTTCCTTATTGAAAATGATTATGTCCGTCGTCAAAATCATAGTTAATTTTTGGAGGATATTTAATAGTTTTCTATACCCATATATCACTAGAGGATACAATATATAAAAACTTTCTACTACTTGTTTTACTTACGTTTGCGAGTTATTGATCCGCTGTTATCTAAAGATCGAATATTGAAATTATTAGTTGTGAAGCTGTTCGGGGTTTTCTATTTGATATTCCAATAACAATAATTGCAATAAAATGTATTATTCCTAAACTGAATGAGCGTGGTAGAAAGTTGGAAACTTACCACTTGTAGTTTCTGCTTGTACAGTTGTTGTGTCTGATTGATTATAAAGTAGGAAGCAAAGACTTTTAACTATACGTCTAAATATAGATAATTTTTGAGTAAATTGTTCTGCTTCTGTATGATTGATCTTGGTTTCCGTTTGTATAAAACAGTAACAAATTAGCAAGTGTGCAGATACTCCGACATGGCCTTATCGTCGTTTCGAATTAATATCATTTTCAATAAATGTTCTAATCTTGCTTAGAAAAAACACTGCGAAAATTAAGCGAGTACCTTGCTATAATATCACTTTAAATTAGAGACTTTTGTTCATGTAAGCATATTTGAGGAGAACCAAATTGCTCTAACGCACGTAAAAACGTTTTGTTTAATGTTCAACAATTTATCAATTTTAAACCATTGTCAGCTCGGATATTTGAGTGTTTTTGTTAAAATTATTATTGTGAAACCATTTTGAAGCGCATGGTGACAATCTCTTGTTGCTTCACAACCTATTAAAGTAATAAGAATACAAATGTATGACTACATCTTATTCATTCTCATTTCTGAAGTAGATTTATCGTGTTTTGAAAAAGAAAAAAAAAATACTACGCGACAAGCTTTATTTAGCTCACCTCATATCATTTTCGATATTTGCCTAGTAATCAACTGGTGTGTTGTAATAATTTTTGACAATATTCAAAATGTATTTACCTTCTTGTGTACCAGAAGGAGCATCATTACCACCTGTAACGAAAATTAAGCATTTACCAAAGTTAAGATTTAAGCTCATTTTCCTCATTGCCAATATAAATCTGTTCTTTATTTTGAGGAATTTCGATATTTAGAATAATAGTTTCATTAAATCCCCGTCCCTTCTACGAATCAAATGGTGAAACTTACCACCTTTTTTTTTACTTTTCCAATAATAAGAGTCTGTATGATTAATCAATTATTAAGTTCAACTTCGTATTAAGTATCACTCTTCAGTACTAATTAGTTCAAGTCAATATTTGTGTGTATAATAATTTCTGAAAGGTTTAAAGTAACTAAACGTAAAGATTCACCTTACATGCATGTATGGGCTCTCAGTTTTCAAATTATCATTTATTTACTCATTTCATTGAACTGTTATTTTTAATTTTCAAGAGATTGACTCATGTAAAACATTTGTTCTTATATATCAGGCAAAATATATTAATTGCTAATAAACGCTGTATGTAAATTACCGATCAATCCTGTGTGACGACGTGAATAAATAATATGCTGATATGATATTCTTCCAGCAACGTAGTGAGACTATAAATAATATTTTCTTTTGAAAATGATTATCTCCGTCGTCAAAATATAGTTAATTTCTGGAAGATATTGAACAGTTTTCAACACGTATGTATCATCAGTGGATACAAATATCAAAAACTTTCTACTATTTGTTTTACTTACGTCCGCGATTTCTTGATCCTGTATTATCTGAAAGATCGAATATTGAAATTATTCATTATGAAGCTGTTAAGGGTTTTCTATATATATCACATATTTTCTTGTAATCTATTAATTTTATTCAATTAAATAATTTTCTTATTGTAAAAGCTTTTAATCACCTGTAGTTGCAGTTTGTTAGTTGTCGTTTCTGATTCCATAAAGCGGAAAACAAACATTTTAACTATACGTTCAAATGTAAATAATTCATGAGTACAATTTTCTGCTTCCTGTATGATTGATCTCGGTTTGTGTATAAAAGCAGTAACAAATTATCATGTATGCAGATACTCCAACATGTCCTTATTGTCGTTATGCGTTAACAATAGCATCAATTAGTGAACTAAAATTGCATAGAAAAACAGCGCGAAATTGAAGTGAGTACCTTGCTGCAATACCACTTTATATAAGAGAAATGTATTCATGTACACATACATGATAACAACAAATTTGCTATAATGTAGGTAAAAGCACTAGAATATTTGTTTTCTTACTACTTTGATAGGTACAGTAGTGAAACAACTCATGATAGTCCCCATGTGCTTCAAAATGATTTCACAATGATAACATGTTTTAAGTACGCTACAGAATTGTATTTTTAACATGTATGCTTACATGAATACATTTGTCTAATATAAAGTTGTAATATAGCAAGGTACTCACTTAATTTTTCGTACTGTTTATCTAAGCAAGGCTAGTACATCAATTGACGATGTCATTAATGCAAAACGACGACAGTGGCATGTTAGAGTATCTGCATACTTTATTATTTGTTACTGTTTTCCAAAACGCAAACCCAGATCAATCATACAGAAATAGAAAAGTTAACTCACGAATCATCTACATTTGAACGTATAGTCAAAAGTCTTTGTTTTCCACTCTAGGATCAGAATGATAATATATGTTTAATAGTTCACAACTGTAACGGAATGTTCGTAACATAAGTGTTCAGAATGACGTCAGAAATTGGCATTGAAGGGGCCCAGTATCTCGTATTCAATACGTACCTTCTTCTGTTGGGGCATCTTTTCGATCTGTTAAGAATTAAAACACTCATAATTTAAATACCCCTTGAGCTTATGTCTGCATCAGAAACCTCGTTTTTGTGATATGATTGTTCCATTAAAAATGGTCCTACCTTCTCACAAATCTAACATTTCGACAATGATATCAAACCTTATTGTATTTTATTGTATGTTTGATAAGACGTTTATACAAGCAGCTTCTTGTCACTATCGGGAAATTATTGATCTCTTTAGTTTTTTTTTTTTTTTTTTTGTAATGAACTTTGTAGGAAATGAGAGCTTTTCGCTAAGTGAAAAAATGTTACATCACTAAAGGAATATTCCTGTGAATTTCAGTAAAAAAATCATGACCATATCTTTTACCGTTTTGTAATTGCATTTCGATGATTGTGTTGCTCGATTGAGCGATTGTGTTAAAAAGAGACCTCACAGTGTACAGTATGATGTCCTAAAGGCAACTCCAAGATCATTTTGTGTATTCCTTTGAAAATTAATTAACGCTCTTTTTAAGTATTGGGCGCATTTTTGGTGAATGATTGAGATGAGGTATAACATAAACTTTATCAAACATACTTTTACCCATGATCCTTACACTCTAAATACAAGGACGTCATTTGTTTTGTTTTATAGAAATACATCACAAAACATTTTACGAATATTCCTTTAACAATCATTTAAACAGTCCAGAAGCATGCCTATTAATAAGAACATTTATAACACACGAGAATATTGAAGTCATGCAGCCATATTGTTTAGATGTTGCGATAAAATTTCATAGTTTCTAATTGATGTACTTGAAATTATAAAAATTATTGTGCTGAAAAACATTTGAATTTTCAAAATGGCCATTTCGCGCCTAAAAGCCTAGCTGTATTGTCTATTTTATCTAATATTTCGAAGACTGCGTGGTGAACATATCAAATGGGAGTGGAAAAGTTGTAGCCATGACTGTAATGACGGTATTTTTATAAGTTTTAAGTTTCCTCAAGCAAAGATATTTTTCCCAGACGTATTTCAAATTTGAAAAATGTAATATTGCCAAAGGCTTTAAGGTTAGGATAGCAAAGGTTCATAGAACCTATCACAAAATGGCAGCTTCCATGTAACAAAATGTTCCCATTAATAGGAACATTTATGTTCCTATTAATAGGCATGCTACCGGACTGCTAAATAACCTGATGAGATAATTCTGTTCATCACAGCAAACCACTACAGATGGTATTTTAGGTTCCTCTGTAAAATGATCAGGTAAAGCATACATTTTGCTTTTTAAATCATATATTCTAAACATTGACAAGAAAATACCGTGTAAGATTATTTCAACTTACTTGGACGTTTTTTTTCGTAACGGTCGTTTCTATCATCTGTGAAGATAATTAAAATGGTATCAGAAGTTTATGTGTGCTACATGCATCAGTTTACTTGTGTTAGTCTAAATAAGAATGAATATTTTCTCAGTAGGTAAAACCTTTCTTACATTTAAGCATTGAATTTCATCAAGCAAATGTGATACAAAAATTCACTGGTTGTGCGCAGATTTTATTTTTCGGATGGCATCTTAGATAAAGAAAAAATATGAATTTACGTGTTCTGTACATATATACTATACCATATTTTGCTGTACTTAAAAGAAGAAAGCACACAATCTCAAATCAGGGAAAGGTATTGCAAACATTAATGCAAAACGTTAAACGCAATATTATGTGTACTGGTCTACAACTGATATCACGAGGTTTAATACATTTTACCCAAATACATTTAACAAACATTTGCCATTAATTTCTATTTTTAATGAATTCCACTTCCATTCCCAAAGCAAATATTTAACATTTATGCTGAACGCCGGAAATATTATGACTACACATTCAAATGCAGACAATTCATAAGAAAACGCTTTCTGTGTTATAAATGTTATTGCTTTGCATCTGTGAAAACAATACGGGCAATCCTATTACAACTGATGTACACTGTTTGATAATAAGCTTCAGTGCTTTATGGATGTATTTATTTTTGACATATCGTATAAAATGGTTTGTTATATTTACCGTCTTTACTGAAAAGAGGAGGTTCACTTCCTCCTGTAGAAGAAATAGGATATTAGAAAGTTTGGCGTTTGTTTCACTACTTGTCTCCTTGGAAATTAAAGTTTTTTTTGTTTATTTCAGAAATCTTAAATTGAAATGTATTAGTGAATATTAAATAAAATGGCAAATATAACCAAAAATACCAAAAGGTACTTGTTATCAATTGTTTTACTTACACCCATGAGTTCTGATCCGCTGTTATCTGAAGATCGAATATTAGTTGTGAAGCTGTTCGGGGTTTTCATTTGATATTCCAATAACAATAAATGCAATAAAATGTATTATTCCTAAGCTGAATGAACGTGGTAGAAAGTTGGAAACTCACCACTTGTAGTTGCTGCTTGTACAGTTGTTGTTTCTGATTGAATATAAAGTGGGAAGCAAAGACTTTAAACTATACATTTTCAATGTAAATAATTATCGTGTTTTGAAAAAAAGAGTAAAATACTACGCGACAAGCTTTTATTTAGCTTACCTCATACCATTTTCGATATTTGCCTAGTAATCAACTGGTGTGTTGTAATAATTTTGACAATATTCAAAATGTATTTACCTCCTTGTGTATCAGAT